>OZ024865.1:35725437-35742937 GCA_964017155.1 Oasisia sp. SBJ-2009
GATGTTAAACTAACTGGTCTATAGTTATCTGACTTGCTTCTTGATCCTTTTTTAAATAATGGTATGATATTTGCTTCTTTCCATTCTAATGGAACTACTCCTTCCTCTATTGACAAATTGAACACTGTTGCAAGTGGTATGCTGATTTGTTCTACAATTTCCAGTAGTAATTTGGGTGGAATCCCATCCACTCCAGGTGACTTATTTTCCTTCATATCCCTTATTTTCTTAGCTACCATTTTTGGTGTTACAATTAGTTGTCCTAAATAGTCTGACTCTCTCCCTTCAAATTTAGTCTCTGGTACTGGTAATGCACTAGTATCTTCCCTGGTGAACACCGAACTAAGGTATTCATTTAGGTTTTCTGCCATTAAGAATCCCTTTGTTATTATGTTTCCATCACTACCTTCTAGAGGTCCTACCTTATCCTGAACTTTCTGTTTACTTCGAACATACGCATAACAACTCTTGCTGTCATGTTTTATATTAAAAGCTAATTTGTGTTTATAGCTTCTCTTTGAATTTCTAATTTCAGCTGTGGCTTGGTTAAGTGCTTCTCTATAAATGGCATAGTCTTCTTCACTTCCATTATGTCTATATATGAAGATTATTGAGTGAGTACAGTCTTCGTGAATGCAGGTTTCGTTATACCCTCCTACATATTTCGTAATCTTGTTCGTATGAACACCTAATCAAGTCGCCACGACGTAATCTTAGCTTCAGTAAATTACAGTGCAGTCTAATTGCAAAAAACCGTAAAACTATTTCTGGTGCAGTATATAAAGGTGAACTATGTTGATAAGGTGGTCATATATTAAGAAAAAGCCATTTATGCATGCAACTATCTTCCATAACCAGTACCATATTATCGATGTTGAGGTCAATGGTGTTATTTGTAAGCCAGTCACTCTGAAGCTACCCTCAACAAACCGGAAGTTCACATCCATCGAAAGTGCATATGCACCGGAAGTGCACACACACTGAAAGTGCACTGACTGTGATTCCATCCCTTCTCCAATTATCTTCAATGAGATTCATACAACACATTGTTTTCAATAACTATTGAAGCATTTGATTGCGCATTATACAGTTGAGAATTCACGCCGTATAGTGTCAGATTGGGTATAATCAAACAAATATAAATTGTTAAATAAAAAGAAATTACCTCTCAAGAAACATATTTGTTTTCTTCCGTATATATCGACCGTTTCTCACGGACTTCTTTTTATTCAACATGAACCAAGAAACCGGATGTTTACATTCGAATAAAAATATAAATTGGTCAGATGTCTTGATGTTTAAACGTGACAAGCACAAACACCTTCATCATCGGCGCAGTCATCATAACAATTATGAAAACTGTAAGTTACCATCAATGATGACACCATTACCACTATCAATATCATCATTAACATAATCATAGTCAATATCATAATAATCTTCACACCCAACCAGTGACCGTGTTCGTCGCCAAGCTTATTCTGGCAAATACCTTATCCCAGTGTCAGTGATACAACATCAGACAACAGAGAAATCAGCCTTTCCATGGGCCCTGCTCGCCTGGACGGTAACATATTAATATGTCCCGGTTGTTTATTGTAGTCCTATATTTATATTGGACTTATTCGGTTTATTCTCGTAGGCACATCTACAGGAAATGTTATTATCATACTATTGACATTATGGAAACGAAGGCACTTACCAATGATATAGAGTGGCCGTGCACTGTGTAACGCGGATACAAACAATTAGATCATTGTTAGTTCAAGTATAAAATGTTACTATGTTTAACATTTGTATTTCTCGATAATGATCACATTGTTAAACAACTAATCTAGTCATGAAAACCGAATGAATACGTACGTAGGCGTGCAAAACAGAAGATTATGCAAACGACACCATAAGTCGTGGGATACTTTTTACACACTTTCCGCAAGGCTTTCAGAACACAGGAAGTTCAGCTGTTCGAAATAAACAACACGAGTCCAGCTAGTTCAGGCGTCGATGGATATGTAGACCTCCCAGCGCTAAATGGCTTCGCACTCTTAAAAGAGTTGTGCCGAGTTCAGTAAAAGCAACGTGTTTTCAGTGGCGTGTTGAATCGCAGTCTTATCAAACCCTCCTGGAAATGTTGTATTAATCAAAGCTTTCATAGGAAATATGGCCGGTTACAGTGGAAGGACACAGCAGCAGAACGAAAGAACTTATATTGGTGTGTCGTGCTGCATTAAAAACGACCGTTAGTTTCGTGGAACGACAACATAAACGACAGAGATACACACGTACTTGAAACGTAACGACGCCAATATCCCGGGTAAAACAAAGCTGTATATTCACACACCGACAGTTGGAGCACGCGCACACACTGTCTCTCACGCACACACGCACGCACGCAAGTGATTTACTATACACGAAGTTGCCATTCTTCACCTACTGAAGAAACCGCGATGCCAGCTGACGAACACTTGCAAATGTTTTTATCACACAACACTAACCCATGTATGCTTTTTGCAGCCATTTTTTTCTTCAGGAAACAGACAAATCATTGCATGGGTTCAAAAAATATATATATTACTGTGCAGTGTCACAGAAATAACAACAAAGTAATTTTTTGCAATGATCGAATGCTATCGAGTGTGGCGAATTACGATGGATATGGTTAGGGCAGTTCTACTTTATATCCTGATTTCATACACATACAGCAACGTATATAGAGCATCGTGTCAGAAGGAAATTTCAATATATTTCATGATTACAATTTTATGGGACATCGAATAACGACCGATCATACACATAATTTTATTTCGTAATACAAACAAAAATTGTTTTGGTTTTGATTCAAATTACCATAGACGGATGCGATGGTTTCAGGGCACCCCATAATTATAGCTGTTAGGTTTTTGTTCAGCGCATGTCAGATGTAGATAATCGCTGCATGCAAGAGCTGGAATAAGTGTTGTATGTTCGAAATGATGACGGAGAGAGAGAGAGAGAGGCGGGCATATATAGAGAGAGAGGGAGATGGAGAGAGAGCGGGAGAAGGAAAGAGGGAGAGAGATAGAGAGGGAGAGGGAGAGAGGGAGAGAAAGAGAAAGAGGGAGACAGACCTACATACCTACAGACCTACAGACCTACAGACCTACAGACCTACATACCTACAGACCTACAGACCTACAGACCTACAGACCTACAGAGACAGAGACAGAGACAGAGATAGAGAGAGACGAGAGTGAGAGAGAGAGAGAGAGAGAGAGAGAGAGAGAGAGAGAGATGGAGATGGAGAGAGAGAACCAAACAACCTGACAGACATGTTTTACATTTTATGTGCGCATTATATTTTACGCTCCGAACAACTGATTTGAAAGTGTGGCGTTGCGAAAATATCGCTAGACAACGTGTATCCTATGCGTTTGTCTGATCTCATGCGTTTCAGCCACGCAGTTTCAGCTAGGGATTTTGCCAACCATGTCGTTCATTTGTCATCAAGAAGGTCATCATCAGAGACATCCATCGCTGTTAAGCCTCTTTATGTCAACAAATCGGATATCAACACGTAACACAGCAAAATCAATGGGCGTGAAACACAGCCACTTTGTTTGGAAAGTATTATCGTCACTATTCTGAAAAGTACATATATCCACAACGTCGTCTGAACAGCTCGCGAACGGGATTTGCCTGTCATTATCATTTATTACCGCACTGCTATTTTATAAACCGATGTGATTAGCAAATCATGGAATCGTTAATCTTTTCTGAAATTTGCAGCGCACGTCCGCCGTTTACAGCATATTTACTACGATGATACATCGAAACAAATCTATGTCGTCAATGAGTCTTGAAGAAAGCATAGTGACATACATTTTTAGTTTGACATAGCAGTTGCATATATTACACGGCAATTCCATTACGACATTGGAAGTTTTCCATAAGGCGCACCGAAGATGGCGACGAAGACACGATGCACCTATTTGTAAGTTTTGCTAAGTCTGTATTTGTTAGTAAGATACAAGCAACAAAAATGAATATAATGATCGTACTGACAATGAATACGACGTTAACACTAAAATAAGAGCCGTAAAAACGTGTATATATATATATATATATATATATATATATATATATATATATATATATATATACATTGCTACAATTCTTAAAACGTTTCTTCAAGTAATCGCTATATATAGTATATAGTCGACCTGTAGGTGTCGTAAGCTATCACAATCTATAACTGCGACCGCTAAGGAATACGGCACGACAAGCATACATAAGAGAAATGGGTTGCCTGGACGTGCAGACAGCAACAGATTCTGCGTTACCACAAAAGCACGCTAGCATCATTAGTCACATTCTGTATGATGACACGCCGACTAGAATATGACGACGTGGCTAATAACTGGACCAGTGGTTTGGTGCAAGTGAATGTCATCGTCCGCAACATGAACTGGTCGTTTTAGCTAAAAACCTCTAAACATGCCATAGATGCGGGACCAGGGGGGACCCCTATAAGTGTGGTAGGGGCAGACATATGGTTCTGCCCATCCCCAGAAAATCTGGAGTAATGGTGTTAGTTGGCCAATACAAAGAAAAGCGGATGAAAACATGGACAAAATAAAATAGGACGCAAAGTGGTCAGAACATGTATACCTGTATTGGTTTTGCGCCACCCCCTAGCCTCGAGCCAAAACAACAGCAAGGAATATATATATATATATATATATATATATATATATATATATATATATATATATATATGTATATATATATATATATATATATATATATATATATATATATATATATATATATATGTGTGTGTGTGTGTGTGTGTGTGTAATCGAGCCAGAATGTGTATGTGTGCTAACGGGTTTACTATTTACAGGGTTCACGTCTGTCGCCAAACTGTCAAGAAACAAAAAGGTCCTTACCTGTCTAACAGAATACCATTAACGCTTCGAATCACCACGTGTATCAAGGGTTCTATAATATATATGTATATATATATATATATATATATATATATATATATATATATATATATACACACACACAATCTATAACTGCGACCGCTAAGGGCAAACATTCATAAGAAAATGTATATTTGTTGTATGTCAATGATATAGGCAAGGACATGACATGTAATATCCGGGTTTTTGTATATGATTGGATTTTATACAGGTGTATAAATAACAGCAGATGGGTTTTAATACAAATAAATGCTCCGTTATGAACACAACCAAAGAGAAAACTGCTCACCAGTATCAATACATTATCAAAGAGGAGAACCTGGGTATTGTACTCCACCACCCATACTTGGGTGTGGAGTTGTCTTCTGACCTCAGGTGGAACAATCGCATCTCCAAACTGACTGTCAAATCAAACCGTGTGTTACGATTCATTTTGAGAAGCGCATTTAAATGCTCGGAGAAAAACAATCAGACTGCCTATTTTGCACTGGTTTATCCGAATTACATCCAGTATGCCAGCGCCACTTGGGACCCCTATACACAAATAAGTATACAAGAACTGTAGAAAGTACAGCGCCAAGGGGAAAGATTTTAAGTGATAATAACAATTGAGAAAGCTTATAAGATGCAAGGTGCAAGACCTTAAGGCTCCTTAAAACGCATCAGAGAGGTCAGCTATCTAACATTATTTTATAAAGCCATACACCAAGAAAGAGCCAACAAACCAACTGGTTCATTCTGTGAACAACACACGTGGTCATTGTAAGTGATTTATTCAGGTACCGGCCAGAACGCAGGTATATGCTAACATTTTTGTTTACTAGAACTGTAAAATATTGGAACGGGGTAACCGAAACAGTTATGACTGCCTCCACGTCGGACACTTTTAAATCAAGACTGAACAATTCAGTATAGTGCTTCCGAGCTTGACCCACTCCAACCCACATTGGCGTAATGACTTTCGGGTTTTTGCCAATTAAAACTTAGACATAGACCTGCCAGCGTTAGAAATTACGTCACGGAAATAATTCTATAAGAATACCGGGGACACGTATCCTCTGAGTGTGTAGGTGAGTTCTGATTCAGCATAACCACAAAACACGTCATCACCATTAGTCACCTTACTTACTATGTCACAGTGACATTTGAGGTTGTTTATGGAAATGATTGTAGCGCTGAACGGTTGTTTAAAACAGTTTGTTTTAGCTTGCTACATATTTTATTTGTACGGCTCTTATCTTAGTGTTAACGTCGTATTCATACGTTAATTATACTAATTTTTGTTGCCTGTATCTTACTAACAAATACAGACTAACCCAACACAATTCACGATATCTTTCTTAGCCTTTCCTGACCTGGAATTTGTTTCTCAGAAATATGGATGAACACACTGTGAAAACATTGAATCATTACTATTACTACTAACAAATATCCGATATATATGTTTTATTTATGGAAAGCAACATCCTGAAGAATCTGTTTGTGGAGCGAAAAACGACATTTTAACATAATAGATTAGTATACTTTATTTAAAATGGCAACAAAATACTATGAATAATATCAAACCATTACACTTCACAAGACATAATAAGAACAATATTAGTCACAGACGAATGATGCTTACATATTTATAAAGAACTTTCTTATTTGCTCAAAGTCATACAATGTCAGCATACAAAATGTACTCTTGCCAGCCTACCTCCTAAGATAAATATACTGACTTTAAAGTAATGATGAATATCTATTTAGCAAGAATACCAGTGGCACAAAATATCAATTTGTTTTGAAGGTATGCAGTACAATATTCAATATTTTATACAGGATTCGTTGGCACCTGTAAACAGCTATACGATTTATGTATGTATTCGCTGCCTAGCCAACCTGCAAGAAACTATTAGTCACAGATGAACTATGACTACATAAAAGAAAACATAATATTCACAAAGTACAACATCATCGATATCAGTTCATTACATGACATTTTATACGCGATCGCAACGCCATGGTTTCCAGCTCTGGCTAAATACGTATTCAGCAGTTGCACTAAAATCTATAAAGTAACTCTAAATCTCAATATATTTTGATGCAATTTGCAACATACAATACTCTACCCGTCTACATAGAAACCTGTACTTGACGATACATGACCACCCCATGCCCTCAAGCGATATATTGCTCGACCGTTTTGTAAATGTTAGATGAATAACATTACGTTTTTGCCAATTTTAGACAGACTTATGTTTTAATATGTACACGCAATAAATTGAACAGAAATAATACTAATACTAATTGAAACTACAACTCATCTAAAATGAGTTTGTTTCGTGGAATGTTCCAGTTACGCCCATGACCGTCAAAAATGAGAGCGAAATTGATTTTCATATTTCGCACCGTCGCAAATACGCCTGACTTCACTTCACGTTCCGGCAGTTTCTACGAAGTTGCTGTAGTCCGTTGGCATCCCCAATACAGTCGAACGTCACCGTCGCCACGTCACACGCTGAGCTCATAATCACACGTCTCTTTCGATATTTTCATATACGAAAAAAGTTAATAAATCGGACGGATGTGGATCAGACATGCGCGCAGGGAGTCCGACACCATGGTGCGTCGACCTCTTATATAAGAAGACGACGCCGGCCACGCCACCTCAAAGACCCGCCATGTCTTCACGGTTCTGCCTCGTCATTTGCTTGCTGCAAGTGTTCGTGGTTACGTGGGCGGCTCGCCCAAAACGTGTCTTCGATCTCATTCGCGACGGCGCTGAATACGCGAGAATTTATGAGGGTTCGACTGCTTCGGGTGAGTGAGTGAGTGTGTGTGTGTGTGTGTGTGTGTGTGTGTGTGTGTGTGTGTGTGTGTGTGTGCATGTGTGCGTGCGTGTGCGTGTGTGTGTGTGTGTGTGTGTGTGTGTGTGTGTGTGTGTGTGTGCGTGTGCATGCGTGCGTGCGCGCAAGCGTGTGTGTGTGTTTTTTGTAATTGTCTGGTAATTTTGCTTGTTTTGATATCTCGGGAGAACTTGATTCAGATGATGGTTGAGAAGAAGGGTCTGGTGGAAGACGGGTTTTGAAGGCAGCGTCTGATTGACAGAAAGTAAAGATTTGGGAGGGTGTTTGCTTCTAATGGAACCGTTTGCTAGTGGATATTTGACAACTTGAAGAATTCATTAATTATGTTGGTGGTGGAAACCTATATTCATGAAAGAGACTAGTAAGACTAGCAGTTGGTAGAGTAGTTATCAATTGTTTTAAAACTTTGTTCGTCGCAACGAAACACCTATAGTTTGACCTATGTATCCGATGAACTAACTGGTCGCGGTTTTCTACACCACAAATTCAACGGAATTATCTCTTCATTATTGTTGTTGTTCTCCTCTTGGCACCCCTGTCGTCACGAGTGAGGTTGGCCATGGTTTCCTTCTCCGCCGTCTTTTTCTTTCTCTTCTCTGTCCTTACGTAGGTTTCACTACGTTCTCTCAACAATCCCCGATTCTTTCAATCCGTTGCTGTTGTTCTCCATTCTTTTCCCTCTATTTCCAGTCCTCTCGTCGCTATTTCGGACTTCCTCTTGTTAGAAAACAGTGAACCCTGATTAATACACACGATACCTGTTACGCTGTGACAATGATTTCCTTGTTAAATAATATATACGTATTAGTTTAAATAAAATGTATCCTTAATCATATTCCCACGAACAGATGCAATACCTTTATCCACGTGTTATCAAATTGTATCTTGCAAAGGTCTTCCTTCATTCCCAACATATCCGGTTTTTCCTTCCAGTCAACATGGCTCCGCCACGCAGCCGGCCCGGTGGTAGCAGTGGACTAAGTTGGCTCGACAACATTGCACTAGACGACATCGACCAATGCAAGCGGTTACGGTATTGTCACGAACACTTCCCGGTTCCCGGTGAGTTATGCATGCATGTTAATAATAAACGGCACTTTGGCCCGCGGAAAAAAAAACATATTCTTCCAACGTGTGTGTGTGTGTGTGTGTGCGTGTGTGCGTGCGTGCGTGCGTGGGTGTGTAGGTGTGTGTATTTGTGTGTGTGCGCGCACGCGCGCGTGCGTGTGTGTGGGTGTGTATACGTGTGTGTGTGTGTGTGTGTGTGTGTGTGTGTGTGTGTGTGTGTGTCTTGCATGCATGCGTGTATGCATGTGAATGTATGAAGAAGAGTTGTTGCAAACATACGCACGTACCCAGTAAGCTAAGGCCCAGTCTTCTCTACGAGGGGGAGGCGGACACAATTGAGAAGAGAAGATAATAGAGGACAGTTTGTTTGTGTGTGTGTGCTCGAGCGTGTGTTTAAGTGTGTACGTGCGAATGCTTAGCTTACCTGTGTGTATGCGTATGTGCGTGTGTGAATGCATGGAGAAGAATCGTTACATACACACGCAGCTTGAGGGGACCGTGCAAATCGCATGTAGCTATCAGAGTCAGAAGGTTCGCAATATTTCGTAAACGTAATACTATCTGTGTAATTCACTTCTCCGTTCCTGAAAATATGTTCTTTGAATTTAACGAACCAGTAGCATGAACCAGACTACTAGTACACTGGCGTGTTTTAAGTCAACTTAAATGATCATTTAATAATAAGTATTATGATCTTACTAAACTATAGCATGACAATTAAATATTAGAACCAACACGGGAACACGCACGTTAAGTTAATTTAGAGTATGAACGCGAAAGTATTTTATTATGTCATGATAATACATCGTAATATGCACAACAAGATAAAAACGAGTAAGCCCCCTACAAGAGTTTACAAATTAGTTAATTAACTAACTACATGCTAACAACGTTGGCAGCAGTAAGGTACACTCGCTTCTACTCTATATTACTTCGCTTCGGACATTTATGTACTAACTGGCAATGCCTTCCCTCGATGTACAGTAAGTAACTCTTGTAGGTGGTATTGTGCATTAGTTTAGATTACATGCACTTTTCTTAAGTCTGTTTGACTATGGAACATGCGTGTGTTTTAATAATTGACAGAATAACGTTTACATGATGACAATAATGGGAGTGTTTTACTTAAAGGTGTCCAAGTTGAGCTAGAGAGGGAGAGCGCGACAACAGAAGCAACACGATCATCGTACTGGTTCCGCCTGCCATCGGCCATCAACCTGGCCGACGTGACAAGAGTGGGCATCGTCATGGCGATCAGAGGCACCGGCCCCCTGGCGATCAACGTCAACACTACTGCCGCCTACTACCACGGCAGCACGGTGGCGCTGCTGACGACGCAGAAGACAAGCAGACTGGACGCGAAAGACGCGACGGGCAACAACATCGTGTGCGGCCATGTCGTGGGGGACATTCGCCAGATGATGGTGGGCAATCCGGCCGGCGGTGGACTCTGGGCGCAGGTGTGGGTGACAATCTCGTGCGCCGGCGGCAACCGGAGCCACGCGTGCGGGGCGTCGCCGAAGCTACAGGCGCTCATATTCCTCGTCGAGGCAGACGCCAACAGGAACGGCTGCCGTAACCTGCGCGAGCATTACGAGCTGGAGCGAAGCGCGTGATCGACAGCGCCCTCCGACGGAATTGTTGACAACATCTGATGTACAGAGAAGGCACCAGGCGTAATGGCGGTGAATGATTGTGCTGCGTATGCACAACAACGGTTCGCAGCGCTGAAAATCGCACCGTTATGAGTACGGACACGAACTTGTGCCGCACTAGAGTCGTGCTAATGTGACAGCAAACGCTGGTGTTGTAACATTGCAGGTTACTGGCAGTGAGAGCCAATTCGTAGTATTGCGCAGTATCTGTGATACAGGGCTGAATGTTTGTATGTCAACTACACAAATCCACAGCTTAGATGCTACACGGGGCTGTGGGTTTAGTGTAAAAAAACATGACATCAAAGCGCATTTGTGAAATGTTAACTGTAAGATAATATAACACAATTGCTGCTTCACACTATACACCAACTATGTTATTGCTTGTGACATCTGGAGTTAACGAGTTTACCCGTTAATGTAACGATTGCCCACCTACCCATCATCAGAGTTTAAGTGTGTAGACCTATCTGCGTTTGATCACTACTTTTATGTTAGTTGCACATTATACACTTTACAATATTGCCCTGAAACAATAGTGTTGGTTGGTGTCTTGGCCAGTATGTGTGTTTGTGTTACGTCACGACACACACAGATGACTGACTGCAGGTAGAGTGAGAAAGTATAAACTAGACATATGACCAAACAATGCTTTGGTGCGTATTGTATGCTCCGATATCGTCACTGGTTGTTATGACGTCAATGTACAGCTAGTACAGTGATTACGTAGTTCCGGTGAGTGTATTATTCAAATTTACCACCTCTCACGCTAATACGAATAAACCGCATAGTTCGCAAAACATTTGTCATTGCTATAGTTTCGGTAGTGCGTGCGTAGTGTATGTGTGCACGTGTGTGTGAATATTGCTGTACGTGCCTGATACTGAAAATCAATTCATTACTTACGGTATGATAACAACACGTTTGGATTTATTGAACTACGATCCATTAAGACTAAAATACCAGGGAAGTTATATTGTCATATTATCATCATAATCACGATAGTCGTCTTCATCTTTGTTATCATTAACATTACTACACATCCGCAGTTTTCCATTGCGGGAATCCGCAAACAAAGAACACCATCAATGAAAGCAGGCGAAACATATGGACCAGGCTTATTGAATTATAATTGAGGACTTGATGGAACTGTTCCGGTTACCACATGTCGTTCATAGCCGTTGTTACAAAATATTTATAGTATAAATATTTGGTAGTAATGGCTATCAAGGACATTCGGTAACCGGGACAGTTCGAACAAGTTTAAAATACCGAGAGTCAGCTGTTGTCATCCTGGCTGTTTTCGACGACGAACGATGTGTTCTTGGTCTAGGACACGTTGACGTTCAACACATTTCTACACATGTTCTGCTCTACAATGGCAGTTAATGCGAATACATTATGAACTACACATTATGACATTGTAGCCTACTGGGAAACTGCATCATTTCAAGCACAGAGAATACTTACCCATTTTCTCACAGTAGATAACCGTATAATTAACGCAGAACGTCCATAAGGCTTTCGCCCTCTCTCGGACATTGTGCAGATGGAGCAGTACATCTAACCAACGTCACATTCTGATCTGCAATCATATGCATTCGCGAGGTGGCGCCACCTTATATTGACATCACAACTTCCTGCATTTCAAAATGCTAGTCTCGGTTAACCGATGCTCGCTCGTCTACTAGCCTCAGTTACCCAGTCTCCGTGAGGTGGCAGCACTTTTAACCCCCTCAACTCTCCCTGGGTAACTAATGCTCTGCATTTGTAACTGCTAGGGCGGCCTTACCCCAGATTAGGTTAGAGACGCTGATTGTCTCTCAGGCCAACTATGAAATAAAAATTAAAATAACGATATACTTTTACAAGATAATGATATCCTATGAAAAGTATTCAACTTTGAAATTACATTAACACAAAAATAAGTAAAAATTCAAATTTACAGTTATTTATAAAATAAGAATTACGGCAGGATTAACCAGTATCCGTGACGTGGCAGCATTGTTTAGCTTCACACGGATAGCATACAAATTAAATAAAGATACCTGTTTAATCAAATAATGTTATATTATTAAAAACTATTAAAAATTAAACTTATATTAACACAACATATATAGAAATACAAATTTGCAGTTGTTTATAAAATGGAAATTACGGCAGGATTAACCAGTATCCGTGAGGTGGCAGCATTGTTTAGATCACGCGGATAATATTCAAAAACCGGCAGTATCACCAGATATCTTCTCGGCGTAGTTAAGCGAGACTATCGTCTACATGAATTAGCCAAGAAGACACTCCGGTTAGAAAGATAGCATAATTGTTTAGGATGAATTCCTACATCGGGAGATGATACTTATTAATGTGTGTGTGTATATATATATATATATATATATATATATATATATATATATATATATATATATATATATCATAATAACACCACGGAAATAAAATAGCACATTAAGCACAGGTAAAATGATACAACCAATGCACACTGTGCTATGAGCAACCAACCAACTGAGCGGGCGATACGGTAGATAAATCAAAATAATAAATCTGATTAATTTTATTGTTCGAATGTTATACGTTAAATAATTGCGCTTCCATAATATTTGTTTACATGTTTACAACGTTTCATCTCAAAGTGACCGTGTGGGCCAATCATCATCTCCACGAATGTTGGGAAATACCATCCTCGCACGCAAGGGGTCGCTGCGGCTGACTGGGTCAGTGCCAGCCTTTTCTTCCCGGGCACATCCCTTTCAAAAACTTTTCTTTTGAACTCGCCCACGATGAATGTGGTCGGCCTCCAATTACCTGATATAAGATTTTCGGTGATTTCAGCCACACCCTGTTCGATCCATTTGATATATTAACAACCACACAGTGCGTTTACAGCCAGACTCTCTCCTTCAGTTATTTAACAATATTATCAAGAAATTAAATCTCACAATATTTAACAGTATTATTAAGAAATTAAAACCAGACATGTTAATTGTTGGATTTGTATTGCTTTAAATACCCCCGAGCTATTTTTTAAATATTTCTACGCGTCTGTTCATTATTTAGACGTCGCTACGTCTCTAGCGGGCTTTGCGGTTTGGCCTACGCCACGTTGAGTTAGTGAAAAGTGAGAAGTCGTTGTAGGTATTTGTATTGATGGCTTCGTACGCATTTATAGCCGTATAGCAAGTATATATATATAGACCCGACACATAGACTGTGTCCCTATTAAGGGCGGTGGGTGTGTCAGGTGAATAATGGCTGACATTTAGACGTTTACTTTCACACAGTTTTGTGGTATGACCGAATGACTGACGACACATTCGGAGCTATTCTTATCAGTGAACGGACGAGAAACATGCTTGTGCCAGCCACCGAGAACCGCAGTGGCACAGTGCCATAATATCTGACTCTTAAAGAAAACACCCGATTTGTTTTCCTCTTGTGGAATCTTCGGCACTTTCGTTCACTCTACGACTACGTTATATTTGGCTTTGGCACAGCAATTTATGGCTTCCAAGACAGGTCGAGATGGGGTAAAAGTACAGCGTGTTGCGCAGTCGTCAGGATTGGATACTGCGCTATATAAGAAGTTACCTTGGCACTTACGCAGAACTCGGACCCACCTCGATTTTCCCATTATAACTGTATATTTGCCTATATTGGCTACCTTACACAAACTCTAATCCTAAATATGATCAATCAGCATACCCAGGTATATTTATGTTCCACAAATATTGCATTTTGAGACCGAAATAGCGCTCCGATTTGTGCCAGTCGCAAGCGCAGCGGTGCATGCGTTACTGCGCTGTGCACATGGAATGAGCGATAACCAGTTTGTTTATGCCGACCGCGCTGTATTTTCGACCTTAACATTCTACTAAGACGCGCTGTTTATAAAACACAAATATGCGCAAGATGATGGTAAATGATTGAATTAACAAAAGCAAGTATCAAATGTTAGTAAAGATACAGTTATAATGGCAAAATGGAGGTGGGTCCGAATTCTGCATAAGTGCCCGCTATCATTATAAGAAGTTACCTTTAAACGTTCACACCACAGTTAGAAGCGAATTTATTCAACTCGTGTGTCTTGTTAATGCTACGCAGAAACATCGATGTGTGGATAGGCTCATTAATAATGTACTATGATGGTCCCTGAAGAAACGGCGAAACACGAGCTAGATGACTAAGTGTAGAAAACCCGTTATTACGTGAACAATAGAATGAATGACACACAATGCTATTAGCGCGCCGTTCTGTGAAAGGTCTCCAATTACCTGATGGTTCTATTTTAGCTCAAATGCAACTGACAACATAATTCAATCTCATTACGTTAAACGAATATTGATTGTAACATTTACGTGGAGCAATTTTAGATACTCGCTTTGTCCCTCAATGAAAGTGCGACACATATTATTCTATTTCGGTTCGTAATCATGGAAAGGTCTGGCTTCTCTATTGAAAAGGAACGTTGTATTGATTATAATAGCCTACATATTTAAATATAATTTGTAAACGAATGTTTGATTAAAAAAATCTCGTTTTCATTCGCATTCAACCGTGGATAGTTGTAATAAAAATAACGCATTTCAGGATTGCGGGTGAGGTTTTTAACCGGTCGAAACTTTTGTCATGCCGATGGGTCCCCACATATCTCCCCCAGATAACTGATGCATCATTAAATGCCTGGTATATTACATATTTATGGCATAATAAGTTATATGAGGTGTCCTAAAGTGCTACAAGTTACCCCGGTACGGCAGTATCTCTTTTCTTTTAAAATAGCGTAATTTCATGGCGTGTCGACGGATTCACGTGATATTACACATGACATGCTCAAATCCATTGATGAACATGCTGTCGTCTTGCAGTATAATTTGCATTAGCAGTTTTGTCTGCAACCCCTCTGTTTCAACTTACCCGTGTTACAACTTGCCCCGGTTTCCCCTATCATCAATGAACATGCAATGATACGTTTGTTTTTGAAACTATAATATTTATGATATAATTCAAGTTGCAAAGTTGCAAAGTCATAACATGTGGTTACAAAAGACGGAGTTTCCAGTGTCAACAGCCAATTTTAAATGCGCAAAAGCTATCCGTGTACAAATATTTATCACTGGCTGTAGCCGAGTACTCATTCATACTGGTGATAGAACTAACGCAGTATATTATGAACGAACTTGCCCAAGGTTCCACACCACAGCACAAGATTCAAATCCGGGTTATTTTAATCGACATTCCGAAGTTCTAGCCACTGCGCCGCTGCGCCGCTGCGCCGCTGCGCCGCTGCGCCGCTGCGCCGCTGCGCCGCTGCGCCGCTGCGCCGCTGCGCCGCTGCGCCGCTGCGCCGCTGCGCCGCTGCGCCGCTGCGCCGCTGCGCCGCTGCGCCGCTGCGCCGCTGCGCCGCTGCGCCGCTGCGCCGCTGCGCCACAGTGGTTGTTTTATGTGAGGGTCTTTGTGTTGATTAGTTTTTATTGCCAATAAATCTGAATGGGCATTTTATATTATTATGTCACTGCAAAACAACTATCCCTGTCAACTAGCTGTCACTTGGAGACACCTATTAAATTGTAACATATTCACAAATACGCCCTTTTTCGAGTATACGTGCATCTGAATAGTAGCATATTTGTTACTGGTAAAAACTAACGGGAGTCGAGTAATGGGCAGACGAAAACTCTGAAGACTTGAGACGACCGCTTGCATTTTGCTATTCACAAGTTTCTAACATTTCGTACCGTGTCGGTGCAGTTGTTAGGACGCTCTTTGCAGTGTCTTGCAATGGCTGTAGAAAACCAGCTGGCGTAAAAAGGTGATGCCCTATTAACTTGTCGCATAAATCAGCCACGGTGTGACACCTTTCCTTTGTACTGTAGGTTGTTCACCGTCGAATGGCTGTGTCACCTGTAGTGGCGTCGAAACATGAATAAAAAATCTGCAACGTTTGACGAAAAAATCAGGACCAAATTATATCGTATAGGCTCGTTCAAATAATATCAATTAACAAGGCATGTTTAGACGAAATTCGGACAATAATGTGTTTGTCAAGATTGACGAGAGTTGTTTGCAGATTGTGGTGGAATTCCCTGTTTCTAATTCATGAATGTGGTTTTGACTTTTGATAATTTAGTACTTGTTATCCAGACATTTAGTTTCCGATGTAGAATACTGTAGATATCGTCTGGATTAATTCGCGACGGACAGTATAATATTTGAGTTGTAAACGTGCTGGCTGTAGTATCAGACACTTTGGTAATCTAATCCAATAGTTACGACTAGACACTATGCAGTGCCACGACACCATCATGTTAACATCGATGGCCATACCAAGTCATTGTTCTCTTCTATAATGCATGTGTGATAGCCTCACCAAGTGATTGCCCTCTTCTGTCTATAGTGAATGATGTGATTGATGGTAATTGAACTCAGCCTGTAGCGTCATCACAAGATAGTTGCCTTTTACATATGTATAGATACCTGGTTTAATCTTTAGTAATTGCACAAATGACTTTCACGTCGACTAAACATCCAGATGATAGATGCTGCATTAGGAACGGTGGATGTCGGTCGTTGCCTCATAATACATATATCGAGAGAAATGAGCGGCGATGGGTGTAAAGAGGCTGAACGAGATGGTTGACTTTGTATAGACGTCGTGGTATGGTGATGATAAAATGGCGTTTGTCATTTAACTCTTAATATTACCACTGAGAAAACTGTTGAAATATGCCAGCCACATAGGGCGATGAAGACAGACGACGTCCATAGAAAAGGGTATTAATGGCGGGCCTTTGAAGTTTTGCAGTGAATGAGAACACGTAAGCGTAAACAAGAGTAGTGTATTTTAAGTTAGCCACGACCAGTCATGAAACCTTGTATTTCTCGTCAATCTTGTCTTGCTGATCGTTCTGGTACTCTTTTGTGCTTTAATACCTTGTATTTCTCGTCA
>OZ024865.1:35747065-35749565 GCA_964017155.1 Oasisia sp. SBJ-2009
GAGAGAAGGGTTAGGGAGAGAGGGAGGAATAGAGATGGAGAGAGATAGAGAGAGGGAGAGGGAGAGGGAGAGGGGAGGAGGGAGAGGGAGAGGGAGAGGGAGAGGGAGAGGGAGAGGGAGAGGGAGAGGGAGAGGGAGAGGGAGAGGAGAGGGAGAGGGAGAGGGAGAGGGAGAGGGAGAGGGAGAGGGAGAGGGAGAGGGAGAGGAGAGGGAGAGGGAGAGGGAGAGGGAGAGGAGAGGGAGAGGGAGAGGGAGAGGGAGAGGGAGAGGGAGAGGGAGAGGGAGAGGGAGAGGGAGAGGGAGAGGAGAGGGAGAGGGGAGAGGGAGAGGGGAGAGGGAGAGGGAGAGGGAGAGGGAGAGGGAGAGGAGAGGGAGAGGGAGAGAGGGAGAGGGAGAGGGAGAGGGAGAGGGAGAGGGAGAGGAGGGGAGAGGGAGACAGACCGACAGACCGACAGACCGACAGACCGGCAGACCGGCAGACCGGCAGACACCGGCAGACCGGCAGACCGGCAGACCGGCAGACAGGCAGACAGGCAGACAGGCAGACAGGCAGACAGGCAGACAGGCAGACAGGCAGACAGGCAGACAGGCAGACAGACAGAGAGGGCAACAAAAACTTGTCGAAGGTTTTAACACCGCAGCGAAGGATTCGAACCTGGGTTCTCTTAGTCGAGAGTCCGAAGCTCTACTTCTGAGCCACCGCGCTACTACAAAGTGGTAACTTTGACTAAGTTTTGAATGTCTCGGCATGTTGACACAGTATACTTGTCACCGCGGCAACTGAGTCTTTATGGCCCGATACGTGACGTGGTGTGTGAGTCTTTATATAATCTCACAAGTCGGTTACACGGTCAGAACACACAAGTCATGAATAGGGCATAGTGACTTAGCAACATTACTTGTGCTCGGTTCTAGACACAACACGTTGAGTTCAGTTCAACATAAACACACCACCGCTGCAAAAATAGGTGACGATGTGTGTACGAACATTGATTAAATACAATTTCGTTAAATAGTAATTGAGTGACATGAGTAGGACGAAGTTCAGTGGTTATGTGTGATATACTTGTAGTTTAGAGAAAATAGTACGTTCGGGCCGACGGCATTAACTAATTTGGTTGTCAGCAGCGTGTAGACGATACAGTAAATGCACCAGTGATTTATACATTCGACACATAAATCACAAACAAGACTCGCCGTAGGCAGCAATGTCAATTAGTTTTGTGAAAATGATTTGTTTAGTTCTCTGATATTGGCAAGGCGTATATGTGCCGTTAAGTGCAACGTGGTTCAATGCTTCTCCAAAGAGTCGATAACATAAAAATTAATTTGGTGTGAGAAACGATATGTAATATTGGAAGTAACAGTCTGCCAACGTAAAGGGATAACACGAAAAGCTCTTTGGCTCTACTTTTGTAATAAGAGGGTGTCTTTGCGATTGCACTTTCTACCAGTTTCCATACCGATACACCATGAGTTAGTGCTTTGGTTATTACTGCAGAACGTAAGAAAGTAAAACGTTTTAATAACAACAATCATTGGAACCGCTGCTTGAAACATGCTTGCCAGTTGTTGTATACACTTTATTTGAGGTATGACAAATATATGTGGACCCTTCCTTTCATTGACGACTTTTACTGAAACACGAAATGTATAATTTATCATCTTTAATTGCAGGGTCAACGTAGCAATCGTTGTCCATTTGTGAGATAGTCTACCATGTCGACTCGGCTTCTTTGGTCACATCTGTGACATAGAGTCACTAGAAAGGCGTGACATTTTATTTGGATTGGGAATTATGGAATGCTATATTACGCAATGCCCAACTCTTGTCGAACGCTTTGCATTATTATATATGATTTGTTTAATTTGACTTATATGAATTGTGACGCATTGCAGCACCTGGCGAGACGTAACAATCAGCATTGACGTGCCACACACGTCTTATGTACGATCACACGTCGTCGTGGTTGTTTGATAAACAGCACGACATTTCCGCCTTATTTCAATGGGACTACCGTGCTCTTGGATTACCTACGGAATGAGCTAGTGAGTGTACACAATATGTAGACACTGTTTAATAAATCAGCGACTAAAGAACAAAGGACACTGGAGAATAGCAGTCGTTGTCGTTG
The DNA here is from genome assembly GCA_964017155.1 of Oasisia sp. SBJ-2009. Taxonomy (NCBI): domain Eukaryota; kingdom Metazoa; phylum Annelida; class Polychaeta; order Sabellida; family Siboglinidae; genus Oasisia; species Oasisia sp. SBJ-2009. Next base: position 35,749,201 of record OZ024865.1, read on the forward strand.
GTGCTTGACGTCATTACTTCTTTCACGACAATACGCATTGCCTCCACTGACACGCAACCAGAGAAGAATTTCCATTAAGACGTACTGCAGAGAGTACCACTGATATCGCCGCTTGCGATCTTGCTGAAAAGATCTCAGCTCAGCAAAGACGTCACTATCGCGTTGATTAATGAGCATTTCGAACGTGAATCACCCCGAAGTTAAGTAATAAACTTGTGAACAATATTAATGGCCATTAAACCTGACATATGCATGCTGCATAGTGACTGGCAAGTTTACTGTGCATGGTAGCAGAACTTGATTGGCCGAGTGAACACAATTGTACATAAAAACGCGTTCTTTTCCAGTTTTTATGTGGAGATAAT
>OZ024865.1:35754565-35802065 GCA_964017155.1 Oasisia sp. SBJ-2009
CGTTTGTGCGTTTGCGCGTATGTGCGTATGTGCGTATGTGCGTATGTGTGTATGTATGCATGTATGCATGTATTTATGTACATATGTATCTATACTTATATATATATATATATATATATATATATATATATATATATATATATATATATATATATATATATATATATATATATATATATATATATATATATATATATATATTATATGTATCTATATACATACATACACACACTTTTATAGGTAAAACCTTCTACCCGAAAGGATTGAACTGATTGATCAGTCATTAAGAGCTTAGAGTTCACATTCGCCACCTGTACTCCGGTGCCAGTACATTAGGGTCATGGGTAATGTTCCAAAAATTCTAAATAGAGGATACTTGATCTAAGTACACCCGTTTCCCATAAATACATACATACATAGATACATACATACATACATACATATATACAAACATACATTCATACATACATATATTATTGCTGAAGATCGATGCCATCACTGATTCACCTTAATGAACTGATATAGGTGAGAGTCATTTACAACAGTTTCCTAAATTGTGTAGTCTTGTCATGTGATAGTCACAACAGTGCATTAATGTAACTGGAGACTTTCTCACGCCTGACCAATGTACCCAGACGTGTGACATTCGTGACTAGACAATACACCATGGGTAACTGCTGTAAACATATATACATCAACACATACATACATACATGCATACATACATACATACATACATACATACATACGTACATACATACATACATACATACATACATACATACATACATACATACATACATACATACATACATACATACATACACACGTATACTTACGAACATATATATATATATATATATATATATATATATATATATATATATATATATATATATATATGCGTGCATACTCGCAAACGTATATTCGAACACACATGTACACATACTCAGACAAACACACATACCAACCCACGTACACACTAGCACATACGCACGGGAACCTGTGCATGCAAACCCTGTACATTTACGCACACGACTTGCTTGTAATCGTCCTAATATCATCATATGTTTTAATTAAGTCTACTAAATAATTATCATTGAGTCCACCCACTCCACCATTTAGCCTATGTGCAATAATTTATTATTAGAACGGTCGTCGCTACAATTCCCTATGACGCAGTCAGTTATTATGTCATGGCTACATAAACAATATATAAATCATTGAACTATGATAACCGCAGAGGAAAATTAGGCGCATTTGAAGTTACTGCTACTTATTGCACAAGTCTATTAGTGCAGAACAATGCACACTTTACGTGTGAACGCAGTGACCGAGCAGTAATGATATGCTCTACTTGATTGGAATATCATATAACGCAGATTCTTCGAAATCAATTAAGATTAACTCGTCATTCAGTGTTATTGCTATTTGGTCGAGTGGTCTATGCAAGTGCAACAAGACGAATCTTGCGTCTTGCGTCTGATTAGTAAATGTAGACGAATGAGTTGAGAATAGGTTGTGAGTACAGGCAGTTATACCATCGCCGATGTAAACGCAATATGCTTAAAACGCCCGAATATTCTTTTTTATGAGTAAGTAAATATAACATGAACAACCTTGACATCTAGTAACAGTTACATATAAATGACAGTCTGTAATTTCATCTTCCCTTTGGAAAGTCATATGTAATCAGTGGTGCATGGCCTACGCAAGAAGACGATAAATAATTGCATTCCTGACACACATAACACAACACACACACACATACACACCACACACACACACACACACACACACACACACACACACACACACACACAATGTACATACATCATTATATAAATACATACGTACATATATAAATACATATATACGTAGACAAACACATGCACAAACACATCCACGAACACACAAACACACAAACACACACACACAAACACACATGCACAATACACAAACACACACATTATATATATATATATATATATATATATATATATACAAATGTAATCTAAATTATATATATGATAGATACGCGAGCATGTATATAGTTGCATAAGTATCTATAAATATTTAGATAAGCGTTCTTGTGTGTACGTATTTGTATAAATATATGTGTGTATAAAGTATATATATACATACATATACTATATATATTACACAATATATTGAATACATATAATGTATCATAATAGTATATATATATATATATATATATATATATATGTATATATATATATATATACATATATATATATATATATATATATATATGTGTGTATATATATATATATACATACATACATATATACGTATATCCTCTAAATCACGTGTGTGTGTAAAATATATTAGATAAAGACATATATGCAAATACTTACATATACACAGTGTACACTTAGGTAAACACGTAGGAATGCACAGCTACGAATACACCTACATACTCACATTCTGATATACACCGGTTATGGTTGGTTGGGTGGGAAAGTAATTTAGCACCAATGTACTTAGACTAGATTAGAATCGCACAGCCTTCTGGCGTTGTCGTGTATGTTCACATACATGTGTGTATATCTACCTTAGTGATCTTTCTTCGTGAGTTGTGAATGTTGCTTGGAATTTTATCTCGGCTACATAGCTTCGTCTGGCGCCATGTTTGTGTACGCTATCGGTTCGATCACGTAAGCCTTGGTAATCAGCCACCCCCAGACTCGTCGGTGGAAAGTTAAAATAAGATCGACCGATGAGTCACCGAACTTCACATGGTATTTGCAACCAAGCACTTTCTGTAAACGTCTGGGGGTATTTTTGACGTCATCGGACTACATAATTGTAACACAGTTTGAATCAAATGTTGGTGTTGCGTCAGCCACCATTCTCATCACGATAGCGTTCAAAATGACAACCACCACATGGGCGCCACATAGCTAATTTATGCAAACAGTTTACATACTCCAACTGTTAGGGCTATGGGTATCAAAACAAGTATTTAATAGTCTCCCAAATCAGACATAATTGTGTCTGTATTACGACTGCAATCTGGGTCGTTCACTGCACGTTCGCAGTGAATGACCCAGACTGTAATCGGAGACAACTTTGGCCACATACATGCCCTATTCAATTATGTAAGCGCCAAGAAATAATATCGGCGGCGTCCTTCAGTCTTGAGAGAACGTGGATGTGCGCACCTGTGGGATTTGTGATGTCCTGGAACAGCACCTACGGTGGCTATTGGTACCTTCTGTACAATATCAGTCCCTATTGCACTGGCTGTACTTGCCTTAGCCTTGGCAGAGTCCAGGCTGCTTTTCCACCGGGCTCTCATTTGTTTTGCAACAGGAGGCCAACTTTGAACATCTGGAAGGTCACTTCTCACCTCGCAAGACCCTTTTCAGCTGCTGCCTCCATTTGGTCTGCTCCTTAGCAGATTAGAGGAGACCCCGGTAGAACATCTGGAACCTCTAATCTCATATTGCAGGACCCTTGTTCAGCTCTTTTCTCCACTTGGTCCGATACTAAACAGATCAGAGGAGACCCATGTGGAACCTTTGGAAGCTCTTCTCTCACTGGAAAGACCTTTGTTCACTGCCTATTTCCACTGGGTCCATCATTAACTGAGAAGAGGAGAGTCCAGTGGAAACTCTGGAACTTCTCCTCTCACCTCGCAAGGGCCTTGTTCAGCTCCTGCTTCAACTATGTCCGATCCTTAGGCATCCCTGAAACGGAGATGAGGGCGTCCAGTCGGTCAATTGTCTGGGGCCTGCTTGCTGTGGATCAGATCCGGGGCAATCCTTCGATCATTTATGCGGTATACACGTCCAAGTCAGCGATGTCGCCGTTGCCATACCAGAGTACACATGCTTGGGCTTGGGTTCCCCTCAAGAACATAATCTACTACTGGCATTCAGAATACTTACGTAGCAAGACTAATAGATTACATTACATCTGCAGATCGGCTAATTTCATTGTATTTATAGTTCGTATGCAAGCGCGCTCGCTCGAACCCACTTCCACACATACACGCACGCACGCACGCACGCACGCACGCACGCACGCACGCACGCACGCACGCACGCACGCACGCACGCACGCAGGCAGGCAGGCAGGCAGGCAGGCAGGCAGGCAGGCAGGCACGCACGCACGCACGCACGCACGCACGCACGCACACACGCACGCACGCACGCACACACACACACAAACAAACACACACACACACACACACACACACACACACACACACACACACACACACACACACACATCATATACGTGCCTCGACACACGATCGCGTTCACGCATGTGGACTAATGAAGTAGGTTAACCAATTTATTCACATTTCCTAAGCAACACATTCCTGCATACATTAGTCACATCACCATTGAGTAACGGAGCATCACATTACACAAAGTGCAGTTGAGCGAACAATGTAATTGAAGACACCTGAATAGCAAGACCGCCTTCGCCACATCGATATCATCAGCGTCGTACAATTGACCTATCCATCATGTAACGTGGTTGTCTAGCAAACTCCGTCAAGCGATCAAAAATGGCTGCTTGAACACGTGCTTTTATGTTGCTCATTACCATTCTGTGGTGATTTCAAATGTTAACTTGGTTGATGACTATGTCTGGCTTGTTTGTCGAAATATTATAATTTTCGTTCTTCGTTACTTCGTTTTGGATTTTCACATCTCAACCCTGATTTCTTCTGAAGCACTGTATTCATGCTTTTCTAAATATCTTGCAAATATTTGACAGCTGTCAAACTGAAACTCACATATCACCCGGCCCCATATATATATATATATATATATATATATATATATATATATATATATATATATATATATATATATATATATATATATATATATATTAATAAACGTGAGGCACGGGGCCGGGTGGTTAGACTGCCAGACTACGATCTGAAGACACCGGATTCGAATATAGGTGCTGGATAGTCGATGGTTCGATAGTGATAGAGCCACCATGTGGACATTTGGGCAATTCTCTTTCATCCTTCGTTGCTCCCCCATTCCTACGTGCACTGACCAGCCTTGAAAGACACTCCAGCAACAAGATAATGGACGTTAGTACAAAGTCAAAGATGACAAGCCGCAGCAGCAAGCCGAAAGAGTCTTTGACCAAGGAGGAGGTTCTGGTCAAGTAGGACAGGCGGTGCTTAGAATGAATCTATGGAAACGACAACAGACAACAAATGTGGGCTAGACATGACAAACAAATGGTGACATTTTGGTAGACTGGGAAACATCAAGGAAGCACAAAACCAATGTGTCAGAAGAAATCGGGGATGAGTTGGGAAAAGTCAAAATAGAATAAAGAAGAAAGAAAATTAATTATTACAACCGGACGAACAAGCTAGACATAGTCACAAACATTAAAAGCAGGAGAAGATGACATTGCGCAGACACTTACTACGTTTGACACGAAACACTGAAGGAGGAACGCCAACAGAATGAGGGAGCACAGCATGGTGATAATCTTCAAGACGTGAAATAAGTCAGATATCAAGAAGTACATATCGAGATGTTTGTTAAAAACTAATAAGAAACCAATTACGATTGTACGGACGGAGCACATTCGCATTCGGTAATACAATTGGAGGAGAATTAGCCATAATATAATGTCTAGCTCTGCATTGCTTTCGTCGATTATGAGATGGTTTAGGTTCAATGCAAACTAAAGTAGTACTGACCTCGCTTCACGCATAGGGAGGCGTTTGAAGATGTGTAAATCGAACTCTTAAAAGACTTCTACATCAATATTACGAGACCGTCTTTCTACACAAAGAAAGCAACCAGATCACCATCAGTAGAGAATTACAACAAGGAGACACCATATCGTTCAAGATATTTACGGCAACGCTCAAACGCATATTGCGAAGACTGACCTGAGAAAACAAAGATGGAAAGAAGTAGGGTTAACATCACCTACAAGGACAGAAACAAAACAAGCAGTTGGGTAAGAGAGAAAACTAAGGTCATAGACATGATTGAAAAACCAGACGAAGAAACGGCCCTGGAAAGAGTACACAAATATAATATGAGATAACCAATGGACATCACTTGGAAACCCAAACAAAGGGAACATATATAGAGAGAGGAAGACTGGTGAGACTATGGAGAGACGAACTAAACGAATATTTTGAAGGGTACCATTTGGAAGAGATGATAGCGCAAAACAAGTACATCTGCACACATCATGCTGACGCCGTTGTCCATGATGAAGAACCCGTCACAACAACATCTGAGTGCATGAAGACTTACATATTCGATATCACACTTTCTTTCGTACATCTTAAAATAACACACTTAATATTCCGACGGACGCCAAAATAACGCAATATAGCGACGCCTCTTATTAGACATAACTTAATTAATTGCCTCAACACCAAGAAACGTGCACTTAGTTCTCAGTATATTGGTTATTTCATGTGTTTTTGTCACCAGACTAATTATGCTACAGGATGTAACAATACCAAAATCACGTGACACAAGCTGAAGATAGATTTGTGATAGGTCTTGTTCAACGTCTCAGATAGATTTGTGATAGATCCTGTTCAACGTCTCAGTTTACAGGATTTCTTCAAACGTTAACGGCTTCCTTGACAGTTTATCCCCATTTGGCAAGAGTTTTCCAGAAGGTTGACATAATTTAAAAACTCCCGATCTTCCGAATTAGAATACAAATCTCCAGGTTTTATTCCAAAACTTAAAACCTGAATTTTCATTTGCAATACCATGTTGCAGAAGCAAAACAATTACGATGTATGGCGATCACAGTCTTGTTTTTTTATTTTTCATGTTTTTGGTTACAACCAGTTTTATGAGACCAATTTAGCACTCGCGTAAACAAATCGACATAGAATTAACCTAATTAGGTCGCGGTGGGAAATCCCTGTATGTGTGGTGTCTGTAGACACCCCTTTTCACTTTAGCTGCCGCCTTTGCCGTTCGTATAGCAAAATGACAAGCTATGATGAATGTAAAGGATGTCCAGTGTAAACATTAAAAATAATAAGTTGAGAGTATATGTATCGGGAGCATCAACGAACTTGGGGAGCATCATGTAAATATTTAAACTAGCGTAAAGTTACGCAGTCTAAATGGAGCAGACTCGTGAAACGCAACTAGCGTAACTTTACAACGTTTTAGGCTTTCGACGAGTTATCGCCGCTACGACATCGTAAGCAAGTTCTATGAACCCGGCCCCTCCATTTTAAGCTGTAGGTTTTGCTGGAATGTACACGTGTGTTTTTCGCTTAGGTGGCTTTCGATAAGCGTTCCCTTATTAAAAACAATTCAGAAGTAAAAGCCCCTATTATATTTTGAGAATAAGGCGATGTCTCTATGTTGGTTTCATTAAACTTGGACGCTCTGCAATTCGATTCATTCTTAAAGATAAATACATATATCCCATAAAACAAATTTCAATAATAGGCTGAATACTGCATCTGTTGATCAAATCAATGAAGGCCATCTCCTCAATCAAAGATTGATTTGATATTTAATATGTCGTAACATGACAGTAATATTAACATGACAATAATATATTAACTTACGGGTGTAACCTCGGAAAATAGGTACATGTTGTGATAAAACAGATACGTTAAAGATCACCTTACCATGTCGTTGTAGCATTATCACAGCTCAGCCCAAATGTCCTGATTATTTGCGTATTAAATTTGTTATCATTCAGCATCGCAGCCATGTTCCGGTGGAATCTATAAATCCATTTCGTGGTTAGTTACGTCGCCACCGATGTCTATGGCAGAAATCACGTTGTGCGTCAGTGACGTCACTTCCATGGTTACCAACGCATCGTTGCATATGACTTCTACAGCAAAGCTATTCGTCATTAAAAATACATGTCTAAATAATACCTTGATGAGAGAATTCCTGAATACCTTTGTATTCAAGACTCTCCAGTGGCATCATCATAACACACGTATAAAAAAGGTATTCGGTCATATGTGATAGCTGTCGTGTATTTTGTTTACGCTAACACAATCCTTTTTTATTCGCTTATAATTTATATCTAATCTGGCATAAACACAGAGGTTTTAACAATATAACATATTTTTATAAATGAAATTAAACAGTTACATAAAGTGTGCTTAAGCACGTAACAATTGGATAAATAAATTACATTCACGATATTAACACAATTCAGCCTCATTTGATGATCAGAACACGTATTGATCTTGGTGTTGGTAAACAATTTGTCATGCTTGTACACAGTTTCCTTACCAACCGCTCACAGTATGTAAATGTCAGTGGCATGTGTTCGTCACATGTGTCCATCTCCACCGGAGCTCCTCGGGGGGGGGGGTGTACTGTCGCTAGTTTTGTATACCATGTACACTAGTTCATGCAGAAGTGCATATTCAAACAATTACTACTTCAAGTATGCAGACGACACTGCTCTTGTCGATCTGCTGTCTGACGACGAAACAGATTACAGAAGTGATATAGATCACTTTGTGTGTGGCCAACTGCCTTGAGTTAAATGTTGTTAAAACCAAGGAACTTGTAATAGACTTTCGATCAGGTGTACATCACCCCATCCCTGTCAACATGAATGGGCAAAACAAAGCAATTGTGTGCATTCCTATACATATCTGGGTACAACAATCGATGACTACACTGAATCAATATAAGAAAGGCCAACAAAGATTGTATTTCCTGAGAAAACTCAATGCCTTGCACATAGACAGAAACATTTTGTTTGTGTTCCACGATTCATTTGTAAAAAGTGTTATGACGTTCGGTCTTGTTTGCTGGTGGGGAAATCTCTCAGTCAAAAACCGAGAAAAATTAAACAGAATATACACCTTGTCTTGCAAAATCGCTATGTGCTGTACACCCGATATCAGTCTGGAGCAATTGTATATGTCAAGAACACTGCAAATGGCAACCAAAATCTTATGTGACCCCACCCACTTCTTACACGACTGTTACGAACTTCTCCCCTCTGGAAGGAGGTACAGAATGCCAACAGTAAAAACCCATCATCATGCTGTCGGTCGCGAAGCGACAAAGACTGCTTCCATCACTTGACTGTTGCTCTCCATGTATCTCTCTGCTGTGAGAGTGATGTCCAGGAGTCGATCTTTATGTCTCTCGGCTTCAGGTTTCTCTTGATGGTATCCTTGAACCGGAGACGAGGGCGCCCTCTCTTTCTCTGACCAGAAGACAGTTGGGAGTAGAGAACCTGCTTTGGTAGCCTGTCTGGTGACATCCTCATGAGGTGTCCAGTCCACCGGAGATTCTTTCTGATCAGAAGATCTTCCATAGATGGCAGCCCTGTCCGTTCAAGTATTTCCTTGTTTGTCACTTTGTCCATCCAGGTTATCCTCATGATCGATCGCAGATGTCGCATCATAAAGGCATGCAGCTTTTTCACCTGTCGTCTGTACACTGTCCAGGCCTCGGCTCCATATAGGAGGGTGGACAGCACGATTGCACGGTATATCTTGCCTTTAACCCGCATGGACACATGGTGGTTGTTCCAGAGTCTCTGGCGTAGTCGGCCGAAAGATGCGCTAGCCTTGGCCATCCTCCTCTGTATTTCATCGTGAATGCATCCATCACTTGATATAGTGCTTCCGAGGTAGGTGAATTCCAGAACAGAGTTCAACTTGTTTCCATCAACCATGATACCCTCCTCTCGGGTTCTTGTAGAGTTGGGTTGGTACAGCACCTCGGTCTTCTTGATGTTAATCTTCAGGCCAAACTTCTTTGACGCATTGGAGAAAGCATCCACTATATTCTGCATCTCTTCAGCAGAGTGTGCAACCAGTGCACTGTCATCTGCGAATAGCAGCTCTCTCATCAGTATCCGAGTAGTCTTGGTCTTCGCTCTGAAGTGTGCGACGTTGAATAGGTCAGCGCTCTGTCTGGACTGTATGTAGACGCCATCCCCCATGTCTCGGAAAGCATCATCGAGCATTGCTGATAGGAAGACGGAGAACAGCGTGGGGGCCAGTACACATCCTTGCTTGACCCCATTTGTGACACTGAACGATTCCGAGACTTCCCCTCCAACACTAACATTCGCCATCATTCCGGTATGTAGTGCCTCGATCATTGTTGTGAACTTCTCTGGGCATCCATACTTCCTCAGTAGCTGTCATAGCCCGGTCCTCCCAACGGTATCGAACGCCTTACTGAAGTCGAGAAATACCATGTACAGCGGTCGGTCCTGCTCAATGCACTTTTCTTGTAGTTGTCGGAGACAAAATATCATATCCACGGTGCTCCGGTTACCGCTGAAGCCACATTGAGTCTCTGGAACTACCTCTGGTGTTATGTGGGTAGATAGTCTGTTGAGTAGGATCCTGGCGAAGATCTTGCCTGCTATGGAAAGAAGAGAGATTCCTCTATAGTTCCCACAGTCTGTTCGATCACCTTTCTTGTAGATGGTTACAATGCTGGCATCCTTCCATGCTTGTGGTACAGAACCCACCTCCCAGGCATTGGTGATTAGTTGGTGCAGTCTGCTGAACAGATTGTCTCCTCCGTGCTTCCATACTTCTGCAGGAATTCCATCTCCTCCAGGTGCTTTGCCATCTTTCAGGCCGGCGATTGCTTTAGCCATCTCATCCATAGTTGGAATCTCATCTAGGCTTGTCTTGATAATGCGCTGCGGGATGTTGTCCAAAGCTTCGTGATCTATATCTCCAGGGACGTTGAGTAGCTTCTGGAAGTGTACACTCCATCTTGCCACAACTCTCTTGCTGTCAGAGAAGGTCTCCATTCCATCTGCTGATTTCAGTTGAACAGGTCCCTTCTTTTTGGGTCCCCACACTTCCTTCACTCCATTGTAGAAGCCCTTCATGTTGTTACTGTCAGCAGCTCTCTGCAACTCCGCTGCCTTCCTTTCCCACCAGTCTGACTTCAGTGCACGGGTGAGTTTTTGTAGCTGTCTGCAGGCGTCTTTATATGCTGCAGTGGTGGATCTAGTGGTCCTGGTTTGCAACACTCTCTGGTGGGCTTGGTCTCTTCTGCTCATAAGAGTTTGTAGCTCCTGGTCGTTGGGGTCGAACCAGTCCTGGTGTTCTCTGTCTGGCTTGCCAAGATATGTCTTTGCTGTGTTGTACACGACCTGCTGCAGAGCTGCCCATTCCTCATCTGGTGTTGAGTTTTCCTTCTCCTCCCATTGGGCGAGAGCACTGTCCATCTCCTGCTCAAAACTCTCCCTATGGCTGGTGGTACTTAGTTTTGCTGTGTTGAGCTTGGTCGGCTTACTTGTTCCTTGCCTGCTGTGCTTTTGTCGTATTCTGAAAGCCACTTTTGACCTCAGCATCTGGTGATCGGTCCAACAGTTTGCTCCACGCATGGCTCGGGTACTGTGGATGTCCATCTTATCCAGACACCTCGTGATGATGAAGTCGATCATATGCCAGTGTCTGGAAAGAGGATGCATCCAGGTGGTCTTGCGTTCATCCTTCTGCTTGAACATGGTGTTCGTCACTATCAGTTCGAACTCAGAGCACAGAGCCAGTAGAAGCTCGCCATTGGAGTTGCATTTCCCAATCCCATGTTTGCCCATGACCAAGGGCCACTTGTCATCGTCTCTTCCTATCCTCGCATTGAAGTCTCCTATCAGCAGTAGCTTATCTGTACGAGGGATGCCACTGGTTGTAGAAGGCCTCCTTGTTTTCGTCTGGGTTTGTCATTGTCGGAGCATACACGCTGATAATTGTAGCAAAGTTGTCCTTGCGCAGAGGTAGTCTCATCGTCATGATTCTGTCACTTACTGGCCGTGGCATTTCTGTCAACTTTGTGACGATATCCTTTTTGATAGCAAAGCCCACTCCGGCCTCCCTTCTTTCTCCTTCGGGTTTGCCACTCCAGAAGAAAGAGTATTCCAAGTCGTTGAGACTACCAGACTCTGAGAACCTTGTTTCACATAGGGCGGCGATGTCGATGTTGTATTTCGCAAGTTCCATTGCTACTAGTGCCGTACGTCTTTCTGGTCGGTTAGTTCCTTCTCGGTCGAGGAGAGTCCTGACGTTCCATTGTCCAATTGTCAGTAGTTGTTTTCTTTGTCTTCTTCTTCCTAGCTGATTTTTCACTGTCGATGGAAGATGAGGTCGAGCAGCGCGGTCCTTGGTAACCCGGGCGACGGCCGATCCGGTATCATGTTTCGTGCAGTTGTACATTTCATGGAAGCTGCTAGCAAAAATTGTTGAAGTGCCGCTGGCTTTTGCAAGTTACTAGCGACACTCTCTCGGGGAACAAATAGAGGTCTCACACCGGCAAGAACATGTCAAGACAGGCGCAAACTATTTGTCCCTGCAGTGGCTGGTCGGGAGATGTTGGGAGTTCCATACATCAACCGCCCTTGATGCTGCCACAGTGACATGGTTTTCTGGTTAGGGTTTGCTCCCTTAGCCTTTGGTTCTGACAAGAACCTGTACCACAAGGCAGTGGTTTACAACTCTGCATGGCAGGGGCGTCAAACTCCCTGAGGTATTGCAATACCTGCAATACCTGCATTGCAATACCTGCATACCCCCAAAAAAGTAAAAACCCAGCGAGCCCTTAAATCCTTCATTCCATCCTCCATCAAGTATCTGAATCACCCACACACAAAATAGTCCTTGAACTATCACATTCTCTACCGCTGCCATTGCAATGTTGTTTTATCATATTAATTAATTTATTAATTTATCTTATTATAATACTGTCATATTGTTTTAGTATATTTATTTATTCCAATATATATCATATTTATATTTTTAGCTAACGTTTACATATTTACATGCTTGATTTTACTGTATACATGCGTTTACTACGTGATTTAAATATTGTGTTTTTATGCAACCACCTCCAAAGTGCAAAATATATTTCCATTCTATGAATTGGACAATAAAGTTATTATTATTATATTATTATATACTATGATACATAAACGCCTGAATTATGTTGATATGTTAGGCATACGTAAAGTTAGGTGTACATAAACAAACATATAAACTAAGCAGACCATTTTTAAAGTTTCAGATGTATGCATTATTTCGGCATTATTAAAACGTAACACGTATGGAGCGAAAAACAATTAACTGTTGCCTAAATTATAGTCTAGTCGGAAGGAAGGGGTACCGTGCATCCCGCGAAAATATAGTTTTAATCGGTGTTACTATATCAGAAAATACGTTGAAAACGATTTGCTATATCACCAAATCAGGAAAATGTCCCACGTGTCATTTTTATGTAAATTAGAGCCACCATTATTGAAAAATATGTTTTTCACTATATGAGTGACGGCCAATATTGCACATAGCTGCACAAATAAGGTATGCAGACCCATGGTTTTAGGAACACAGATCACTAAAATACCATTCCTGAATTAAGTACGTTTGTCATTGGCATGCTCTGCAAATTACAAAGTGCATTACCGAAAATGTGGCTTTTTCACGGTATCTCATCCAATACTGCAAGTAATTGAAGGCATTGAGTTAAGATTACCACGGCGTTGCATTGTACACGCGAGCTGACGAAACCATCCTGGAAAAACGGAAACCTTACGACGATGGTCAAGGATGGATAAGGATTGACGACGTAATGTTGGAAGCGGAGTGGTTCTGCGGCCCTGTCCTACCAAGCTTACTGGTTGATCTCTGGACACTGGTGATCGTGAAGAGGAAGAAGAGGAGGAGGAAGACGAGGACGAGTTTGACTTAGACGATTTAAGTGAAAGCGATGGTGTATAAGGTATCATCTTGAAGCAAACGAGAGGTTGAGGCGAGGCAGCAGATTATTCTGGCTTGCTATTTACCTAGATCAATAAATGAGTTGGTAAATGAACTTAGTGAAATTTCTGTATTCATTATACCTTTAATTGATCCACAGCTTTCTAAAGTCATTGCCCTAAAAACCTCTTATATTATTTGCAATATTAGCTGAGATACAGCGGAATTTTTCGGCAATGCTGGCACTTTAGAATTTGCATAGCATGCCAAGGACACACGAAGTTTATTCAAGAATAGTCATATAGTGATTTTTGACCCTGAAAATATCGGTTTGGATACCTTAGTTGTGCAGTTTTGTGCAATGTTTTTCTACGTATTTTTTCCGACCTATGGGTTGCACTTATCGGTTATACCAATAGAGAAAGAGTGCTTATCGAGGTAGAGTGGCATCAGATTATGGGAAACTACGACCAACGATAGGAACGGGGGAAGAAGAATGCAACGTATTTAAAGAATGGACGAAATGAGAGTGGCGGTTTGAGAGAAGGAACGCTTTATGAAGTAAAACGTGACGAGTATGTTGAAATGGGTCGGTCATGTAGACAAATGGGAGATGACAAACTGTCAAAGAGATTAGATGCCCAGAAAGTGGAGGGAAAAGAGAGGTGAGGAAGACCGAGAATGTGATGGGAGGACTGCGTTAAGAGAGACCTGGAAAGAGTGGGGTGAGAATGGAGAACAACAGCAAAAGATAGAAGGGGTTGGAGACTTTTGATACAGAAAGGAGTGATAGAGAGTGAGGAAAGAAAAGACGAAGAAAAAGACGACGGTGATCATTGCCTGGTGAGAGGGATGCCAAGAAAAGAACAAGATTATTTGTAAAGGATACAACACATACATATTGTTGGATAGTTGGTGGGTGAGTAAAACAAGAGGCAGCTGCGAAAAATAGGTTATTTGTATTACATATCTCTTCTATAAAATCAAGAAAGAATGTACACCAACGTGTTCTTTTGAATGTCTCCACCGCCTCCACCAATGCCAGTTGCTGCATTCGAACAATACACAATACCTCACACACAACGGACAAAACAGTGTCGTCATTGTTATCATACATATTTATTCAGAGAATATAAGTGTTGTAAGTACCAAGACAAAAACCTTTAAGGTGGCACTATGTCATGGGTGACAACCTTCACTAGTGTGTCGTATGATTAATGTCATCCTGTGTGGCGAGCCCCATATGACTTACATCAATCCCTTAGCGATATCAAGTTGGTGCATTGTTCGAGACAATTAATCACACTTATGTGTTGAAGAGTATCGTTCCGCCTCAGATAGCGAAATGCACCGGCATATGTTTTTAATGGGCGTTAGGCCAAACGCCAATACACATATTCTCACCGGCTGCATAGCGTTCTTACAAAATAGACGGTGTCAAATTCTTAGCGTATGTTAAGACACGCTCCAATGACAGAACGCTCACAAAGAACTGCAGCGCAACGTGTTTAATGCACCACAAGGACCCTAACATAGCAATATCTGAACATGACAGTATGAACATTATTTCTAAAGGGGTCAGGCAAAAATTCACCGAAGGCAAAAGGTGGTTGCTGTGCCTCAAATGTCTTTGCAACAGGCTGTTCACATTTCTTATTGTTTATCGAAATGTTGAAGATTATAATTATATAAACAATGCAAATATATATATATATATATATATATATATATATATATATATATATATATATATATATATATATATATATTCTTTTTCTAGGTTTCATATCTGTTTCAAGCGTCGGCAATTACGGCCCTCCAAATCGCAAGGTCGTTATTTGTACTTAGTAGTTCTGTTGCTTTGATTCTACACCACGTTGACAGACTATCAATTACTTTTATTCGCTGGCCTCCCCTTGATCTTTTCTCCTTACAAAAATCCAGTATTTTCCTACATGTTTTTTCTTTATCATGATGTACCCTATAAATAGTGCTTGGTTTGTTCTAATTTTGATACTCATATCTTTCCTTTGTAGATGGTCGTCCTAGGTATGTCTGTGGTGTTTTATCTTGTCTGTCCATGTAGCTCTCATCGCTTTTCTTAAAAACCACGTTTAAGTTGCTTCGATGGTGTGTTATCTGCATTTGTTACTGGATCCAGGTTTCACAACCACGTGGTGATATATGGTCGATGTAACACAATAGTACTTGATTGCCTACCTCAAGCGATATGTTTTTGTTTGCTAAAACAATTATCTTGTTATTTAACGCTGCTTTAACCTGTGCAATGTCTCTCTTGATCTGAATTTCGCATCAGCCGTCAGATGTTATTATTGATCCAAGATAATTTAATGATTGGACGTGCTGGGATAGTGCCGTAAGTTACTCCGTTGGATCCTAGAGACTATTATTCTTCTTTGAGTGGACCATAGTTTATGTTTTCTGTTTTCTTTGTTTTTCTTGCCTTGATGTAGATGTATGTTATTATCAAGCATTTGTACTGGCTTTTGTTTTTCATATGGTAAATGAATTACGCTGAATCGTCCTACTTTAATATATGGTATATCTTGTAAACCACGTGAGATGATCTAAAGACCGTAGCTCGAGGGATATGACACAATATTGTCTTATATCACGGTTTATTTCTTGAACTTTAGTGATGTTGTTCTGTATTCGTACTACTGCTGTTTATCCCAGTGTATATTTCTTGTAACTCTTACATCGTTCCTATCAATAGTCAGACTCTCCAGGATTGATAGGATTTCTTCATGGTGAACTCTGCCTTTGTGTAATCAATGAAACAAATATATCGATCTTTCTGCATTTTCTCGATCGTGCCATAATAATGTTAAGCAACATGTATTGGTGAAGTGATTCATGACACTAATTTTACTGTGTTGCTTCGATTCCGTCGCTCCTGTTTTCTTGAAAGTGCTATAGAAATTAACCTTTATAAGTCAGTTCGGATGATTCCACTGTCATGCGTTTTGTTCAAGAAGTCAGTCACTATATCAATTCGAAATTCATCTAAGCACTCGGCAATCTCAATGATAATATTATCTCGTCCAGCAGCTTTTCCTTCATCTTTCAGAATTGTACAACCATCAAAGGTCTTAATTGGTTGCTTTTAACCACTCTCATCACTGTAACGTTCACCACTATATATTCTGACCATCTCTAGAGTATTTTGTCTTTGTCTATTAATATGCTTCCGTCGTTTCTGTTCATGCTGAGCATATTCTTGTCACTGTGTTTTCTCTTATTCTATCATGCATGCATTTTGTATAGGGCTGATTCTTCTGTTCAATATGTTTGCATTATTCGTTAAACCATTTCTCTTTTTTATCAGATTACATTTGGCTGAAATCTCAATGGGTTGTTTTATTTTCCACCTTTCATTCCTCAAATTGATAATGTCGTCAGTCATCCATTTTTCGTTGCTCTTTTGCAATGTCTACGAGCAGTGTCTTCTGCAGCCTGTGTAATTGACTCCTTCATTTGTTTCCATTGGTCGTCCACATCTTGACTGTCATTCAGGGCAATGGATCTGTTTTGAACTGCTACGTTGAATTTCTCTTTGATCTCTTAATATGATCTTAGCACACTTATGTCCAGTTTAATGTTCCTAGTTGCTATTTTCCATTGCTTCAGTTTGAATGTGAATGTATACAGGGCACTGGCACATGATCCGAATCACAATCTGCCCCTGGAAAGGCTTTTGCCACTAGTTGAAGATTTCTAAATCTTATGTTTGATTAAGATATAATCAACTTGATTTCATATACGGTCTCCCTGACTTTGCCAAGTCCAAAGTCTTCTTGATTGTTGTTGAAACCAAAGGGGTTTCATATAGCCATGTTATCAGGATTTACATATTCTGTTGGTTTTTATTCTCCCTCATTCCTGATCCCTAGGCCGTGTGGTCTAATGGTGTTCTCCAACCTCAGCATTAAAGTGTCCCATAACTCTTATATATATATATATATATATATATATATATATATATATATATATATATATATATATAGTATATATATACACTATATACACACTTTATATACACGCTCTCTCTCTATATATATATGTATATATATATACACTGTATATATCTACACTTTATATACACGCTCTCTCTCTCTTTCTCTCTCTCTCTCTCTCTCTCTCTATATATATATATATATATATATATATATAGAGAGAGAGAGAGAGAGCGTGTATGTAAAGTGTATATATACAGTATATATATATATATATATATATATATATATATATATATATATATATTCACTGTAAATGTATACACTATATATATATATATATATATATATATATATATATATATATCTTGCCTTGCCTTGCCTTATATATATATATATATATTCACTGTATATTTATACACTATATATATATATATATATATATGTATATATATACATACTGTATATATAATATTAAGGCTAACCTGCCAAGGCTAAACCATCTTATATAAGAAAAACAAGAACATCAGATTTCCTGTAAAGCTTACACTCTACTTTGATACTATAGTTCTCATTCTCTTCGATGGATAATGGTGAAATTGGAGACTAACAAAAACAGGGAGCCGATTCCGAACTTGTTATTGCAAACACTCGGCCTTATTACCTACACAAGTATACAGCACGAATGCAGATCAAACACTGGGCCTTATTGTCATCACAGTATACAGTACGAATGAACATGTCGGACACCAAGTTGACCCCGTCGCTGGGAAACAAGAGTGTTTTTTTGTCAAAGGTAAATCTATCCACACCACTCCTATCTTTTCCCGTCACCCGGTGCTGTTTCACGCGTCTTATGCAATGTACCCTGGAGGGCAATATGGGAGCGCCGAAACAATCTCGTTGGATGACATCACAGACTGGGCCAATTCAGCCGGGCCGATCCTGTTGCGCGTCACAGACTACAGAACAGGTTAGAGCAGATTAACAGTGTCCGATCCCGTTACTTTAATGGGAATGAATGAGAACTACTGGATGGATACCTTTCATGCCATGTCACGTAGCATTAAGTTGATACATTTCATGCCATGTCACGTAGCATTAATTTGATACATTTCATGCCATGTCACGTAGCATTAAGTTGATACATTTCATGCCATGTCACGTAGCACTAAGTTAATACATTTCATGCCATGTCACGTAGCACTAAGTTGATACATTTCATGCCATGTCACGTAGCACTAAACTGCGCGATTTCGCATTCTTTCGCCTTACGTAGTTCCATTCTAGTTTCCACCTTTTGATGCGCTGGCGGTGGCTATTTCAAAGGGTTTATTATATGTGAAGACATTCCTTCCTTTGGGCATTTGAGTCACTGATTTATTAGAAAAGCAGTGTGGTTGTGGTAATGTATGGACGTCCATGATTCGTTCGGTGGTCCGGCCTACGAACAGCCTGGGGTATTTAAATGGAATAGCTGTGTCATTGAGGTTAGTAGTCCGTGGACATCGTCGCTGTTCGGCGGCTGAAAAGGTTTCGCGCGGATAAACGTCTGAGAGTCGTTTCACTACTCGCCAACTGTGCACTTGTAGAATTGGTGAAATGCTTCTAAAATAATTATGGCACTTCGCACGGATGTTGAACATCTAGGCATTATGAAGTTATTCCGTACACGTTTGTGTGGATGTATTTAACGAAATGCCGTGCAATGCGTATAGGTGGAAGAGGAATTGAAATAATTTGAGGTAAACGTCGATTGATGTAATATGTGTAATTATTTAGTAGCATATTACTTTGTTGATGTTTTTGTTTGAGTATGTCAGGTGTGGCAGAGAAGTGACTTCATGAGATGGATGTGAGGATGGGTGAGGGTGAATGTATTGCATAATGCAAGGTTCTTTCTTTGTTCAACATTAAATCCGGAA
Organism: Oasisia sp. SBJ-2009; assembly: GCA_964017155.1. Classification (NCBI taxonomy): domain Eukaryota; kingdom Metazoa; phylum Annelida; class Polychaeta; order Sabellida; family Siboglinidae; genus Oasisia; species Oasisia sp. SBJ-2009. The sequence goes on from OZ024865.1 coordinate 35,774,188, forward strand.
CATCTCCGCCTTGAGTACTTCCGCATTATATCACGCTGGATAACTGACAAACTGCCTAATTAATTATTCAATACACTTCCGTATTGAGATGAGTACGGTCTGGAGTGGTCGTAGTGTTAAAGGTTGCGTTCTGATTGTATCCTGTCCTTCGGGCTCCTCAAAGCGATTTACCTTTTACTCAGACCTATTCGAAAGTAAACAATCTCCACTTCCCTGGGAAGTACTAAGCCACGATGCAATTTACACGAGAAGACAAACCGTTTACAAATATCCACAACTGTCCGTGGCCCAGTATTCATGTTTACAACTGAGTGAATTGCTTGCGACGTAAAATGAAAGAACTTGTCATAGATTTAACACAGCAATTCAACGTAGTATTCAGACCGAAGTGTTTTTCTCCCAGACGGGGCCCTTTGCAGGGCGTTTAAAGTCCAACGAGAATGTGTGAGTCCACTAAAGGTTACACATTTACCCCCTGTGTGGGGTCTTTTACTTCCCCCTGGCAAAGACACCAGATAGACGTTCTCACCATTGGCGGTGTGACGCGTGTTAACCTCTGCGCACCTAACATTTACCCCAGGCAATACGTTGATGCTTCGTCCTACGTGTAGTGGTCGATCTGTGTTCTTAGGAATTACGCAACTCTAAAGAACAGTTCCAGGAACTACATGACGTCATTAATCGGTGAAAGGTAAATTGACAAACGTTTCTTTAAATTGTTCACTGATACTGAAATGATAGCGAGACGACGGCTAAGGAAGGGTAATGAAACGTACATGCTGTATGCAACTAATATTATGAAAGCCTGCACTGTGTTTGGTTAACTGAAAGTACGTCATTATGTCTGTGACGTTAAATCATACGTCATGAAGGCCTTATACGTAGAAAGGACGCCTGTATACAACCAGTCATTTTGAAGACCATTAATGTGATTGAGAGTACATTAATTTTCGTTGTGCATACTTAACAGTATTTATTACTCGGTCGAATCGATGTAATCTAGCAACTGTATTGGTCTACATCTTAATGCAATAACGATCGATTCAAGTATTTGCTTGTGCTTTGCGAAGGTCGCGGACATCCATGTACACTATTCATTGCTTATGGCTGTTGTCACGCCGCCGGGCATGTTCTCAAACACATTTTACTGGCTCACCATTTTTTAGTTTCATTTCTTGTCTTTCTGGTTCTGTGTCTGCCGTTGCAGTTTTCAGTCACCATTTTTTAGTTTCATTTCTTGTCTTTCTGGTTCTGTGTCTGCCGTTGCAGTTTTCAGTCAGTAACATGTTCAACAGCAGGTCATACTCGTTGTGACACAAGAATGATAGCAATATGTGGGGAGCGGTGGTCGCGCGGTAAAGAGCCGGACCGTCAATCAAGGGGACGGTGGTTCAATCCCACCTACTGCCGTTTCGAAACTTAGGCAATTTCGTTAACCCCACATTTGCCTGTGTCTTTCGGAAGAGACACTAAATGCCGTGGTCCCATCTATCTGGTGTCTATGCCATGGAAAGTAAAATATCCCGAATAGGGGGTAAAAATGTAATCAGCAGTGGACTCACTATTGTAGAGAAGGACAACTCATGCGTTAGCCCAATTTTGGGCTAACGCAGGAGTTGTCCACCTGAGACATGAGAATGTGTCCGAAAGCGTTTTGCATTATTTGACAAATAGTATCCACTAGCTCAACTCAAAGTAACAAAACAATAAAGACACCTTTGGCATATCGCGGGGTCAAACGACTTAGAAAAACTCATGCCGTTTTCCTCTCTGCCATATAATATTTCATTTTATGCAAAGACCGCCTGTGTCGGGCTGACATTTAGACATTTGTGTTTACTTACTTCACGCGAAACGTAGGTGTGACCTACGTAAGGAAATGCTGTCAATATGTTTACCATTGGCGCAAGGCTGTAGTTTTAGCGTGGTGCTAACAACTGTCATATGAACGAAATGTCATTATGGTGATCTCAGTGTCCGTGTCAACGCCACCTCATCACCAACTCGAGGTGCCACGTAAATACACCGAAGTAAGTGATTCGTCACGTATTGCTTAATTGTGTCACGTGCCTGTCCGTTTACGGAGCATACCGGCTCTGCGATTTTGACCCGGAACACGCCATGTTAATTGTATCATTAGTGTTGGCGTATGACTAGGCCTCGACGAAACATTACTGGAACGAAACTGCCTATGTCATGTGCACCCGTAGCCATAAATGTCTCTGCATGGCAGTGATGTCACAATAGTTGGCAATCACCTCTCTGTCAGACATGGCTCGGTTCAACCTGCACTAACTCAGGACTACAACGCGAAACACTGGAACTGCCATTTGTTGGAATACAACATCCATTACGTTTATTACTGACGCGAACGATTATATAAACATTTATTACTAATAAAAAGAATATCGTATTTTCATAAGTTAATAACTACTGCTAAAAGCGCTATGAGATGAACATATAGAAAGGCAACGCGAAGAAGACAAAGACGATTTTATTGTGAAAAAGATCAGACGTCATGATAGATAGCGAGGAATTAGAACGAGTGAAACGTTTTGAATATTTGAAAACACTGGTAGAAGCGGGTGTAGATGGGGTGATGAGACCAGGCGGAGGTTGGTATTGGCCGGTAAAACTAGACGACGATGAATAAGCTGTGAACAGTAATGACAACGACAAATATATGAAAACACGTACTATCAGATAGCACAGTGGCTCAGGGGTAGAGCTTCGGACTCTCGACTACGAGAACCCGTGTTCGAATCCTGTGCTGCGGTGTTAAAACCTTGGGCAAGTTTTTTCATCCTACATTGCTTCATTTCACTCATCTGTATAAATGAGTACCTGCTATAGACAGTGGTGGATATTTGTATGAGCAGTCTTCGCGCATTACTTGAAGCATATGGCTGGATGCTTCCCAGAGAAGCGGAGATAGAGTGAACAGGTCTGTCAGGGAAGTAAAGTGTAAAGCGCTTTGAACGGTTCTGAGGACTGGATACTGCGCTATATAAGAACTTGCCTTTACTTTTTTTATCTGAGTCGGCCTATTTACTACTACTGCCACTCACGGGAGAGGGAAGTCTGGGTGCCAAAGGGTCATGGCCAACCAGGTTGTGGACTGACGAGCTACACATGGTTGCCTGATTCATAGTGACAGAATACATAGGTCAAACTGGTGCCAGTGTAGGAGTTCCCAATACTAGCCTTTGGGGAAGAAATTCGTCGTAATTAAATGGGATTAAGTTACTTAAAGTTGAGCAATATTTCTGCTTCTGCCGTAAGCAATAAGCGTCAAGTAGGCTGAAGCCCAACAGGTAACAGGGCAACGAACAATATCATCATTCACAAAATACCTGATGGGTAATGCCTGTTAATGTATCAACATAAGGATGCAAATGAGAGTTACCCAGCAAGGCGATTAATTACTGATACTGGGTCAAGTTGCACGTTGCGCCCCAAGCAATTGTTCAAGTCGGAATGCTAGTGGGAACTTCGTATTGTCAGTTTATTCATTCTAGTAAGCAGCAACACGTTGAGCGCCAGCGCCTCATCATCCAGGCTAAGGTAGAAGTTGTTACTTTTTCATTGGTGTTTACATCGGTGTGAATTTTTTTTGGTATTTGCCGTGTTCATTGTCTGTAGATTTGGGAGGTGTAGCATGGCGACTTTGGGTGAATATTATATGTAAGGGCTATGTGTTCGTTCCTATCTGGTATTGTGTTGTCACCGTCTTAGTTTGACGGCTTCTAAGAAGGTTTTTGTTGACATGGCTGCTACATTGATCAGCCAGTAAACTTGGTTGTCGTGTCGTTATTTAAGTTTAAATGAGTGGGGTTTGAGAAACTGACACAATGCAGCATTGCGACTGAACAGTGGGATACAGAGATATCGGAAACTCTACAGGGATATCGGACACTCTACAGGGATATCGGACACTCTATTTTATTTTTAATATACCGGATGTTCCCCTCTAATGAACAATCCTGCCTACGCCACTGGTGGATACGAAACCTGGACTCTTAATATGAACATTACAAAACATAAACATGAATTTAAAAACACGTGTTATAGGCACTTATTTCGAGTTTCTTGGGCCGAACATAAACCAAAGAACCCATCGCAGATCAGCTTGGTGTTATACCCGGGACTTCATTGAACTTTGTAAAGATACAGAAGTTGTTTCGGCTCAATGAAGCGACCTCTAACTCTAGGAAGATTAAAAAGGGAAGGACACGTGGATGACAACAGAAGCAGAGGGAGACTGAGAAGACAATGGGAGAAGGTCTAAGCGAAATAGGCGGGAGGAAATGCCTAGCGTATGTGGAGACTGGCAAACGAACGGTATGTCTGTAGGCAATCCATCACGTTTGAAAATTGATACATCAAATCCAACAATAACACCAACCACAGTTATATCAGCAATATATAGCGCAGATGAGGTTAAACACTTTTGCCACATCATATTTTTATCCTCGTTATCTAAACAGGGAGCAAAATGAAGAATCGTCATGGCGACCAAACTGCACCCAGCTATCCTCGAGCTAAAAATAGGTTTTTACCGCTAAGAGATATCAATTTACACGCAGCTTATCCATGAGTCAACATAGTCAGCTCTGGACGATTTAGTCACAAGCACTGCTGGCGTAAGGATGTGGGTGGGTGTATCGCTTTTTTCCAGCGTTATAAACGTTCCGAATGACGTTTCTGCGCATGCGCGATAAATGTAAAATCATCGCTGTTCAGCGAAAGGACAAAGCAATTATGATATACGGGTTGTTTGTTAGGACGTATATAACCGCACAGCAAAGTTATTTGTCGCAAACTAACACGAGGCAAACAAGTTTTGAGGCATGTTTTGATAGCAAACGTAAATCACGTGACTGTAGACGCGCCATGATCCATGAAAGTGATTTAAACAAACGTAATATTTTATTGTGTTGAACGACATTTTAAGCAGCTCTTCACAGCCGGTGGCATTTGTACCAAAAAAGCACATTGATGATTTTACATTTATCGCGCATGCGCAGAAACGTCAATCGGAAAGTTGATAACGACCGGGAAAATGTAAGAGCGACAGCGTTCTAGCCAGCTAGCTGTCATTCGATATGACACAGTATTAGCAAGTCACGTTTCGCAAAAAACAGAAGCATTCGCTAATGATGTGCGTGCGTGTAACATGCTTATGCGGAGCTTTGGGACAATGAAATCACCTGCTAAAACCATTGGACAGCACACTCGATGCAATGTTTGCTTTGCCATAATAATGTTGACATTTCACATGTTCTACTTGAGTTTCGTTGATTGGATAGACACGGGGAAATCGAAAGGCTCACCATAAATAGTGTTTAAGTACTTGCACTATGCCCTACCGTAATTTATTGCTACTACAGTTTTACTGGGCGTTTATTGGTTCTGGAATGAAAATTTGCGAAGATACATGTTTGATGTTCGCCGTGCAAAGACTAATGAGAAGGTGGAATATAAAAACATCTTCTTCAAACGGTGGATCGATCGCTTCTGAACTGTGGTTATGGCTGGAACAGATGTGTTGGGACAAATAAACGAGGCATAAAGTGAATTGAAGTAGCCAATCAATAATTCATCACATATAGAACGCTGCGTTAATAGCTGAAGATCATGTTTCGCAGACAACGACTATTCATCCTTTAAGTGAAAAATGACATGTTTCTATCCCATAAACCCTAATGGGTAAATGTCAGCGGTAACGTGATGATTTTTTGCTTAATGCCACGGTGTTGTGAGTGATTGTCCTAGGCTTAAACACAAGTTTAAATGTTGTACGGGTACTCAAACAACATTGCGCATTTGTTCATTGGCGCAATACATGTTTGTGTGTTTGTGCGAATAATCCTTCAGTGATACAACTATAACAAAAGGGAAACAATGCTGAAGAGCTGTACACAAATTTGTTATAATAATATTTATGTTGATCTGAAACTTGGGCAGACAGGAGCACAAAGACAAGCACTGATCAACTCGGGCGTGTATCTTTCATACCGGAGCACAAAGACAAGTACTGATCAACTCGGGCGTGTATCTTTCAGACTGGAGTACTAAGACAAGTACTGATCAACTCGGGCGTGTATCTTTCAGACCGGAGCACAAAGACAAGTACTGATCAACTCGGGCGTGTATCTTTCAGACTGGAGTACTAAGACAAGTACTGATCAACTCGGGCATGTATCTTTCATACCGGAGCACTAAGACAAGTACTGATCAACTCGGGCGTGTATCTTTCAGACCGGAGTACTAAGACAAGTACTGATCAACTCGGGCGTGTATCTTTCAGACCGGAGTACAAAGACAAGTACTGATCAACTCGGGCATGTATCTTTCATACCGGAGTACTAAGACAAGTACTGATCAACTCGGGCATGTATCTTTCATACCGGAATACTAAGACAAGCACTGATCAACTCGGGCATGTATCTTTCAGACCGGAGTACTAAGACAAGTACTGATAAACACGGGCATGTATCTTTCAGACCGAGGTACTAAGACAAGTACTGAAGCCGGGTGATATGCACCACCGTTCGGTAAAACTACCCTGACTTCGGTGTCTCATACACAGCTGGGCATTCGGTTACAACCTACTTGCCACCCTCACGCGAGATCTGACCTTTAAACAATCTTATTTACGGCTCACGGCGATGTTTATGATCACAAAGTAACAACTGGAAAAAAACAAAGCAGCTAAGTTGACCCTTGTTTTATTGTGCCACTATTGTGCCATTTTACTAACGTTGTTAAGAACTCTTAAACCCGATTTTACACTTTTAAATCAATTTTGATTCTTGACAGCGATCTTAAATACCCGGGGCCAGTTTCACGAAGCGTACTTACGACGTCGTAGCTAGTCGAAAGCTTAAAACGTCGTAATGTTGCGCTAGATGCGTTTCACGAGTCTCCGCAGTTGTTCTGAGCTGCGCCTTGATATTAGTAGGCATAAGTTTACGTTTCATGAATTAGTTACACGATTCCCAAGTTCGTTGATTGTCCCGTCACGCCCACTCTTGACATAATTATGTTTAATGGTTACACTGGATATCCTTTACATTCATCAGCTTGGCGTTTGGTACACGAATGACAAAGGCGGCAGCTTAGCCTTAGGAGAAAGGGGGAGTTTAGAGATAGAACACACGGGGCCCACCTGCGTCGATTTAGTTCTGCAAATACTAAATTGGTCTCACGAAATCGGCCGAGGCTATATCGACTAGTCGCTGTTATCTACGAACAGTAGACAGCCCAGATGCGCGTAAAGTTACTCCAGTTCATGAAACTGGCCCTTGAAAAATTTCATCACCAAGGCGCGCCAGCGGGACATTGTCACTGGTGTGTCGTGGAAATAGTGTGCTCTGTAATACAGCAATGACTATTTGCGTTTTTCAAAAAATCATTTACTTTAACCACAAAATGTATTTAAAGATAAATTGTCCTTGAGAGTTCCTTATCTTTGCGAAACGGTCCCGGGTCAAGGTGTTGACCAATCTGGAACAATCTGGAAGGGAATTGTATAGCTATAAGTTACAGTAATGGTGCAGAGGTCTGCCGGAATGCAGTGAACAGCAGCCAGTCTGCGGAGTCGAGTCGACAGGCGCCTGGCGCTAGTTTGACAGGTCGACATTTGGCATCACTCCAATTGCATCGTCGTCACAAAATAACGTAGCCTTCACGCTCGGCTGCGCGCGCGGCGGTAGTTATTTATAACCCGACGGCGAAGCACAGGTATCGGCGATAGACGTCAACACTGGGAACAACTGGCGAACTTCAGATTAGCACTGGCCGCATGGCGACTCCAATACTTCGATGTTGCGATGGTCTTCAAAGCGCACGCAACTGACGCTTGTGAACCGACGCCGACGACAGGTCCAGCCGTGTTAAGGGTACGTACTCGCTGTAGCTGTTCACAATGAGTGTTCACGCTGTTCGGGTTTTGAAGCCGGCTGCTATACGGTATTATCGTTCACGTGAAAACAGCAGGTCGTGTCAGATCATGTAGTTTACGCAGACAGGCAGCGAGGACTTGGTAGGAACGGTGGGTCACATAGGGCTACACCGTATACATCGTCTTAATTGTCTCTTGAGCTCGGTTTATCGCGCTGGCGATCGTGAGACAAAACCGGATATGGGTAGCGGCCATACATGTGCCAAATGTGGTCGTGTTGTTGACGGTATCATGTGTCACCGGTGACGCGCTAATGTCACTTTTGAGGTTTTACGTAGGTGATTTGGTGAACATAAACATTGTCTATTAATGCATTACCGACTGTATATATGTGTATGTATGTATGTATGTGTGTGTGTGTGTGTGTGTGTGTGTGTGTGTGTGTGTGTGCGTGTGTGTGTGTGTGTGTGTGTGTGTGTGTGCGTGCGTGCGTGCGTGCGTGCGTATGTATGTATATATATATACATATACATATACATATACATATACATATACATATATATATATATATATATATATATATATATATATATATATATATATATATATTATAAGGTACTAATGTAATTAATTACGTTGTTATTTAAATAATAACGTAATACATTACACTCGAACCTTATATATATATATATATATATGTATATATATATATATATATATATATATATAGATTAAAAAAAATACATACATACATACATACATACATACATACATATATACATAAGCAGTACGTTGATATTTAAATCCAATACGGCAGCCACCGTAAACAGACGAGGATCATCATAACATGTCATAACATTATATCTGACGTTTTATGACGACCGTCATGTGTTTACAGCAGGTGGCTGCTGTATTGCATTTAAATAACAACGTAAAGCATTATATTCGAACACTCTGGTCAACTAGCATCAAAGCTGTTACTCATTGAATGACTGCGATTATTGATCACACGAAGGGTCAGTTAAGTCCAGCTTAAGCTACCATACTCTGAATAGTTTCAACGAGTGCAAATGACACCCCCTAACAATAAGATCACACCTTCAGCCAAGCATGACCTGAAATGCGTTGTTATGTTTACAACGGATTGGTCTTCAATGGCATCATGACTATGGACATGGGATTGGCCAGCGTATACCCATTATGCAGCGCGAACTTTCTCGACACAAATATAGGAGACCGTTGCCACGCAATGTAACTTAATTAACCGCGCCGAACACTTGCTTAGTGTGTGTATATATATATATAGCACCGGAACGCATTCATCGCTATGTAATTCGAAATACTTCGCTACAGTTAAAACTCGATACGTGGAGTCAAGGTCGTTCTAGTCATTATCGAAGTCACCATTTATGTAATAGCATGCCACGCCATGATATCACTGCATGTGATGAGATGTAATCTTTTCACCGGTTCTCCGCCTAATTGTGGCAACATCCGGGGTAAGACCGACAACCCAGAGGAAATCCCACTGTGGTAATTCAAACTCACGTTCGTTACTGATGTCGATATTACATGTCGTTCTGATTTCAGAAGTTCACAGATGACGTGAAGAGGTGTCTGGTTGTAACAGCGGTACGACAGAAACAACGGTATGTGATCGACTTTACACGACTGTGTTAAGGTGGTTCGTATGTTAGTCTACAATTGATGGCACACCCGTTAGCATTATTTTAGTATTAATGAGTCGTGATCAATTAATTGCGAAGCGCTTAGCGCACTGCATGACCTTACAACACATCAGCCGTTGTATTCTACGAAGTGTGGCTTTGTAACTTCCCTAACTCCCATATAAGGCATATCAGTCACCCCACAGGGCAACTGACAGATGTCACGTATATACATATAGGGAAACATCCGGAATAATCTGCAACCGGATTAGTCATTTGACCTACTTAGGCACGAACATTGCCTGTCTGTACTCCCGGGAGCATCATCATCATCAGCGGTGTCTCGAAGCTTAGTGAAACGACGTCATCTCCCTTTTCTGGTCAATATGGCAAAACTGAAAGTGTGTTATTGGGGGGGGGGGGTCGTCTCGAGTTGGAGCACGTGACTTGTCGTGGCCAAATTTCCTTCGAATTTTGCACCGAGTTGTTGCCGATATATACCTAAACATATACGATAGGTAGCCGAGAAAGCTTCGATAAATATTAGCCTTGTTGTAGGGAGTGTTAATCAAAATGACACTCTTGTCTAGGGAACTTCTGCAACTACAGTTGGCCCTTGTTCTATATATGGCGAACACGTGAATAGGGGACATTTGATCTAGGCAACCTGGGCAAAAGGCGACCTTTGGACTTGACACATCCAGAGTACTGTGGATGCACCCTCGCTGTAACAAACTCTATTTGTAAACAATTCAACGCACGGAATCCAAAGAGTGTGTAGTGTACGTGCGTGCTGTTTCTACTCTATTAATAAAAATGTGAAAACGTTTAACAAAACACCGATCTGTATTCCGTGCGAGGGCGATTTTCATCGTGCACAGGGAGGAGTGGAGGACATGTTAGTCACGCGGTGTCATGTGATAGGTGAGTCAGAACTACTTAGAACTAATTTTTATCGACAGCGCGAACGCGAACAAAAAATCCCGCCGCTTACAAAAGCTGTGAACGCACGCCCTCGAGCGAACGGTGGCTGTAGATGTAAGATGCATACACAGACATAACTGTACAGACATATCAGATCGACTTACATCTGTTACCCCGTCGAAGGTATTCTCAATTGAATCACTCTGTCAAAGCGTACACTTCATCACGTCACGACAATACTTTTAAGCTAAAGAAATGTAGATTGTATTACGCAGTGGTGTGTTGTAGAGGACGTTTAAGTGCTCTTCTCTGTTGGAACTGGAGGAAGGTATTACCGTTTGTCCGTTATAGCGGGCCATCATCTGCAAGAATATAAACAAACCTGCGTTGTAAGCGTCATGATTGTCAACACAATCATTTGTATGCACTGTCTGTATAATGTAGTAATTGTTGTTGTTGTTGAAAATAAATTTCAATTCAAAAACAAAAAATGTACACCGTAACACACGAGAAATCGCCGCCTTCCCTAACATATTTCTTCTTTTTTCTTTCTTTGTCATTACCATTCATCTTCAAAAGTGCGTATCCAACATCCGATTTGACACCTAATATAGCGTGTTTTTTCTTCAAAAACGTCATACTACCAGCAGAGGTGGATACATTTGGTAATTCAGTGCCAAATCGTACATTTTATCCCAGTGTCTGAAAGGTTTTTCTTAAATGATAAGTTATGATGATATGTAGACATTGCCACAAACAAATGATATAGACGTGTCATTTAGTTAAGTATATACTATACGCCCATACTACGCCGCGCGTGCAAGCATGAAGAACTCTTTCACAGTATACAGACTGGTGCTTCGAAATAGAAAATAATTACATAAGTGTAGAGTTTAGTCATCGTATTTTCATACCGAAATTAACTATCCTGGTTTTTCTCTCTCACAGCGTAAATATGAGTAATGAATCATTAAACGTATCTGTCACACCAAGTGCATGGTGTTCCTTAATTCACTAATTCCGCTTACATTCTAAAAAGTAATTCAAATAATGGCTATCAGTAATCATCCGTCTGACCAACGACGGATATAACGAATATATAATTAATTGTCGGCGTTCCGGGTTTTGTCACTTAAAACCATCCTCTGGGGATTGTGTTTACGTCATCATCAGCCGGGTGTTATATATTAATGAGTTAACACGAATCTCCGGCCAAACATGACATAAAAGCATATCCAAAACTGCCGCCATAACATGATTATTAATTCAAAATTGACAGCTGGCGAAGTGGTGCACACGATTGGTTTCAGACAGCAGCGAACAGCGGTGTTTTTCAAAATAATATTCCAACCGAACACCAACCGTAACTGTGGCAAATATAACTGAGACCGAACAAGATGTAGCATACACATTTGAATCTAATTTATTAAGCTGTGTTTATGTTTACTTAACTGTTTTGTTATTAACTGGTTCTGTGTATTAACAAGTTTAGTGATGACGCCATTTAGGAATTCGTTGCATTATCGGAAAAACCAAACCAAATGGGATCATAATTTCGTAGAGCAATTATTTGCACTTAACGTATTGTCACTTAGTGTCGATGGCATATTGTGCCAGATAGTTAATTAATTCGACGATTATGCCGAAGGTGTTCATTAATTATGCATAGCTGAAGCTTCTAGTAACATAAAGGCAATGAGCGAGAGTAATACATTAGGCAGACGGACATAGTGGTGTAATAATTTAAGTGCTGCTCAGTTGAAGATGATGCTGACACAGTTCTTGATCAACTTGCTACACGCGAAATAACATATAACAGTCGTGATATTTCCTTCATAAACCGTGTCCACTTCAAAACGATCACCTACATACATCATGTACTCGTGAGGCACTTTTATCATATGGCTGATTTGGACATGTCTCTCTTAAAATGTCAGGCGTGTGCAAACAACTCTTTGACGATATCACCTGGACGACGATGAGATTGAAGTTCCATCCTTTTCAACTCGCCCCAATTATTCTCGTGAAAGACGTGGCTGTGGTTGCCATGGAAACCACGACCGTGTCGCACACAAAACCAACATCCGGAGGCGTCGAACTGCATGGACGTTACCTTGGACCGCTTGGTGACTCTTGGTGACACATCTAATGTATCATCTGTGGTAGACATTTAGATAGATGCCCCGATCTGCACGTGCTAACACTTTATCACCCCGGACTAACACGTTTGCGTGTGATATAGCGATATGTCAACCTTGACACCCGATGCTCACACCTCGGTTTTCATTCATGCTATTTTATATCAGCGTAATCAATTGATGCAATGTACCTTCAGTGCATTAAACAAACAACATTATGAAGGATTATGTGAGTGAAAACAACACCGCTGTGTGTCTTCAGTAATGTTGACTTGAGTTGGATTTCTGTTGCATGTAGATTGAAACGCTCTGCTTTGATCAGAAGTAAATTATATCAGTTATTTTATGCTAGTAATATATGTGGTCGTATCTTCTTTTAGGCATTCTTGAACGGTTCATACATATTTCTTGTTATATACAGTAAGATGCGAACGTTTTATAACACTGCCTGGGACCTTTAAATTACACATATTAAAAACAGTCTACCTTTTCAATAAACTCATCCCAAAACAATTAACCATTAACCGTTTTTCACTGATATTGAACTGCGGCTACTCAGGTTTTCCTTGATGATTCGTTCAGCATGAATTCGAGTCTTAGTCAACATATACCTAAGAAAGGCGGTTGAACTCTAGATAAGCCAAAGGGCTTCCTAGTCCACCTGCCATCTAGAGTTGAATCTCTAAGTGGCAATCTTGTTAAATCTTGTGAAATATTATTCGTGGCAACTAGCCACCATTTGATATTATCATGTGAATTAACCTATGTTTATGCGGTCTAATTATTATGCTAGGGATACATGGATACTACTAATGGTGTCTTTATCTCGACATCTCGCAGTTGGGTTATTTAACCCATTGTTTGACAGGTTATTCTATGCCAACCGGGGATTACGCACGATTAAATATATTTTAGTTCTTAACGCGTCACAGAACACACACACACCGGTGACACGACACCGCTCGGCAGCGATTGGTTAATATTGTACTGCCACATGCAGCGCCGCCTAGTGGTGCGGAAAACACACAATTTCGCAGCGATGTTTGGTTGATATCACGTTTCTACATGCATCGACGCCATTTAGTGTTTTACCAAAGGTATGATAACAAGTTGAGTTAATTGAAGGATGTTGATAGGTCGGTTAAAATTAGTGACACTTATTTACGGTCGTCGTGACACAAGCACAAAGATCTGTTGTCGTGCATACACGCTAGCGTGCGTCTTTAATCGTAGATCGTATCAGTTGTTGTGCTGGATTATATCTTTCTTGTAGCGTAGCATATCTGTTCGCCAATCAGTAGAATCGCCGGAGGCGCAGCGAGCGAGCGAGATGAAACACGTTGATTTGGCAGTTATCGACTATCTCATCTACCTACCTCCGGCTATATGGGGCATACCCAATAACCTCTGCACTCGCCAATACACCTCAGACATGCACAGACGCGTATTGTGTTCGCCCAGCTGCTGATGTTATATATTACACCGGACAGAAACAACATTAAATGATAATTATATGTTGCTACAGACTCATCCTGTATGATGCAAACGGTGATGTGTCGACCTTGCGGATCTCTTTGAGCAAACCAATAAATCAATATGTTTGACAGTGACACGGGTATCGGGTTACCACGCAATAATGGGATAAAGAACAACGGCATCCGTACAATATTCGTTGTTTGAAGCAATAGGGGCCTACTGTATGATGTTTTCAAAACACACACTCACACACACACATACACATATATACACACGCACGCACGCACACACACACACACACACACACACACACACACACACACACACACACACACACACAGAGACAGACACACACACACACACAAACACACAACACACACATATACACAGAAACACACACACGCTCACACGCACACACACACACACACACACACACACACACACACACATATATATATATATATATATATATATATATATATATATATATATATATATATATATATATATATATATGTATGTGTGTGTATGTGTATACTAATAGGCCAATGCTATTCCATTGATGACGAAATATCCGAGTTGTACTTACATTCTGCATTAAGCTGTGTGTGTGTGTGTGTGTGTGTGTGTGTGTGTGTGTGTGTGTGTGTGTGTGTGTGTGTGTGTGTGTGTGTGTGTGTGTGTTTGTGTGTTTGTGTGTTTGTGTGAGTATGTGTGTGTGTGTTTGTGTGTATGTGTGTGTTTGCTATCTATCACCTCTGTTATATTTCCTTTTTAGGAACGTCCAGGAGTCATTGACGATGTGACTAAATATTGATATATCTGCTGTTTCACAGGTATTTATGTCTATGTAACACCTTTCATCCTTCGAAATGGTGGTGGCGGTGGTGTGTTTAGTTTTATCGTTTGTTCTTATCTTCGCCAGCACTCTCACGATTTCATTCTAAATCGCCTACAAGCAGAACTTGTTATCAAATACTACAAACGAACCGCAATGGATAACATCGTCGCTTAGGGGTCCGATGGGTATCACCCTTTACATAAGTTTGGACATGCACTGGATAACTTACAATCCACAGTACGTGACACTAGATATGTTTGCGATGACCGCTAGAGGTCATACACCTGAAGGACCTTGATATATATCTAAGTGTTATGTTTCTCGAATATTGGTCAACACATACGGCATCTATTGAGTGAACTGCTGAGTAACGTTGACGTGTTATGTATGCATCGTATCACCCGCATACGGGGCACAAAACAATGAGTTAAACATTTTAACTGCATAGCATGATTTATATACACCATCGCACCACTGCCTGTATCACATGATCACTATCAGTCACATATTACTGATTTGTGTTAATTGCCGACCCATGTAGCGTTAACATTATATAGATCACACATCAGACATCAGCATACAATTACTGCAATGTATCGTTAACGTAGATGATATTAACACTACACAAATTACTTGGCAATAACAAAACGTAATAACTGTAAATAATGTAAAGCGCCGTGCTGTCGATATACATCACGAGCAGACACTCCTAGATCACGGCACAAAGAAGTATTTGTCTGCAGTTTACTGAACCGTTTACGTTGTTACCTAGAGCATTTGACAACCACAGTTACTTCGCTATTGTGTCGACACCACACCTGCACTGCACATACCGTAGAACTGCACGAAGCCACCGCTAATACTACATCAATAATAGAACACCCAGCAAGCGCAATTATTGCACTATTTCACCGAAACACCCCACACCAACGCCATATTTGCATAGCTCACACGACTGCCAGCCAAGTGTGTCAAGCGCAATGTATCATCAACGTCGTTAACACCACACCCGGATATGCACTGCCAAATTTACTGCATTGTATCGTCGGCTTACACCGAGCCAACACTACAAACATCGCACGACAAACACACTGACGGCTCAGTGCCGTCAACACGTACACCATTAACACACACACACAACAATCAATCGAAAGTATATCGCTGCACTTCACTTCAGCAATACAAAGATCAAGTGACGTACATGATCCCGTCACGCACATTCACTCGAGTGTGATGTCGACAGTCACCACATCAACATTACCTACGTCAAACCACTATCGTCAATATTGTAAAAATATGGTAAACACGCAACCGCATTGCAACTGCCGACACATAAAGGTCAACACTATTAAGACTGCTAGAAAAAACATACCCATGAATATATGTTACGTTATCGCTATACACACATCACGCACGTCACTCCTCAACAAACGTCTCACTCAACCGCGCGGTTTCGTCGACAATCCCTATGCCAACCACAACATAGTACGACATTGTACGACATGAGCACTGCGGAGATAATTCAAGACAGTTCCATTGGCACAGGTACCATTGGCAGAATAATATGTCAATCATATATAACTATGACACAGCAGCATCAAAACAAACCAAGTCGTCAATACTACGTCAACCAAACCAAACCCGTCTTTAGCAACGCCAACGCTAATAGATCACCTGAATAAAAAGAATACATTTACTAATCTGTTTCGGCGACATACACACTTTACGTCTGCAATAGTAACAACGAGTGCCCAATTGAGCACGATAATCGTGCCTAAGCTACACGACAACTATTATCCAAACATAATTGCTTCATTGCATGACCTAAATGCATGCCGTTAACACTACCGCTAACCACAGAACACGCCTATAACGTCTAATCTCAGACGTACACCACGATTACGCGTGAGCGTTCCCATGGCAACCAGACAAACATATGCACTGTGTTGTTAATACCACGCAAATCCCAAAATAAAGAACACACACAACAACTGTACTGTACTGTACTGTACTGTACTGTACTGTACTGTACTGTACTGTACTGTACTGTACTGTACTGTACTGTACTGTACTGTACTGTACTGTACTGTACTGTACTGTACTGTACTGTACTGTACTGTACTGTACTGTACTGTACTGTACTGTACTGTACTGTACTGTACTGTACTGTACTGTAATTGTACACTACGCCAACACTACCGAGATGTTAGGACAATCAGTCAATGCATTGCATCACATCAGCGATACCGTTAACAACCGTGGTTGATGTCACTATCCAGCTGTATACGTCATCCCGTTTTGACGTCACTATACACGTCCTCATACAGCCCACAACAAGCAACAAAGGGCGAAAAAATATCCACAGTAAACTGAAGAAAACGCGCTAAAAAGTCATTTTAATTATCTACCATGCGCATCTTCAAAGGAAACCCTCGTCACGCTATCGGGGCAGCTATCGGGGCAGCCGTTGGTTGAGGACGGCCTTACTGCACAGGACGAACATTTTACCTTTACACCTATACGTGCTCGTATTTTACTAAACTGACGCGCGTGACTCTCTGAGAATAACGTCACACAATCATGGCAGTGACTGGGTGCGTGCGTATAAACAATTTCCCGGGAACACCTACTAGATCAAAGCTCCAAAAACAGCATTCTTGACGAGTACGCCTGGGTGAGCGAACACAGACGACCTGACTGCGAGCAATTAAAAAAATAACAAACAGAATGTGTGCCGACAAGCTGGGTTTTAAATGTCACAGTTCGACAATACTGTTTTCAACCGTCTGCGTCGATTCTACTTCTGTGGAGTCAATTTCTGGTTATTTCTGGGTGATAGCTAATTGACTCATGTTCACGCGTCTTTCGTCTGTTGCCCAGACTACAAATTAATCTGCTAATTTGGACACGGTTTGACTGTCTCCTCTCAGAGGTCAAAGTTCAACCGACTCTTTCTATGTTCGGTCGCTTCCATTCGCTTGTGATGTTACAACTGGAGAATTTAACAAATTCCTAAAATACAAAGACGGGTGTTTAGATGTATTGCCACACAAGACCAACGGAGAACGGTGGAATGAGTGAATACTCTCCAGAGGCCATGCTGCGACTTTACGTCAGTGCCTGAGAGCCAGGCTACATACTTAACCCTGGTGCCTGTCAGTTCGGATCTGACAATTGGCACACCGTTAGGGGTCAGACGGCGTTGCTAAGACACGGTTGATTGGCACATATACCTATGTTACCAACCAAGTGGCCGCGCTGGCTACGAGTACGACGGGCGGCTGAACGCGATAATGGCTCGGCACGCTCGAGTGACGGCAGACAATGCCAGCCCGTGCCATCGATTGACGTCGTGACGCTAGGATCCGTGACTGGGAGGCGAGGCTTTGCTACCGAACGACTGGTCGTGCTGAATAGGCTGCCTCCGAACCGTAACGACGAACGCGGCGCCTCTGAATACAACTAGCCCACCGCGTAGCTCGCAGTCGCTCACAGCAGGGCGGCCTATTGACCCGCGGGTCGACCTAACACATTGTGCCACGTCGGTGTTACGCCTAGCGTCCCCACCGCTCGCTGTACGCTTAACGCAAGCCGAGACAGCTCGTGCACTCGCTAGCTGTCTTAGTGTTATTGCGCGCCGCGTTAGATGACGTTTACGGGTGATTTATGACGCGTGGACTCCGACCTACTGTCTGACACATACGATACGACACTTACGGCTAATGCGGACCACTGCGATGACAAGGTAGAAGCGGCACTTTTGACAGTAACATGTAGTGTTAATTTCATCGTGCATGTTCATGGTTGTTTATTGCGAATGCTGATCCGGCTGCTTGCGGTGTTGATGTCCGTCTTAGTGTGTGTTTATTCGTGGTGTCACTGTACACACGGCGTGATTAAGGGGTGTTTTATGTGAATCGTGTGAACAATGGCAAATATTAAAAAGTAATAACCGTAGTAATATTATGCAGAGTATAACTGAGGTGCAAAAATACGATGACGTCAGACAAAGCTGTATTAGGGGAAATACGAAAAAGGACGTGATGGCATTTCGTGTTTTACACATAATATTATGCGTGCACACACTCGTTCATATAAGAGCCGAAATACAAACTGAACTCACACACATGCACGTACACAAAACATACATATAAAAGAATCACATGCATACATATGTGTACTAAATAAACACTCACACTCTTACACACACACACACACACACACACACACACACACACACACACACACACACACACACATATATATATATATATATATATATATGTATATATATATATATATATATATATATATATATATATATATATATATATACAAACAAACAAACACACACACACACACACACACACACACACACACACACACACACACACACACACATCACCAGAACAAAAATCAACAACAAACAACAAATTCACTTCAGATATGGATATTTTTTAATGGATACAAATCACATTAACCGGTCGTAGTCAGATAGACCATGACCTACTGCCAACACTTAACAAAACAATTCTACGATATGCTGATAACACTGTTTATAACGACAATTGAGATACTCAATCAAGCAGACACGTAATTCGATACAGACATACTGGAGAAGTCGAGTAATTTATACCACAACAAACGACAGGACGAGCAACACGTCAGCTTACGCACGGAAATAGCCATCGAAAGTAGTGTGGCGTGTGTGTTGTTTGTCTAATGGTATGTGTTCGATACTAACCAAATGCCAACGCAATTAAGTAAGTAACTAGTGTATAGGATTTGGGCGTTTTGTCGGCAGATCGGTTTCATCAAAACTCCATATGGCAACAGTCACGTTGACATTTATGTGTGCGAAATTCCGTTTGATAGAAGTTCCCCACTTGTGTGTGTATCTTCGCATATCGTTGCTCACCAGCTGTCTGTTTCAGGTGACGAACGGCACTGATGTTATCGAATATGCTCGGTCCGACCGAAATCAAACCGCCCGACGCTCCACAGCGAAGCGACATTGGCGGTGCCACGAAGAAGGCAAACGGAATCGATTTGCCAGTGAAACGTCTGCAGAAGATGACGACAGCGCCCATGGCGCAGCCGACGAATGGCGTCTACAAGTCGGTGGACGTGAAAAGCACTGCAACACTGGACCAGGTGAAGTTGAACTTCATGAGATCAAGACATAGCGGACACGTGACGAAATCCGATGAACGATTGCTTCGTGATTTCCGGAGGAAATTTGAACCAACAGTCGTCGTTCGACGCAGTTTGGTAAAGCAGCAGCGAGGGAAAAGACGCCGAAAGAAGGTCGCGTCAACTCCTCCAAACGCCCAGCGAGCTATCACAGGTGGTGCATCTGGACACTCTCACCAGACTGGTATCACCGGGGTTCAAAACCACGACAAGCCACTCAAAACTCACAAGCCTGTGTCAAACAGAGTCGAATTTACTGGACCGAGGCATTGCTCAAAAGCGGGCACGAATCTGTTTGAATCCTTCGGAGTCGGTAAGGCAATTATGCCACTCCACGAGAGCGATAGCAGCAAATGTAACGGTGTCTCACCGCCCATGAGTAGGGGAGCGAATTCCATACTGCACGAGGTTAACAATGGCAACAACGTCGATCCGAAGAAGACAGCGGTGAGCACAGAAGTTGCGCCCGATCCGAACCCTTTAGTGGACGACCGAGTGAAGGTAATGTCTACGCTCTTATACAAAGAAACGCATGCGAAAAAGGGGCAGTTGCCTAAACATTTGCCTGTCAAAGCCAAAGTCTCGTCGAAGACAATTAAACAGTGGCGGAAGAACGACCAAATCGTGAAGAAGGGAAACAGCGTTTTGCAGAAGTGGCGTCGCACATCCGGTTGTTCGCCGGTGAAGAAGCTGAACGCGCATATGAAAAGTTCGTACGTGCCTGCCAGTGTCACGGAAACGTACGCCGTTCATGCGTCAACGATCTCGAAGGTCGACCCGAACCGTACGTCTCTTCCGGCAACACCTGACCCAAGACATTCAGCGCCGATGGCCGATCGCGTCAAACTTCCGGTTTGGGTTGATGCAGGTTCGCACGATCACACCGGGCAACAAACAGTAACGGGGAATGCGACAGCAACTGAAGCAAGAGGCCATATGAACCAGTACTACGTGGTCAACAATACTGCTTTAGACCTCAGTACCAGCAAATCACTCCCGAAACAACCTCGCAAGCCGACGTGCTACGACAGGCCCCGCGGGGAACCGGTTCCCGCAATCCCCCCCATCTCGCCCTATGCCGTGTCACGGACGCATGCGCAAGGGGACTGCAGACCATCCCTTGTCGTAACAATCAGGAAGACGCACGAGCATGGCCATGCTCCAATGACCAAACAACCGTTGATGTTACAGCCGTCTGACGATCAAAGAAGCAAAACGTGTAATCTTTCTACACAGGGTAAATCGAAAATGGCCAGTACCGGTAAAAACCCTTGCTACATGCCACCGACTAAAGACACAAAGGTAGTGAACTCTATTGTTGGTGGCAAACCTGGTGATGTACCATGTAAAAGTCCGGTTAATCCGAAGAAGGCACTCGACGGTGCGTGTGTAACATCCATAACGAGCACCGCCAAAAGCAATTGCAAAGACATCGCCGAAACGACTTATGCAACCGTGAGTAGCAACCGGGTGGACCCCGCGACCAAACACAATGGCGACACACAGGCACTGGGTAGCGCTGCGTTGCCAGACCCAACGAATGCGAAGGAAAACATACTCGCGCGTTTCACGCCTGCACGAGCGCCGACAGTGGCAAGCAAAATAGCTGTTGCTGACGTGCAGAACACGGCGCCTAGCGCCACAAATAACTCCAAACATGCTTCGACGATTTCTTTGAAAGTCCACTACACGTGGGCTGCTGAGGCAACGACCGCGCGGGCATGCGACGTGCCGTGCAAAACGATTGCCACAAATCAGGTTGATACTCAAGGTGTGGCTCACGTTTCAGACACGCCACTTACAGCCACATCGATCGCATCGGGTGATGACAGTTCGATCAACAAAAGCCTTGACAGTCATTCAACGAGTTCGCCGAAAGAGTCTTGTCACGAAGCTGAAACTTCAATCACTTCGCAATGCCAGACGACGACAAAGGTAGCCAGTACGGAACAAGTTACGGAGGAGAGCCAGGTAGCCGACTGTAACGTCCCCGAGGTGGGTAACAAGACAACCGACTCATCGAAACTGCCGGGCATTCATACCATTCTGCCACGTCTTAATTCATGCTCACCTAGCAACGAGATCAGTGTAGCTTGGCCAAGCGAAGGCGCATCAGATATTGCCGAAACAGCAGCGAAATCCACACAGATGGTTGAACTCAAAGACAAACCACCTGCATGTCTTCACAGCGTAACGACGACAAAGAACACAACAGAAAAGAGTGAAGGCGACGTACGTGATTGTGCAGCGTTGACGGTGCCAACGCCGGAATCTCTTCCCTTGAGCACAGACGAGCCCCAGAACTGTCGGTCAGCGTCACAGGCGAAGATTGCGTTGGAACAAAAAGCCGAGTCGTCCACGATTGAAGGCACCAGTGACTGTACGAAAAACCAGGACAACACGAACACCGACACACTGACTGAGCGCAGTGACACCGTTAAAAAAGCGACGACATACAATGATCGTGTTCTCTCAACCGAAACGACGAAGGAGTCCGTTTTTACGCCGGCCAATTACAGTTTAAGTGCCGATGTATCACCTACGGTAATGCAGGATGGGGACACGAGTATCAGGTTGGACAAAAGCGGTAAATGCGCGCCGCTAGCGGCTGCGTCAAATGAAAGCATTCCGCCGAACACAAGTGAGCCAGGACACGTATGTACCGAGCATATTCTGGATGGACCGACAATGCCAGCAGTTTTACAGCTTACGGAAGACGTACGACAAGAAATCAATCATAACGTTGCAGAACAATCCGAAGACACCGATGAACCAAAGCAACGCGCGGAGGACTGCGATACAAAAGAAGCAACACATTCACACCAAGATGATATATGTAAGGTCATAAATGACAGTCCCAGTCCGAGTTGCACTTCGCAACTTGAAACTGGAGCAGCAACATTGGATCTGTCACCGGTAACGAAAGACACGTCATCACGCCTACAGGGAGATGTCGACATGGTTCAGAATACAATGAATGACGAGGGCGTTGATGTCGCCATAGCAAGGAACATGGTCGAAACGGATGCTTCTCCATCGACAGTCACGCCTCCTGATGGGAATACGAAAACAGACGAAGAAGAGTTGGCAGGTTCCAATGCTACAAAAGAGAAGTCTTTTATATGCGAAGATGTCAACTCACTTGGACAGACCCTGACAGAACAGACAACAGCAGAGCAACACCCAACAGCAGCGACAACAACATCAGTGGCTGCTGCACATTCTGGGAAGGTTGCAGATCCAGAAGAGGTGCAGTTGGAAACGAAACACCACACAGAAGATGACAGTGAGGAGGACGATGACACCCAGCCAGAAATTATACAACAGGAATGTTCCGGTCCGCGTGAATCGAATAATACAGAAGAAAACAACGAAACAATACCGCCCCCTGTTCAGTGTTTCAAAGGAGCTGTGGATTCGGCGCCAGAAGCGGTTGATGAAGATGAAACAGAGGAAGCATCGAGTGTGGATCCTCAACTCAGTGAAAATGTGCACTCACCCGCTGTACAGATTGTGGTCGAGAACGAACCAAGCGAAACCAAACCAACCGACGAAACTGTAGCTCATGAAATGGGCTATAGTTCACCGAAAGCAGATATATCTGATGGCGTCAGTTGCATGACTCCCGAAGCGCATAATCGAGAACCATTATCACCAGGATCTACAATTTCCGACAACCGACTGCCTAATTCCGATATGGGAGAGGAAGTCGAATCTGTGCATAAATGCGCGTCTAGCGAGTCGTCCCATTCGGGATCTGAGAGACAATGCGACAACGATGACCGTGGCAGCAAAGAGACTGAAGAAATCTCACAACGTACAGATACTGACGAAGGACAGGAAAACTCTACGAACGACCTGCAGGGTAATCCGTCCACGAACTCCACAATAGAGAGCAATGACAGAAGTGAGAATACATTGATCTCGGAAGGCACACATAATGAGTCATGCACCTTTCATGTTGTCCCGACCATAGAAGACCTTTATAATGATCTGGAACTGTCCAACGATAGTACCGTTAACGATATGGGCAACCAACCGAAGGTATCTCTGAAAGATTGCAGTGACAACATGCAGCTTGTCCAAAAGCAAGCAGAACTACACGAGGAAATTGAAGCTGGTGTTGCGAGCCAAGACCCAGTACCTTGTAGTCAAGCTGCTACTGATGTCTCCAATTTTGCTGCTGCCGTTAACTATAAAGGTAACTGCGTAAGTTTCATAGCATCACCAAACCGTGCAGATGTTGCGACAGAAAGTAGCATCGTTGTTTCGCCAAGAAGTTGCTCACCTGTTGTAATTGACAGGGGATTGGAAATAGATGATGCTGTTGTCAAGAATGATGTCGAGAATACTACCTCAGACGAAGCACAATCATGTTCAACTAATGTGTTGCACCCCTGTAGCTTGGCGGACGTCCCCGTGAAAGACATCATGACACCAGAACCTCGAATATACTCAAGCGAAGAAGGTATCATCGCTATTATACCAAACACAACGGATCTGTCGGAACCCAAATCAAACATATGTTCTAACCAATCCCTACTAACAAATGCAGAACCAATAGACGAAGGCGAACAAGACGAACATTCTTTGAACACAACTGGTGCTGTTTCAAAGGACGACACCATAGACAACGACGAAGTATCAGGTGAACCAACAGAAAATATAACACTTACTGCAGAAACCTTTGACAGCATTAGTCTCGAGAAAACACCCGATGCTAGCATTCGTGAAACAGCTGCAGGACTAGAGGTAGAGATCGTGGTGGCCACTTCTGTTTGCAAAGCTGAACGCATTGACTCTAAAAAACACGTGCAAGACAGGGTTGAACCTGCTGAATCTGTTGTGGAACAACGAAGTGCTGAACCAGTAGATGGATCGACTCCCAAGTCCAACACGACGGTTAACGACAACCAAACGAGTGAAGTTCCTTCACTAGAGAGGAACGATGGATTGCTTGACGACCAAAGTGACACACTATGCAACAACACAATATCAGTTGAACAAGAAACAGATCCTATGCAAACAAAGATGATAGTTGACCTGGAAAGAGTCAACCAAACGAGTGAAGTTCCTTCACTCGAGAGGAACGATGGATTGCTTGACGACCAAAGTGACACACTATGCAACAACACAATATCAGTTGAACAAGAAACAGATCCTATGCAAACAAAGATGATAGTTGACCTGGAAAGAGATGAAAATGCAGAAAGCTCTGGAAACGGAAAGGATGACACAGTAGAGTGCATGACAAAAGCCAAGACAGACCCAATGGATGTGACGGGTAATGACAAGGAGCAACCTGAAACGCAACAGCAGGAAACAGAAGATGGCATTGTTCGCAACACCGTCGAACATGATGAAGGCGAAGTAAGCGAACGACCCATTCTAGGGAGTGTTGAGTCAAGTGACAAATGTGAAGAACCCAAAAGCAGTATAAACGTTAACATCACAGGTGAAGACGAAATAGCGGCGAGAGAAGACCAGGAGGCGATTGTGACAAAGGAAGACAGCAGGAGCGAAGATATAACAACCGAATCTGAAACAGACACGGGACATGTTGAAGTTGAAACGTTGTCTTCAGGAAAACTGAATGATCAACCTGATGCGACCGGTAAACTTGACCAGACGTCCACAGACAATGTCACCAACAGCGAAACAAAAGAAGAAGACACAGACAAATCAGTTACTGGACAGTCGAATGGAGAAGAAGAGATTGAAGAGGACGACAAGAGCACGCCGAGTACACAAACACCTGCGTTGGAAAACTCTACGGTGGAAGAACCAATAGCTGAGATAAATTCACGTGACGATGGACTTGTAGAAGAGAAGACAATGCCGAAATGTGATATATTTGTAAACGAAGTAACGAAAATCGACACCGACGTTGAAATGGCTCAATACAAGAAAGCAATGATGTCACAGCCCGACGAAAACATCAGTGCTGATGCCAAACAGACACCAGTTGAAACACAGTTACCCCAGGATAATAAACAGCGGAACAGTCAGGTGTGTGGTGATGTTCTTATGCAAACAAATAACATCGACACTAAGTCCGCTGATCCTGCAGTGGCTAAGACAGAACACGACGAGATGGTTGCAAGGGGACCTCCACGAAAATTCTTAAAGGAAAGACACATGAGAACACTGCAGATGGACGTGGCAAAGGGTGATACAACAGAAACCAGCTGTGAATCTATGTCAGTCGACGGTAGCTGCCCAGATGACAAGTCTACAGAAAGCATTGTGGAGAATGAGTTAGCCGTCAGAGGTGATATTTCACCAGCAGTCATGACAACGCCACCTCGCAAAGCCGGCGTACGCGCGTCTACCTCGAATGCGTTGCTTTGCTACGAAGACGCGCAGAAAGGCCGCTGCTTATACTTCCTCGGCCAGTACACATCTGAAGAACCAGTAACCACTGATTCAACCACGGCTTACGCGAAGGTCGAACTGCCAGCGACACCCTCAAAGGTCGAGATCACTCCAACAGCTGGCGTCGAGACACAACAAGAATCCGGAAATGACGTCAGCAAAGTTCCAGTGGATGAAGCGTACCATGGAATTATGCTGCAAGAAAATAAGGACAGCGTACATCGGACAACTACCGAACAGTTCGACGAGGAAGACAAAGTACGACCAGATGCAGTTCATCCACAGGAAAGTGAGGGCGGTAAGTATTTACCTACAAGCCTGGGGAAACCGCCAGACTCGGCATCCGTGGCACCAGTAATCGAAGTCAAGACCGGAATCTCCAACACAGCGATATCCGAAGAGGAAGGAGAACTTGTCATCGACCAGTCAGGCTTTGAGGAGCGCGACGACCATAAGGAGAATGACGACAAGAAGACGTGCAGTGAAGATAAACCAGCCGTTGCGATGCCGGCAGGAACTGAAGGATATGACGGCAAGATTGAAGAAACAACGGGGTCGGACCAACTCGTCTCCACCGACAACGACGATATTGGCGCAAAGAACAGGAAATTGGGCCAGTTGATCAAGTCGCTGAAGAGCACGATCTCACTGACCGCTGACACGAGTCCGATTCCGCCCGCGAAGGACGTTACCACGCAAGACATCAATGTCAAGGAATTGGGCAACCAGATGAAACCGGAGACTGACCGGAAGTGCCGTCGGCGGAAGCCGGTCGAGAAGCTGAAGGTTTTTAACACGCGTGCGCGCACGTTGTCAGAGAGTCTCTCTGCGGGCGCCGAGTCCGACCCCGGCACGCCGGTGACCGCCAAAGCAGAGGTCAAGGTTGTGACCCGAGCAGGGAGCGGAAGAGGGCGAGGTCAAGGGAGGGTGTCCCCGAGAGGGTCGCGCGGGACCGGACGTGCCCGGTCTGCTGATCCTGCCGAAGGGGTAAGTGTGGCGCTGAATGTCAAATTGAACCCGATGACGTCACCGGTCATGCCGGTGTCATCGCCTTCGCCGTCGTCCCCGCCTCCATTGATAGCGGTGTATCCGGTTCCCGTGAAGAAACGAAGACAGTGTCGTCGACCTAAGGCTAACCATACCGAAGACGAAAAACCGAAGCCGAAGACATCGCGAAGAAGTCGAAGGAGCAAGAAACGCAATGGTGGGTGGCATTTGTTTAATATGTGGAACGGAGCCTCGTTTATGAGCCCGATTGTTACATTTTTCAAACGTAATCGTTACCAATGACGTTCTCATGGTTTATCTTCGTCATCGTTGTTTATTAACTTAGTACATTATAGTACTGATTAAGCGGG
>OZ024865.1:35804565-35812065 GCA_964017155.1 Oasisia sp. SBJ-2009
CGTCAGTGTCATTGCAAATCATATAGCCATGTTTTTCAGCTGAACATCTTTGGCTGGCAATCTAAGGAACTTCTTTGGTACTGTCGAATGTTCGAGGTGGCATTAGACATCAGAATGACGCTCCATCGTTTGAGGTCAATGGTAGACAATGTTTAGCATTTGGTTGTATATGATAGCCAAGGGTTGCTTTGACGACCAGACACCATATATGGGCAATGACGTAGAGTTGCTGGTTCCAATGAAATAGGTTACAGTGGAATATAATAGTATTTCTATGGAAATTCAAACAAGATACGAAGCACATGATGTACATATAAATAATCGCAATGTCGCCGTCAGTCTGCATGGGTGGTATGGATATATGCTGACGTCCACTGGATTATGTCTATGTTCATTCTCGGCCTCTTATTTACGGTAACCAATACATGTTTTATACTTGCAGCGTTGTCAAGTGTGTCTCCGGGAAAACAGTGCTTGCTGGCGCAGGTGGTGCTTACACTAAATGCAAATGTAAGTACGGCAACAATAGCAGCAACAGAAACAACAACAGCAAAACGTAAAACAAACAAAACTCTTCACTGAGATGATACGGAAGTGTCGTAATCAAATAAACACATATATATTACGTAAACAGCTATCCAAAGGGTACCTATGATTAAGTATATACATTGCGCTTTCTTTCGACTTAATGTCTCGGTTAACTAACTACATCAATTCAATGCATCACTATTCGCTGACTTAGCCATACTGTCGGCAGTAATTGGTATAAGACCAGAACACGTACATTTGGCTTCATTGAGAAAACACATTCATATCACATTAATATCGCTCGTACGCGGTAGATTTTTGTTCAGATAAATTAGCAGCACAGTTCGCACTGTTACGCATAACCTCAAGCACACAACCGCGTATCGATTTATCCTACACCTATTTAATTTTTAATTATGCTAAGAGACGGACAGCTGCATGTCTGAGTATCACTAAGGCGACGTTGTCTGGCAACGAAGCGTGTAAAATGTGACTATTGTGTTTTTTAGTACGTAAGTCACGACTAGTCCTTATGAGCCACAATACCACCTACAGTCTCAGGCAGTGATATATACTTGTCAGACGAGTGACCTTTTAGAACTACAGTGTGTAACTGGGCAAAAGTATACAAATGGTCACACTGAGATTCGCCCTCGATGCTTGACCTATATACGCTTAGAGCTTCATTCGGCCAGGCGCTTCGGTAACACGTCGAATGTTTCAATTTTCTCGATATGTATCTAACTATCTGAATAAGCCCGCTCAATATTATGTTATTTTCACAAATTCCTCAAAGTTACACATGCAATATCTGATGCACGTCTATATATTTTACTTTGGGGACGTAACCTATTTACTAGTTACATATTTGGCGATACCAACGAGGCTAATAATCTCAGTACGTCGACCTACAAACTGAGAAAAGTATTCTTTTGTAACTAAATGATCTAGGGACGCTTATTTATGTAATGAAAAATGTCACTGATTAGCACAATACGTTTATTAGATATAGAGATGTCCACCGATAGAACATAAATTGTATTAGTTCTCTCTAACGTTAATACACAGAGAGACTTATTGCTCACTGAACGTCAAGTGGCTCCTTCTATCGGCAAAGTTGGCTTCATTCGTAACGCCAGTCTGACTTGGCCTAAGACCACATTTGCATTTTCCATAGGCGGCCATTATAATGATTCCTTCATTTTCTATTGAATGTAAATAGACCTGTTATCGAAAATTTCACAGCGTATTTATCCTACGCTGATTGACGTGCAATGGTAAATTCGTGAAGTTCTAATAGCTCAGAGTCCCATAAACCACGTTTAAACCTGACATCCCTTCATTCCTGCTAGAATCAGACAGTGATCTATGGTTTTGACATCACCAATCTAAATGACACATGTATCAATACGCAGACAAACACTGACTGTTACCTGGCCGTAATTGTATAGCTCTGATGCCACGCTGCACAACAACATAATGTCTAATCACTCTGCACAACATAATATGTTCTAACAGAAGTTAAGACAACCTGCATAATACTATTTCTTTAGGGTACTCTTTGGCGGACTACTTTGTGGCCTTAATCACTTCTGACGATCATACGTATTTATCCCGAAGTGTGACAACGTCAGAAGGCTGTAGCCACTACTGACAAGTTAACCCATCCATCACACGGAAGCTGTTTATGGCGTCTACTTGAATTACCTGCAATCCACGCGAAAATATAGCTTCCGTTGTCAAATTGCTCAACCACATTACTTGTGTAGACATTATGCAGCGTAAATGTCCATATCACGTTACGGCCTCCCATTGTTCTAGATTTAGACGAGAGGCCGTTTTTCATGCGTGCGTGCGTAGATTATCAGTGACCACACTGAGAGCGCACACGACTTATGCATGTCACCTGAAGATATAGGTCAGCGATTTTTCTCATTTGCCGATGTTACTATATTTGTGTATCTTTCACAGTGCTGCCAACATATATCCTTGTGTTTTTGTTAAACGCATTTAGATAATCTAAAACGAGTAGGCAGATGATAAACTGTTTCATACTAGTGATCAGTGTGTCAACGTATCAGGACAATAAATCGTTAGCATGATGTATTATAAATAGTGACAAACCTGTTACAAAGATAGACTACATAACATGTGATAGTAGCACAGTGAAAAACTACAGCATTGTACAACGCAGGATAATACCATTTCTCATTGGAAGATAACATTAAGGAAATTTGCACTATTACATTAGTAAACATCACAAAAATGTGTATTGTAATAACATACTTTCATAAGATAATAACACGTAGATTCAGTAACATATTACCACCAATGCAATTACAACTTAACATTACTACAATACACTATGGCATAATTTACATAATCATAGCAACACATAATGCAGCTAAATAAAATCATTCAGTGGTTACACAGGAATCCATATAGTTACTAGAAATGTTCCGAAAAAGTTAATCATTTAGGAATTCCTTGCTAAATATATCAACAAATGTTTTTTTCTGGTGATGTGGGTGTGGTGAATTCAATAACGTTTTAAACACACCTATTCGTTTATCAGTGGACTTAACCTTTTGCCGGTTTATAATGTACTGCAGCTCATATTGCCTTCGTTTTCTCAACAATTGTCCCAAGCTACGTAACAAACTAACTGTTCGTGACCTTTAGTCGCTTTGTTAAATCACTCATACGAAGCATTAGTCTGAATGCTATACTCACAAGCAAAAACACTGTGCCAAGTCATAACAAATAGATGTGTTTTATGCAACCAAGGTTAACATGAATATGTACGTATGTCCTTCGCCAACTGTGCCACTAATAAAGTAGATCTTACATACGATAATCTAGTATTGTTAGTATACTGTAATATTGAATTTATTAAAATTAATATCATACAAGTGTTTACAAAAAGTCCATACATCACTAATTTGCAACGTCACCACGCGTACATTTGTTTTGTTGTTATTACATGTGGTGAATTCTAAGAAATAAAAATAAATAATGTGCTTGTTTTACAACACACAGGTGTCGTAGAGTGGTTGAAAGGGGAAGACAAATCAATCTTCATTTTACGTTGTGAAATATAACGTTTTCATAGGAAGATTGATGGGTCTGTCGTGTTTCCACTTTATAATAACCATAATGTCCGGTGATTATACATGCCACATCAATACCGATTACGACATAACATATTCTTAATATAGTTGGTCTTTTGTTTCGAAAACATTCTCAAAATTGGGGTGTGGTAATTATATTGTGAAACCACTTTTCTCCTAAATTTAATAAAGTGGTTGTGCGGTCAAATTCATGTCTGGAGTGACGAATGTTCATTCATTGGCCGGCCATTACGCGCGCCCCGTTTCAATACTCGTTGACACCGAACGTCATGCTTGAGTTCGAGTGTGAGAAAGCCTTGACAAGATAGATAGTACCTGTGTTTGTCCTTCCGACGTGTGATGTTTCGTGTCGCCACACCATCGAAGGCCGTGCACTAGCAGGTTAACGTGGGTGAAGGTCTTACTGGCGCACTTGTTATTGCTGCCATGCTTGAACATATGGGCCCTCTCTCTCTCTCTCGTGCTCTCTCTCCTCTCTCTCTCTCTCTCTCTCTCTCTCTCTCCGTCTCACTCTCTCCCTTTCTCTCTTCGTCTCTCTCCATGTCTCTTTCTCCACTCCTTCTCACTCTTACTCCCTCCTTCTCCCTCCATCTCCCTCTCACCCTCTCTGTCTGCCCTTCTGCACTCTCTCGTCTATACTTATTATATTTGTCAATATTGTTTACTTTCTTCTTTCAACCGGCTTCAATCAATATTTCACATCAAAATTGAAGTTTTATAACATAATTATTACCATTATTTTGACTATATATATATATTACCATTATTTTGACTATATATATATATATATATATATATATATATATATATATATATATATATATATATATATATATGATAACTAAGTTATAACGACTACCTTGTTTCTCATCGAGCTCTAATCGAACTCTGTTTTCACAGCAGTTCCAGCGGTTGCCTCGCAACCATCCACAGTAATGCCCGTAATGCCGCGGCTCTTGAAGATTGCGGACGATAACGACACTTCCGGTGACGTCATGCACGAGGGTGACATCGCAGCGACGTGCGACCCGTCGGTTCATCAGCCACCGACGACCACGCCACACATCCTCGTCACCATAAACCTGCGCGACATCAACCAGAACGAAGACGACGGATCGAATTCCAACGGACCGACCAAAGCCGTGGCGCCGCTGCAGTCCGAAACGGAGATGGTGCTTGACCTGCGATCCACACCAAGCGTCCAGCCGACGCCTGCCGTTATCTCGCCCGCTACGACGCCGGTAAACCGACCAGCGACTGTGACAACAAAAGACCCCCAAATGGCGAGGCTTGAGGCAGAGCTGAGGAGGATGGATAAACAGATGCGAGATATAGACCGACAACGCGAGCTCATCTTGAAGCGCAGGAGGGACATCGAGGCACGCATGCGACTCTTCACTAACGTCGTCTCTCCCACCGCGACTTCCGCCGGAAGTGCGTCATCCAATCAGCTGCGCGGAGTGAACACGACGCCGGCGCATGCCAAGATACAGACGGCCGCCGCCTGGGACAAGACACCGCAGCCGGCACACTTCCGGAGCGCGTTTTCTGCTAATCGTCCCGGCATGCCAAACAGCACGGAGGCAAGGATTGCCGGGCGGCAGGCGAGGACGGCAGGCGGCCACAAGAAGGTAACGGCGAAGACCGTCGTTGTCGCGACTAACGGAGGAGAGACACCGAACGGTCTGCCACAACATCAACACATGCAGCAGCTACAACAGAAGCAACACTTTATGCAGAAGCATCCGGAGCTGAGAATGAAGTTGCAGCAAGAACAATCACCACCACCACCACCACAACAACAACAACAACAGCAACAACACCAACAATCACAGCAGCAGCAACAACAGCAAGTTCAACAACAGCAAGTGCAACAACAGCAAGTGCAACAACAACAACAACAACAACAACAACAACAACAACAACAACAACAACAACCACAACCACAACCACAACAACACCCACCGCAACAGCAACAGCCACCACTTTTGCTGTATGCGCATGCGCCGGTTCAGACGCTACAGACACTAGAACCGCATCCCACAACAGCAGAGCCGATTTGCCTGCTGCGCCCGGTCCGACCAATACAGATACGTGACGGCCAGCCGGTGCAGTTGCTACAGCCAATGAACGCAACACAGCAGATATATATCCGACAGCTGGTCCCATATCAACAACAACAACAACCACAACAACAGCAGCAGCAACAACAACAACAACCGCTCATGCAGCAGCAGCAGCAGCAGCAGCAACAACAACAACAACAACAACAACAACAACAACAACAACAGCAACAGCAACAGCAACAGCAACAGCAACAGCAACAACAACCGCTCCTGCAACAGCAGCAGCAGCAACAACAAGATAAACAACAACAGCAACAGACTCTGCAACCTACACAACAACAGCAAGGGCAAGCGCCACAGCCAATCAAGCCAGTGACCACGAGCAGGGTTACGAAGCCTGTCGACCAAAAACAGACGGCGTTACACTCCCCGGACAGTAACAACGGGAAGACATCGACGCCTACGACTGAGACTGACGGGCGACCAACAAACATCGTCTCTCCTGTCTCTGTCCCGGCCCGGACGGTGAAGCGAACCACCACCGGTGCAATGCACGTCGTTGACATGACCTCTTGCGATAGCAAAAAGTCGAGCCATAGTCCGTCTTCGAATCCGACCCAAGCACCGGCATTGGCCACAGTTGAGGCTTTGCTCCCGGTGAGACCGACACTCCCCAACCAATCGTCAACCCAAACTCACACTGCGGTCACGCCGACTCCGACCACGGCGCATGCGCCAGTATCGGAACAGAGAGCAGTGAGCGTAGACAGGAAACAGCCTGCCCAGCAGCCGATATTGCCCCCCTCAACGCAGGCGAAGTCGTTCACCCAGCAGCAACCAATGGGAGGCGGCAAATCGGCGATGACAGACGAAAATAGTTCCGACAACGAACGAACGACACCGTCTCCGAAGCCTACACTGAAAGACCCGACAAATGTGGCAGAGGCCATTACACTGGCCATGGCCAAAGTCAAAAACTTGAAACAGACAAAGAGAGCGCCCAAGCGTCAGAAGATGGACACGGAGGCAGCAGCAGCGGCCGGCGATGGCGCCAATATGACGTCACCACCAAATGCTCCCAAGGCCCGGCGCAAACGGAAGCAAGTCGACCAGCCGCCGGCAGATGAGGCTGCGGAACAGGGGGCGCCCCCGAAAGTGCGCAATACGGAGGGTGCGCCACAACCGCCGCCGCCACCGCAACTGCTGGCGGTGCCACCGATGATCTACGCCCCGCCCAACCAACCCCCGGCCGGGTACCCCTTGTGGTACGGGCCGCAGCCGGTGAGTGCGGCCGTCCCGCCCGGGTCCTATCGTGTGCCCTACTCCGCCGAAATGACCCCCGCCAGGCCGCCCATGCGGGCCATCATGCAGCAGAACAACCAGCGGCCGCCGATTACTCAGATGTCATACGAGTACAGCTATCACCTGCAGCAGATGCAGCAACAACAACAATATCAATATATGCGTCAGCAGCAAACACAGCAGCAGCAGCAGCAGCAGCAGCAACAACAACAGAATCAGCAACAACAACACCACCACCAACAGCAGCACCAGCAGCAGCAACAACAGCAGCCGCCGCCACAACAACAACCACAGCAGCAGCAGCAGCAGCAACAACAACATCCGCGGCAAATGCCGCAGCAACAACAGCAGCAGCAACAACAGCAACCGAAAGCCCCAGCGTCCACGGCGACTCCATCATCAGTACCGAACGACAAGTCAAAGCACTACGTGGACGCCGTCACCCCGAGCGCACAGTCCCAGCATCCGTTCCT
>OZ024865.1:35817065-35844565 GCA_964017155.1 Oasisia sp. SBJ-2009
TCAATTAAGTATCTTACTCAACTGTTGTCGGAGTAACCCAAATGATGGGACACGGTCATAAGCGTGTCCAATTACTGTTACTACTACACCCCCATAATGTCCCCAAAATGGCACGTGAGCTAAATACAGAATTCGAGTATTTAAACTGCGGTATATCGAACCAGGATTAATCGAATAGCTGTTTCTGTCAATCTGATATGATGACCCAGAACCATACACCTGGGGCCAGTTTCATAGCGGCTACTTACGACGTCGTAGCAGGCGATAACCCGTCGTAAGCCTAAGCCGTCGTAAAGTTATACTAGTTGCGTTTCAAGAGTCTGCTCCATAGTTGCACTTAGCTGCACCATGTATTTAGTAGGCGTAACTTTACGCTGGTTGAAATATTTACGGTATGCTCCCGAAGTTGAAAATGTACGGTATGCTCCCGACACGCCCACTCTCAACATTATTATTTTTAACGTATACACTGGATATCCTTTACATTCATCATAGCTTCCCATTTGCTATACGAACGACAAAGGCACAGCTAGAAAGAAAAAAGGATGCTGAGACACATCACAAATACAGGGATTCCCCACCGCGACGTAAGGGGGTCAATGCTACTGGCGCGAATGCTAAATTGGTCTCATGAAACCGGCCGTACGCTGCATTGTCTGTTCGCTATTAGCTACGACCAGTAGACCGCGTAACTGCGCGTAAAGTTACACGGCTTCATGAAACTGGCCCCTGCATGACAGCCACGCCATTGGCCCGAATGCAGTTGCTGCCGTATAATGTGATTCGTTCCGTTATTTTTTAAACCGCCATGACATGCTACACTAAATAGTTTTTCCGTTGACCCAGCCTACTAAATCACAGTTCCTTATGAAGTCTGCCGTACTTAAAGGATATACGACGGGGCTGACCAAGTGGAGACATCTAGCGACCAGGTCACGAACCACATGCACTACATCCGCTCTGTGTAGCGTTGCTATGCCGCCTCAATGGTCTTCATTGACATCAGTTTGTGAATGTCTGGGGCCAGTTTCATAACGGCTACTTACGACGTCGTAGCGGGCGATAACTCGTCGAAAATCTAAGACGTCGTAAAGTTACACTAGTTGCGTTTCATGAGTCTGCTCCATAGATGCACTTAGCTGCACCATGTATTTAGTAGGCGTAACTTTACGCTGGTTGAAATATTTACGGTATGCTCCCGAAGTTGAAAATGTACGGTATGCTCCCGACACGCCCACTCTCAACATTATTATTTTTAATATATACACTGGATATCCTTTACATTCATCATAGCTTCCCATTTGCTATACGAACGACAAAGGCATAGCTAGAAAGAAACAAAGGATGTTCAGACACAGCACAAATACAGGGATTCCCCACCGCGACGTGAGGGGGTCAATGCTAGTGACGCGAATGTTAAATTTGTCTCCTGAAACCGGCCGTACGCTGCATTGTCTATTCGCTATTAGCTACGTCCAGTAGACCGCGTAATTGCGCGTAAAGTTACACGGCTTCATGAAACTGGGCCCAGCTCTTTAAAGCGACATGGTCCGTTCGTGGCTTTTTATTTGTATTGCAAAATCATGTTATACGTTAAAAATTATACCTATTATAGCGTAAAGACAGTCAAAATATGTTTTCATGCACCATTTAGGGGTTGAAAATAGACGCAGTAAGGGCGCTTAACTCTGTGTACACGTCGACCACGAGGCGTTTTCGAAACCGTTTAGGCGTGGCTAAAAGCCCAGGGCCCAGTTTCACGAAGCCGTGTAACTTTACGCGAAATTACGCGGTCTACTGGTCGCAGCTAACAGCGAATAGTCAATGCAACTTGCGGCCGGTTTCATGAGACCAATTTAGCATTGACGCCACTAGCATTGACCCCCTTACGTCGCGGTGGGGAATCCCTGTATTTGTGCTGTGTCTGAACATCCTTTTTTCTTTCTAGCTGTGCCTTTGTCGTTCGTATAGCAAAAGGGAAGCTATGATGAATGTAAAGGATATCCAGTGTATACATTAAAAAATAATAATGTTGAGAGTGGGCATGTCGGGAGCATACCGTAACACATTTTTAACTTCGGGAGCATACCGTAAATATTTCAACCAGCGTAAAGTTACGCCTACTAAATGCATGGTGCAGCTAAGTGCAACTATGGAGCAGACTCATGAAACGCAACTAGTGTAACTTTACGACGTCTTAGATTTTCAACGAGTTATCGCCCGCTACAACGTCGTAAGTAGCCGCTATGAAACTGGCCCCTGGGCCCAATTTCATGAAGCCGTGTAACTTTACACGCAATTACGCGGTCTACTGGTCGTAGCTAACAGCGAATAGACAATGCAGCGTACGGCCGGTTTCATGAGACCAATTTAGCATTCGCGCCACTAAGTCGCCATAGCATTGACCCCCTTACGTCGCGGTGGGGAATCCCTGTATTTGTGCTGTGTCTGAACATCCTTTTTTCTTTCTAGCTGTGCCTTTGTCGTTCGTATAGCAAATGGGAAGCTATGACGAATGTAAAGGATATCCAGTGTATACATTAAAAGTAATAATGTTGAGAGTGGGCGTGTCGGGAGCATTCCGTACATTTTCAACTTCGGGAGCATACCGTAAATATTTCAACCAGCGTAAAGTTACGCCTACAAAATACATGGTGCAGCTAAGTGGAACTATGGAGCAGTCTCGTGAAACGCAACTAGTGTAACTTTACGACGCTTTAGCCTTACGATGCGTTATCGTCCGCTACGACGTCTTAAGTACGCTCTATGAAACTGGCCCCAGAAGGAAATGCATGATCACGCGATGCAGTATCACGTGAACACAAGTTGACGTCACTAACGCCACACCCAGCCAGGTGCACGGCTCTCAGTTGGTAAAGGTCAATGGGTGGGTGTCACTCGCGGCGATTTGAGTGACAGCGTCGGGATTCTTATAAACATTCGACGTTTAACATTACGAATCAGTTCTGTTTCGTTAAAACATTTATTGGCGGCCAGGGGCCAGTTTCATAGCGGCTACTTACGACGTCGTAGCAGGCGATAATCCGTCGTAAGCCTAAGACGTCGTAAAGTTACACTAGTTGCGTTTCATGAGTCTGCTCCATAGTTGCACTTAGCTGCACCATGTATTTAGTAGGCGTAACTTTACGCTGGTTGAAATATTTACGGTATACTCCCGAAGTTGAAAATGTACGGTATGCTCCCGACACGCCCACTCTCAACATTATTATTTTTAATGTATACATTGGATATCCTTTACATTCATCATAGCTTCCCATTTGCTATACGAACGACAAAGGCACAGCTAGAAAGAAAAAAGGATGCTCAGACACATCACAAATACAGGGATTCCCCACCGCGACGTAAGGGGGTCAATGCTACTGGCGCGAATGCTAAATTGGTCTCATGAAACCGGCCGTACGCTGCATTGTCTATTCGCTGTTAGCTACGACCAGTAGACCGCGTAATTGCGCGTAAAGTTACACGGCTTCATGAAACTGGCCCCAGGACGCTACAATATTTATAACTTATACCGATTAACATGATTTTGAAATAAAACTAAAAAGCCACGAATGGACCATGTCGCTTTACATGTCGTCAGTCATACTAACGATTAATTAATTACAATATGTTATATACAATTGCCATGGTAGTTACCCTTTAGCAACTTTACATTTCTGCGTCATGTCCCAGAGGTTCCTGCACGTTTTCTTCTTCTTGTCATATTTTATGGAGTTTTTATAATAATAATAATAATTAGTTAACTTCTATTGCGCCTATATCCTTAGAAACCAAGCTCAGAGGCGCATCAAAACAAAAAGGATTAATCGATCTCATAGTCGGTAAACAAATCAAGTTGTCATTTGTATATATCCGTTTCTAGATATCTGTGTTTCACTGACTTTTTTTTATAGAGATTTGTCTTGTCTACATTCCATATTGACGGAAATACACTTTCAAACATGTATTTAAGCTTATTTATATTACTTGTTTAAGAGTATTGGTAGATTTCTAACGAAACTGTCACTAAATTAAATAATTTATTTTGTTTTTGTTTCCATGTTTTAGTTCTTACACTAAATGTCGCCTTATATTGTAGTTAACTAGTTAGTAGCATTTAGATTATTCCTTTATTACTAATAAATGCCAGAACATATGTTGTCTTATTACCCTATGCAAACTAATAAACGGCTTCTTTCATTGCAGTTAATAAGCAAAGTGTGTGTCAGCCTACTAGACTACTGGACCTATTCACCATCAAACAAATCGATCTAGCAGCTATAAAAATGTATTGCAACCCCGGCAAGTGTTGTCTATGTTATAAAATATGTTTTCTCTGTTATGTATGAATCGGTACTGAAACTTTGCATGTCATCTAGTGG
This sequence comes from Oasisia sp. SBJ-2009, assembly GCA_964017155.1. NCBI lineage: Eukaryota > Metazoa > Annelida > Polychaeta > Sabellida > Siboglinidae > Oasisia > Oasisia sp. SBJ-2009. The sequence continues at coordinate 35,821,448 of OZ024865.1, forward strand.
GACCACTGAAATGTTTCTTCGATTTAGGAATTTTATAAATTGGTCTGGAGGTGGATAACTTGGGTAGCCCAGCCGATACGTGACAAAATGTAGCCGAATTGTGCGTTTTGTGATAAAAGCATGAGATTTGGCACAAACGTAGAACATATAAATATAAAAATATATCTCTATATGGGCCATCTCAGATTTCGCACTGGAAGACGTTGGTAGCCATTTTCAAGATGGCCGCCGAAAACCTATTTTCTCGTGCAACGTAGAGCAGTCATAGTGGAACCAAAATATAGGTTACCTGGGTCAATGGTTTCAACTATGTCATTTTTTGTATCCATTTTTAAAGATAGCGGCCGCCAAAACATAATTTCATATTTCTCATAAATTACGCAACCTAGAATTCTAAATTTGTAGTCTCAAGATAGTTATGTGTACAGCCGATATCAGTATTTTGAAATATTTTACATTTGACTTTCGTCGACCTTCGTATCCGCCATTTTATAAAACGACGGTCGTTAAAGCGAATTGAGCGGCGTTCACCGGACAGTTGCAACTACTCACACGAAAGATTGCGTTGCGGCCAAAAACACATTAGCATATCTGCCAGAGACGTAAACCAAAGTGCCTCCTGTAGCAACGCACAAAGCCACTCCACCCATGCCAAAGCTAGAGGGGCCTAACAAGGCAGATTGTCAATTCGTACCTCAAGTAACGATGAAAGCATACATGTACAGTATTAATTAATGTGTTCATCATAGCTATGTTGCAGTGGTTAATTTCTTTGTTTACGTTTTATATACCATACATTAACCAAAGTACAATATAATTCGGCACAGCCATGTGTCTTATGTGTGCTATTTATATTACATAATTGTCAACATCTCCATTAAACTGAGAAATAACTTATTTCTTCGTTATTAAATAGAGAAATTGTTTGTCGAAATTATGCTAATCTGTTAGTAAGATGGTTGTTGTGATATGACATACACAACAATAAACCTTGCCGGTATAAAACTGCAGTAATAAACTGCGTCATTGTGTAACCAGAGTTTACTTTTACAGGTGGCTACAGCACACAGAGCAGGCAGTGATAACTGGCACTCTCGTGGGGAATGAGACGCTCTCGTGGGCAGCATACCATATGTTATATACGATTCCCACGCTAGATACACTTTAGCAACTTTAGCATGTCTGCGTCATGTTCCAGATGTTCCTGCAAGTTTTCCACTTTTTGCCATATTTTATGGAGTTTTTTATTTGTATATATCCGTTTCTAGATATCTGTGTCTCACTGACGTTTTAGAGACTCAACCACCAAATGCATCACCAGATGACACCGGGACACTCACTTCTCTACTGCCCCTGTTCTATGACCTTGGCCATCATTCGTCATTTCATGAATGTAACCAAGAAGGCAGTGGATATTCTAAATCTTGATCTGGTGCCGATCATCGCCGTGGATCAGCCATTGTACATGCTTGCAAAACAAGTCCAATGGAGCTGGCCAGCAAGTCACGGAGAAGATCAGTTTGCGGTGATGTTTGGTGGGCTGCACATCGAGATGGTTGCTCTTGACGCACTCGGCGACCTTTTGGAGAGCAGCGGTTGGATAGGTTCACTCATACAAGCCAGTCTTGCCACACATGGGAAAGCAGATTCGTTTCTGAAAGCATCTCACGTGACATGCACCCGACATACTAATCAGATCACAGTTTGTAGCCTGTATCTACTTCAGCAGAAGGCGTACACCGAATACTGTAACGGTGTGGAAGAGGGGTGCAATAAGATGTCACTGGAAGACTGGTGTGATCAGAGAGCTGAACCCTATCCTCTCTTCCTGTTTCGATCCATTATCTTGCAGATGGAACGGGAGGTGTTGATCTACGCGAGAGTGATACGAGATGGAGACTTCCTGCTCTACATAGACGCACTGACCAAGATCGTTCCATGGTTCTTCGCCTTGGGCCACACCAATTACGCCAGATGGATACCTGTTCATCTGCGTGACATGGTTTCTCTGAACGACAATCATCCGGGCGTCTTTGCAGAGTTTCGCAAAGGAATGTTTTGTGAAGAAACAGCACACGTATTCTCTGATATTGCGATTGACCAGGCTCATCAACAGAATAACGCCTCTGTGAAGGGTGATGGCGGGGCTATGGGTCTGACTGAGTACCCTGCAGCTCTCCGGCGTTGGATTTTGTCTAGTCCTGAAATGGCACGTCTCATTGGAAAATTCGAGGTCTTAACGAAAAAGAGAATGAAAACGGACTTCCGGCATCGCGAACAGAAGAATCATGCACATACGGCATTCGGACGAGATATCACGTCATTAAATGATGTAATAGAATTATCTCTCTAGGTGGCTTATTTCTTAAGATGTGAGGAAACTTACCTTTGAAAGGCGCTACCTTTACTAGTAGTGGATGTTAATGTTGGAGAAGGTCATACGTAGTATATAAGAAATCGTTACCTTGAAAAATTACATTTTGACACAAACATAGCGGTTTTGACTGAAGCATTTTAAAAGTATGAAGAACATTTGTTTTAGCGGCCGTCATTTTATCAAATGGCGGATGCGAAGGTCGGCAAAGGTCAAATGCAAAATATATGTTACAACATTGAAACCGACTGTCCACATACCTATATACTACAAAGATCATGAGATATAAGATCATTAGTCTTGACGGCCGCCATTTAAAAAAATGGCGGATATGAATGCCGGAGAAGGTCATATGTAATATATTTGAAATCATTGACCTCAAAAAAACCATGGTTAGACACCAAACCCACTGATTTACTTCACGCAGTTATTAAGATATGACAAAATGCAATACGGCGGCCATCCTGGCCCTATATCCAAACATGTGCGTATTCATAAATGTTCTACGTGTGTGCCAAATTTCATGCTTTTATCATGAAATGCCCAATTCATACACATATCGGCCGGGCTACGGGGCTCAATGATTCAAAAGGTTGTATATTTAGTTCCAGTTGCTTAATATTATGTTTTCGAAATCGTCGCAAATATTATAATCGTGCCCTCTACAAATACGTCACTAGGTGAATGCAGTAATTGACGTTAGTTTTTAAGTAACTGATGTTTGAAAATTCGTACTGCTTAACGCTGTGCCGATGTCAGTGGTTCTGCTTGAATGCTTTCAAGTAGCGTCCCTTTCGCATTTCACAAAACGTCCTACGTATTGAGTCATTTGTCATTTACCGTCGAAACTAGTGCCCGTCAAGTTAGCATAAACGGTGAAGGTTAAAAGTGACATTGGATAACTAGGTATACGACATGTCTGCTATAAAACAATTCGTTCTTTGTTTCCCCGTGTGCAATCACATCTCCGTCAGATTAGCATGCATCGGGATGACATTTCCACGCCCTTTGCCTGTGGCTGGTTACGGCATTTAACCGGTTCAGGTGAGTTTGATAATGCCTGTCTTTCTTCCAGGGCAACGTCTGATAAATCAGCTGATGTGCTATAATCGACCAAGCGCGCACCTATATATGTCTGTGAATGTGTGTGTGTGTGTGTGTGTGTGTGTGTGTGTGTGTGCGTGTGCGTGTGCGTGTGCGTGTGCGTGTGCGTGTGCGTGTGCGTGTGCGTGTGCGTGTGCGTGTGCGTGTGCGTGTGCGTGTGCGTGTGCGTGTGCGTGTGCGTGTGCGTGTGCGTGTGCGTGTGCGTGTGCGTGTGCGTGTGCGTGTGCGTGTGCGTGTGCGCGTGCGCGTGCGCGTGCGCGTGCGCGTGCGCGTGCGCGTGCGCGTGCGCGTGCGCGTGCGTGCGCGTGCGTGCGTGCGCGTGCGTGCGTGTGTGCGTGTGCGTGTGCGTGTGCGTGTGCGTGTGAGAGACAGAGACAGAGACAGAGAGAGAGAGAGAGAGAGAGAGAGAGAGAGAGAGAGAGAGAGAGAGAGAGAGAGAGAGAGAGAGAGAGAGTGAGTGTGTGTGTGTGTGTGTTTTTGTGACTGTATTTTGTACCCAATAGGGTTAAAGACAAAACAATTCGTCACATAATAAATCGATGTAATCCGGCCGTTGGGCGTGCTTTCTGCGATTGTTCTAAGATCTTTCGGGAAGTTAATGAATTCTTGTTTTGAAAACATGCTCACGTTAACATCGTAACAAAATCAAAATTGTCACATTCTAATAATCTCAAGACAGTCTTACATTATGCGTCTGTGTGTGTGTTGGGTAGCGGTACCTGGAGCTCGACATATGAACAAGTGAGCAACTGATCTGCATTTGTTTTGGCGTCTTTTCTAATTCTGTCGGCTGGAAATTTCTTGTCGACATTAAACTCATTCTATTCGCTCCATCCAGAAACCTGCTTTGCAAGAACACACGCATACAAACGAACATATATACACATACACATGAGCATACTGAAACACAAATACTCACAAGTACATTATGATGTGTTTTCACCTTTGGGGTTCTCCATAAACCAATTTCAGGTTCTCCAGAAAATCACAAAAAGATCCACCCTTTTCCAGAAATACTGGGGAATAAATCACATCTCCACTCCCCTCCACCAAACACAAACATACAACCAAATGTTCACCATTTCCCCAAAGCTAACCCTCTCGCCACAAAACCCTCCCTGGTGCCTGCCCGTGTGGGAGTTACAAGCTCCGACTGTCACAACGCTGCGTAGCGCTAACGTCAGTTCACTCACCCATAGCACATCCACGGTGACAATGTGACCTTCGTATGAACTCATTGTGTGATTTATTTGACGTCTTCCACGCCTATAAAAGTCAATTGCCTCCAGCGGCCGGAAGTAAATGATGATGCGTCATGCTGTGCCTGACATACAATGTAGACCTGACACGTCGCTGGATCATCGCTGGTCGAGTTCGCGTGATTTACCGTTATTAACTATTAACCATTACGGTCAGTGTGACATTCGCTTACTGTCAGTGTCAACCACGGGACACCTCAGTGACCATTTACCTCGAACAATGTAACCGGTTAAATTGCGCGCGAGAGTGAAAAACCCACTTTCTCAGCAGCGCAGCGCAGCGCAGCGCAGCGCTGACGTCATATGGATGTTGGCAGAACGTCGCAGCGCTGACGTCATATGGACGTTGGCAGGACGTCGTCACAACAACCGCACCTGCGAATTTGTTTTCAACAAGTCACCTGCGTTTTCGTCATACATTAGCCGCAGCGGTTACCACATCCAGATGAAATATGGCTTTTGTGCAGAAATTGCGTCTTGCGTCTAAAACTCATCCTTCATCATCAACAAAATGTGTGACGTCCACTAAAATTTGCCCTGTCAGAAGTGTTTGCGTTGTGTAACTTTAATAGGGCGGTGTGACAACTAATCTTCCAACTCATTTTGTCTTGCAAACCGTTCTCGCGAAAACAGCTTCACCTTATTATCGTCGTAAACGTCTGGCGCCAGCATGCCAAAGAAACTCACAACTCATTTGTGCGGCAGCCATTTTATAAGCTCAAAGGACCGGATAGCAACGAAATAACACCCTTATATAAGAGATAGATCCTTCAACGTTTGTACTGTCCAGATAAAAAGGTTAGACACTCTACATGACAATATTTAATTTGTATACTCGTATTAATTAATAAAAGTGATTTGCGTTACCATATTGCGTTTCTTACTATGTGTGTGTGTGTGTGTGTGTGTGTGTGTGTGTGTGTGTGTGTGTGTGTGTGTGTGTGTGTGTGTGTGTGTGTGTGTGTGTGTGTGTGTGTGTGTGTGTGTGTGTGTGTGTGTGTGTGTGTGTCCAATTGCGTGCTTGTTTGCGTGCGTATGGACTGTGTGCGTGTGTGCTTATGTTTGATTGTGCGTGCATACGTCCGTCCGTACATGTGTGTGTGTGTATGCTTATTTGTTGCGTATACATGTTCTTTTGTGAACGTGTGTTCTTTCATGAGCGATTCATTCTTGACATCCTCATTATGATTATACGATCCGATAATATACATTTCTTGTATACAATGCTAATATATACCGTGTTGTCACACATTGACTGTCGTCCCGAGTGTTGGGAGGAAACAGATGTGTTAACGCTCGGTGACCAGGCTAATAAATTATATAAATGTGTCATCACTCAGGATGGATTAATGTCCTTACTCACGCGTGTGTCTGATACATAACCATTGTTTATGAAGGCAGTCGTATGTATGTCACCAACCCTGTAGATCACTTCTCACGTGAGACAACATTGAACGAAATAAATGCTCACTCACCCACGGAACTTTTAATATAAAGTGCACACGCTGGTCGAAAAACATTTCTGTGCATGCCACAGCAAATTCGTTATGCTGGTTCATTTGAAAACAACCTTTTCAACAACAGCCGAACAGCTAAATGTCGTGCGACCCATAAAGGTTATAGGTGATATTCAAACGGCGCAACGTCTTCTGCGGCCATTATTTATAGTATGCTGTAAGCGACGTAACAAAATCCTACGTCACTGATTTTGATACTGCACTAGGAAAGGCGGACACATGTTTACACACTGGAAACAATGTTTCATCGTGCATTCGAATTAAGAGAAACAATCGCCGTGCTCTTGAAAGTTGGCAAAATTACTATGTAACAATATTGCAGGCGTCGATGTCAGACAAGGAGATCTTAGAGGTGTTATCTAGATGCACTACATTGCACATTGTACTTGAAGCAAATTATTTAAATTTGCAAAAGAAAGGAATACGGTCAATATTATCACAGCTCCGTTCGCAAATCCAGTTTTGCCAATACGACGTTCAAGCTAATGAAATGTCCATGTTCTCCGAATTATCGACGCCACCAGTAGAGAAAGAACAATTGTATTCCTATGCTGATGACGTCATGTTGCTCATGCTTTCCGGAAAAAGGTCATGCATGGACAGTTCTACGATCTGGACCAGAAGCATGCATGGATAATGAAACCTTTCCGTAGTCATCAGAATCGAAAGATCAGTGCATTTGTCCGTGAGAAGAAGGAACGATGAATGTCGTGACATTTGTGTCATACCTTCGATCTTACGCTAAAGGTTATGAAGCAAGCCAGTGCACAGCAAATGTTACATTTTACTAATAATTACTGAACTTATAAATTCTGCGACTATGTGTTATTCCAACATGTCCTTTTCGCGACTATTATATTCGGCGCTTGCCCAATGAGTAGCAGGGTCAAAATTAATAAATAGCGCCGACTATATAGTCAAATCAACGTTGGCGTGTATATCCCACGCAACAGTTTGTTCACCTGACATTAAAGGTGCAAAATCCATCTCATATCAAAGGTCATTCAACTCGCGTGCGTCTTATTTTATCTATCTCACACAACAGTACATATATTTGACGCATATATTGCCTAAGAATGACAACTTAATAGTCCGAACAGCCTCACGCCACCTCAAATTGCCGCGTCCTGCCGTTTTGCGTCAACATAATTTGATTAATTATTAATACATCCGCTGTTCACTTAGCTTGCAAGTAGGTGTTGACCTAGCACACCTTATGTCGATTTATAAACCATATCTACATCGTTCCTTCATTAATGTTGTTTCAGTTTCTCAAATCTATTTCGTTGTTAACCGATATAAAATACGTTAACAAAACATTTTCATAATCATCCGAATATATGCTACTAGCAATTTATGTTTGATTTTCGCGTTAATGTCCTTGTCTCTAATATTGTTAAGCCAGATAAAAGTTTCAGTAAAGTGTCATAATTGTAATATATTAGTGTTTAAAGTATACGATACATATTTTTATATTTTTCGTGAAGGCAACCGTTCGATGAATATTGTTCCGAACAATCGATTATTACCCTACCGTCGGAAGTAGCCATTAAAACAACGCTTTAATTATTAAATGATTGTAGACGCCACGCTACGACGCACACTAAGTGGTAACACTTAAATGCCTTATGTTTGAAATTTATGATCACCGTAGCATTCCATCCACCATCTGTCTCTTCGTTTGTCTGTCCTTTGTAACCGCATGCGAACAACATGGTGTTTAATCAACCGTGAAGCCAGCCTGCTGGACGTAAGGTGGTTGGTTGGATGTGGAAACATTATTCCTCACCTTCATACAATGCATATATGTTTCGTGATGTCACACATTATGATACGACTTTGGACAATCGCAGCAGAAGAGGATACAGGATATATTAGGCGTCAAAGCGTGGAAGGAGTCCGGTTTCCCTGGCCACAATGTCAATGTTTAGGGTACTGTAATTGTGAACAACTCAGAAACCAGGCCAATACATATTGATCACACTCCTAGACAAGCAGATTAGTGAAGTGAAAAACATGATCAAGACAAGATAATTGAAGAAATAGAGGAATTTTACACTGATGAACTATACGACAGTGAACAGATGACCATAATCAACACTTACCCCGAAGACGTACCAGAGATAACATCATGGGAGGTGGAAGGAGCACTACAAGATATGGATAATAGGACAGCAACAGGCAATGACCATGTAAACATCGAGACATTGAAAGAAAGAGAAGACACCATCCATGAATACCCAAAGCGTGGAAGTACGCTAAGGTGATGATAATCTTCAAGAAGAGCAATATGAACAACCTCAACAATATTACAGACCGATATGTCTACTATCAGTCATCTAAAAAATACTAATGTCAGTTCTAACGAGAAGGCAAGAGAAAACAACAGGAAAAACACCAGCCACGAGAGCAAACTGGATTTAGAAGCAGATATACAACGACAGACCAAATCCACGCCGTAAACCCATTGAAGGAGAAGTGCCGAGAATATAATATCCCACTCTGCATTGCATTCGTCTACCACGAGAAAGCATTCGACTCAGTGCAAACTCAAGCAGTACTGACCTGGGATCAAGAACATCGAACTCCACATCGAACTCCTGAAAGGTATCTACATCAACAGCTCGATGACAGTTCACCTACAAAACGAAAACAACAAGCTCAAAACTAAGCGAGAACTACGACAGGGGGATACCATATAATATATGCTGTTTACAGCAACACTCGAAAGAATATTACGACTGACTTGGAAACCAGAGGTTTGAGGATAGACGGCGAATATTTCAGTCATCTTCGTTTCGCTGACGACATGCGTTAATACACCACAAGAACTCAACCAAATGCTACAGGGATTAGCTGGTGAACGTGAAAATCAGGTTCTGAAGGTTAACAAGTTGAAGACAAAGGCGGTGATGGAAAAGACAGCAATATACGTCTACATCATTCAGGACGTTGAAAGCTATGTCTACATGGGACAGAAAAACAACTATAATGAAAAAAAACCAAGGAGGTTCAAAGAAGAATTACGGCCGGGTGGGTAGCATTTGCCAAGCACCGCGACATCTTCAAGGGTAACACTGGAACATGCTTGAAGAGACAAGTCTGCAATGGCACAGCCGCGCAAACCCAGATGGAAAGAAGTACGTTAAACATTACATACTGGGACAGTAAAACAAACATCTGGGTAAGAGAAAAGACAAAGGTCGTAGACGTGATTGTACAAGTCAGAAGAAGGAAATGGACATGGACAGTGTACTTCTGCAGAATAGGAGATAAATGGAAACCCTACGAAGGGAAACAATCTAGAGGAAGACCGTCGAGACGTTGGAGAGACGAACTAGTCTGTTGGAAGGGTATCATCTTGCAGAGGATAGCGAAAGACAAGCAGAAAAGGAAGCAGCATGCTAAGACCTTCGTCAATCCACGGGACACTATGGCTGCACAATGATGCCGATGATGATGAATTGAACTTGATGTTTCTAGAATCGATGATCAATCCACGATATTTTCATTTCTGTGAGCGTGCGCGTGCGCGTGCGCGTGCGCGTGCGCGTGCGCGTGCGCGTGCGCGTGCGCGTGCGCGTGCGCGTGCGCGTGCGCGTGCGCGTGCGCGTGCGCGTGCGCGTGCGCGTGCGCGTGCGCGTGCGCGTGCGCGTGCGCGTGCGCGTGCGCGTGCGCGTGCGCGTGCGCGTGCGCGTGCGCGTGCGCGTGCGCGTGCGCGTGCACATGTGTGTATGCATACCGGGCGGCTAGATATTCGGATATACGTCACTTATTTAATTTCAGCAAACGAATGGTAAGCGGATAGGTTTTGCTAAATAAACACTGGTTTACGGTTGAGTTTGTATCACACACACGCACGCGCACGCGCACGCGCACGCGCACGCGCACGCGCACGCGCACGCGCACGCGCACGCGCACGCGCACGCGCACGCGCACGCGCACGCGCACGCGCACGCGCACGCGCACGCGCACGCGCACGCGCACGCGCACGCGCACGCGCACGCGCACGCGCACACGCACACGCACACGCACGCGCACACGCACACGCACACGCACACGCACACGCACACGCACACGCACACGCACACGCACACGCACACGCACACGCACACGCACACGCACACGCACACGCACACGCACACGCACACGCACACGCACACGCACACGCACACGCACACGCACACGCACACGCACACGCACACGCACACGCACACGCACACGCACACGCACACGCACACGCACACGCACACGCACACGCACACGCACACGCACACGCACACGCACACGCACACGCACACGCACACGCACACGCACACGCACACGCACACGCACACGCACACGCACACGCACACGCACACGCACACGCACACGCACACGCACACGCACACGCACACGCACACCGAATCGAGCATAGGTACGGGGGTGTACTATCATTGTTTCAATGTTCATAATGTTATTTAGCTTTATATCGTTAATACATTATTACGATCAAGGTAATTTCATTGGGCAGTATTACGCAGCAACTGTAGAGTATAACTCGAATAGAAGTCTTCCTCGTTAATGGCACAGGCCATTGTACATGAAGCTCACAATTTTCACGATTTTGGCGCACTGCGTTTCATTGCGTGTCTTTCGGTCGTTACTTAAAGAGACATTACTGTCGGTGGCCTCTTTGATCCTTGCAACGCAGCTTGACTCCAGGCAAACCAAGTCTACCTGTAAAAACAGCAATACTTCAAAACACAGCTCACGGCACGCTAGTGGAACCTGGACAGACATGAAACAGTGATCCTAACAATAGCATAATCATTATGGTGGCGAAATGTAAAAACATTTTTGCGGACTCTAACGTGTCAGAAATGAATAAGCGAAAGAAATGCGATTCTCAGAAACAGTCTAAGAAATAGTTGTTACAAAACAATCTTTAGAAGTTGTTGTGTTAATTAAAGGGAGAGCGCCAGCATATCTGCCCGAAATCGGCTGAGCAGTAATGTGTAAGTACCGGGAAGTCTGCTGTCTAGGACGTGGTAAAGTTATATATCAAATGGCATTGCAGTTAACTCTGGTCGCGTCAGCATTATTGCCAATAAATTTAGTTTTGAAACTGGATGTTTTGTTTACTACTTAAATATGATGCAGGTGGAAACTTTCAAATTGGGAACAATTGTTCCGAGCTTACTAAAATAAGTTAATACACATTGACAGACAGTAAACTTTCAACATGCACGTTGACGTAATATTAAATGAAAAAACCAGGAGTCGGCAGCCTCGCTTTAATTAAGGAGAGAGATCACTCATTGGACAGTGTGGATGAGGTCAGCTGAGTCCATCTTACATAACGAACTGATTGTTAATTGCAAAAAGCCAGAATAGACGTGACGTTACCATGGTGATTGGACCACAGGTTGTGAAAAAATTGAAGCTGTGCGCTGAAATTACGCAGTGGGGCGTGCGACCTGGTCAGAGTGAATGATGTCGACAAATCCAAGATGCGTTTTTAAACTAAAACACGCCATTGCGTGTTTGCGGTTACCGGTGTGTTGAACCAAACAAGCATGGCACTGTGGTGCTATCGAGAAAGAACCAACGTTTTTCCCGTTTGATAATTGACACCGTTTAAAATTGCGGCAATTACGGTTTCCACGAAACCTAATCCACAGTTTGTTGCTTCAACATATAACTATGCTCGCTGTAAGCAAAACAAAAAACAAACTGCACCCCCCGTTAAGTTATTACAGTCAAGACAACGTAATGGAAACTTAGCAGCTATGTCACCCTGGAGCAAACGCCGGAGTAAAACCTGTAAAAAGCACCTTTCTTTGTGTTATTGTCATTAAATTATAGCGCGTTGCATAAAGTGACACCAAAAAAAAAGGTCTGATAAATAACATTTAAACCCGCACTGCATCCAGATGGCCTTCTAGAACAATCTGTTTGTTGTTCGCCAGTGTCTATCTTAACGCTCCAGTGACATTCCAAATGCTATACAACAATAACTATGTTATTACTTCCTATCCATCTACACACGTATACCTATTAACACACCAATTTCAGAAACTTTGGGAAGATATATTACACATTGGGTTCATGGCCGAACAGAAAATAACGCGTGCTTGAGATTAATATGCATATTCTATTAAAAGTATAAAAAAAGTAAAGGCAAGTTCTCACATAGTGCAGTATCCAGTTCTCAGGACTGCTCAAAGCGCTTTACATTTTACTTCCCTGACAGTCCTGTTCACTCAGACACCATCTCGGCTTCTCTGTATGCAATATGCTACAATTAATGCGAGAAGGCTGCTCGTACACATATCCACCACTGTCTATAGCCAGGTACTCATTTATACGGCTAAGTGAACTGGAGCAATGTAGAGTGAAAAAACGTGCCCAAGGTTTTAACACCGTAGCACAGGATTCGAACCCGGGTTCTCGTAATCGAGAGTCCAAAGCCCTACCCCTGAGCCATAGCGCTCTACATCTATTCATTAACGTCAACTTATTGCACTTGTTGGAAAGTAACTGTTCCTACGGTACGGACAAGACAGTATCGTCTTGTGTAACAGCCTGTCGAAAACGACAGGCGTGGTGCATTCTCAACACATAATTGACATCATTGCAAGAATGGAACAGTGCAATTTTCATTCAGCTGAATCAACAGGTTACAGTATTCCAGTCGTTTCCTACTTACCTTTAGGAGGTCATTCGATCACTCACTCACTCACCCACCCACTCACCCAACCACCCACCCACCCACCCACCCACCCACACACACACACCCACACACCCACACACACACACACACACACCCACACACCCACCCACACATCCACACGCACACCCGCACACCCACACACCCGCTCATCCGCTCATTTGCTCGTTCACTCACTCACACTTTTTCTCCGTGGACGGACGTTTTGCTCTGAGTCGTGGGTGATCCAGTATACCATACAAACGCCTTTTCATATGCCGCGCTTGTTTTGAATAGGAACCTACATCTCACTTGCGTAAAGGTGCCCGATGATATTAAAGCGATGACAGCATCTTTGCATTAGGTCTGCATTCGTGTATACTGTTAAACGGTTTAAGAGTAAAATTGGCATGACTACAAGAAGTAAACACTTCGATACGGTGTTGCACCTATTATGTTTATAAGTCTTCATGAGGTTCATTATTTATGTTACTCGCGTTGGGTGTTAAACACTAATAAATACTGACTTCTTAAAAGACAAAAAAAAACACAAACTGTCAAATCAATTTAACACTTATCCGGTTCGTTTTACGGTTTCATCCAGAAATTACGTTTATGCAACATGAGAGTAATATCGTGTCGTGTTGCGGATGTGAAGACCTTGCCCAGGACGTGGTCAAGTTAAACAGACCACAGTCTACGCCGTCGCCATCAATTTAAGGCGTGCGGGTATTTCCCAGGGCATTTCCCCTATACAGAAACCAGACTGTACACGTGCATTAAAAATAACAAACGTGTCAAATGTTGTTTGAGTTTTCATCCGAGTCGTACAATCAGTCGGCTAAATGGTTTTAAACTTCGTGGGAATCCCATCAACGCCTCCGTAATAAAATGTTAGTTAATGCTTTTTTCCGTCTCTGAACCGTCGCACGCAACGAGAGATGGAATGCGTAGTTTATAGCTCAAATAATGTTTATGTTCAGCAGGCTGATATAAATCACTCTAGCAGTGAGCGTGGACACGCTACGTATAGACACGCAATTTACGGCGGGTGAAGTTTCGTTGCCTTGGCTACATCAGTCACACATACAAAGTCGGACATGTTGAACGCTGGAGAGATGTTACAATGGCATTCATTGGTTAGTTCACATACCGCTAGTTGAGGTCTGAATAAATAAAAAATAAAACATACACAAATTACCTTCATATTTAGGCTGACAGTTGCAATGATGTACTGTAATTATTTGTCGTGAGATACTGCTCATTTATGATAGCACACTTTTTTTACGAGCAGTTAAGATTGTCCAAACTTCACCTGCGGCAAAGGTCTGAAGAAAGCTTTTTCGATGGTTTGAGGTAGCCAGATATATGCTCTGTTATTAAGTCAACTCGCAGTATGTTGGGCTCGCCATTGGCTTGTGAAATCCATTTCATTCTAAGTGGTGTCTCTGTCCCATGGATGTTTTAATACGACATTAGCGAGCAGCTGAGCAACAAGCACAACTTTGAATTTGGTTTTCTCAAAACTAAATTACAATTTAATGGGCTCACCCATGTCATTCTCAGTGTGTTATGTAATGTTTCACTCCTCCTCGCCTGTCAGGGGTCGAAACTACCCATAGCCGATCGTCCCCGCAAAGCTGGCGAGTGTGCAGAGTCGATCTGTATAATTTTAGCAATTGACTTCCCCAGTCGCTACTGTGCCATCCGCGAGAACAGCGCAAATACCCGCTCCAATTTGAAGACGGATACGCGACTTGTGGGAAACCAAATACAATGACCCATTAATGTCCTAAACATTGCTTGTAACATGAGAAGTGTGGGGCTGAAATCACACACAATTATCACCTGGTCGGAGGCTGACCACATTACTCCTGGGCTATTTCATTGGCTGAAGTTAATACAGGTGTTTTTAAAGGGTTGTGTCAGGGGTAGAGAAGAGCTAGTACGGACGTAATCAGCCGCTTCGACCTCTGACGCACAAGCAGGGTTTCACTATCTTCACATGTTTCATATGCTGAGCTTAACAATCCGTGTAGACACCGGATATGTTGCTAGAGTATCAGAAAGCGGGGACGTCGCCACGCCGGCAGTGGTGGTGTAGAGTTGATAGAGGTGTATTGGTTAGTGTATACCGACCTGTGTTTCCGTACTGACATAGCCACCGTGTCGAAATGTGGGCAATTTAATTCATGTTACGAAATCGAGAGCGAGAAAGAGCGAGAGAGAGCGAGAGAGAGCGAGAGAGAGCGAGAGAGAGCGAGAGAGAGCGAGAGAGAGCGAGAGAGAGCGAGAGAGAGCGAGAGAGAGCGAGAGAGAGAGCGAGAGAGGGCGAGTGCGAGTGCGAGTGCGAGGGCGAGACCGAGACCGAGACCGAGACCGAGACCGAGACCGAGACCGAGACCGAGACCGAGACCGAGACCGAGACCGAGACCGAGACCGAGACCGAGACCGAGACCGAGACCGAGACCGAGACCGAGACCGAGACCGAGACCGAGACCGAGACCGAGACCGAGACCGAGACCGAGACCGAGACCGAGACCGAGACCGAGACCGAGACCGAGACCGAGACCGAGACCGAGACCGAGACCGAGACCGAGACCGAGACCGAGACCGAGACCGAGACCGAGACCGAGACCGAGACCGAGACCGAGACCGAGACCGAGACCGAGACCGAGACCGAGACCGAGACCGAGACCGAGACCGAGACCGAGACCGAGACCGAGACCGAGACCGAGACCGAGACCGAGACCGAGACCGAGACCGAGACCGAGACCGAGACCGAGACCGAGACCGAGACCGAGACCGAGACCGAGACCGAGACCGAGACCGAGACCGAGACCGAGACCGAGACCGAGACCGAGACCGAGACCGAGACCGAGACCGAGACCGAGACCGAGACCGAGACCGAGACCGAGACCGAGACCGAGACCGAGACCGAGACCGAGACCGAGACCGAGACCGAGACCGAGACCGAGACCGAGACCGAGACCGAGACCGAGACCGAGACCGAGACCGAGACCGAGACCGAGACCGAGACCGAGACCGAGACCGAGACCGAGACCGAGACCGAGACCGAGACCGAGACCGAGACCGAGACCGAGACCGAGACCGAGACCGAGACCGAGACCGAGACCGAGACCGAGACCGAGACCGAGACCGAGACCGAGACCGAGACCGAGACCGAGACCGAGACCGAGACCGAGACCGAGACCGAGACCGAGACCGAGACCGAGACCGAGACCGAGACCGAGACCGAGACCGAGACCGAGACCGAGACCGAGACCGAGACCGAGACCGAGACCGAGACCGAGACCGAGACCGAGACCGAGACCGAGACCGAGACCGAGACCGAGACCGAGACCGAGACCGAGACCGAGACCGAGACCGAGACCGAGACCGAGACCGAGACCGAGACCGAGACCGAGACCGAGACCGAGACCGAGACCGAGACCGAGACCGAGACCGAGACCGAGACCGAGACCGAGACCGAGACCGAGACCGAGACCGAGACCGAGACCGAGACCGAGACCGAGACCGAGACCGAGACCGAGACCGAGACCGAGACCGAGACCGAGACCGAGACCGAGACCGAGACCGAGACCGAGACCGAGACCGAGACCGAGACCGAGACCGAGACCGAGACCGAGACCGAGACCGAGACCGAGACCGAGACCGAGACCGAGACCGAGACCGAGACCGAGACCGAGACCGAGACCGAGACCGAGACCGAGACCGAGACCGAGACCGAGACCGAGACCGAGACCGAGACCGAGACCGAGACCGAGACCGAGACCGAGACCGAGACCGAGACCGAGACCGAGACCGAGACCGAGACCGAGACCGAGACCGAGACCGAGACCGAGACCGAGACCGAGACCGAGACCGAGACCGAGACCGAGACCGAGACCGAGACCGAGACCGAGACCGAGACCGAGACCGAGACCGAGACCGAGACCGAGACCGAGACCGAGACCGAGACCGAGACCGAGACCGAGACCGAGACCGAGACCGAGACCGAGACCGAGACCGAGACCGAGACCGAGACCGAGACCGAGACCGAGACCGAGACCGAGACCGAGACCGAGACCGAGACCGAGACCGAGACCGAGACCGAGACCGAGACCGAGACCGAGACCGAGACCGAGACCGAGACCGAGACCGAGACCGAGACCGAGACCGAGACCGAGACCGAGACCGAGACCGAGACCGAGACCGAGACCGAGACCGAGACCGAGACCGAGACCGAGACCGAGACCGAGACCGAGACCGAGACCGAGACCGAGACCGAGACCGAGACCGAGACCGAGACCGAGACCGAGACCGAGACCGAGACCGAGACCGAGACCGAGACCGAGACCGAGACCGAGACCGAGACCGAGACCGAGACCGAGACCGAGACCGAGACCGAGACCGAGACCGAGACCGAGACCGAGACCGAGACCGAGACCGAGACCGAGACCGAGACCGAGACCGAGACCGAGACCGAGACCGAGACCGAGACCGAGACCGAGACCGAGACCGAGACCGAGACCGAGACCGAGACCGAGACCGAGACCGAGACCGAGACCGAGACCGAGACCGAGACCGAGACCGAGACCGAGACCGAGACCGAGACCGAGACCGAGACCGAGACCGAGACCGAGACCGAGACCGAGACCGAGACCGAGACCGAGACCGAGACCGAGACCGAGACCGAGACCGAGACCGAGACCGAGACCGAGACAGAGACAGAGACAGAGACAGAGACAGAGACAGAGACAGAGACAGAGACAGACAGACAGTGAGTGAGTGAGTGAGTGAGTGAGTGAGTGAGTGAGTGAGTGAGTGAGTGAGTGAGTGAGTGAGTGAGTGAGTGAGTGAGTGAGTGAGTGAGTGAGTGAGTGAGTGAGTGAGTGAGTGAGTGAGTGAGTGAATGAATGAATGAATGAGTGAGACATATATACAGAGTGAGAGAGTGAGAGAGTGAGTGAGTGAGTGGGTGAGAGAGTGAGTGAGTGAGTGACTGAGTGACTGAGTGACTGAGTGACTGAGTGACTGAGTGACTGAGTGACTGAGTGAGTGAGTGAGTGAATGAGTGAGTGAGTGAATGAGTGAGTGAATGAGTGAGTTAGTAACTCTGGAAGTGAGTGAGTGAGTGCGAGGGTGGGAGAGAAAGAAAGTAAACCAAAACAATATATATAACGCAAGAACATAACAAACAGCTGAGTAGTCACAAGAACTGGAAGAAGATAAGAGAAAATGAGGGTTTGAGGATAAAACAGCATCAGAGCAGCAGAACTTATTCTGTGCATAATAGAACGCTACAATCTGAACTATTACATGTACCAAGATCCATATACTCAGATTATGTCGTTAACAGCTACTACACTGACATGAGTGAGATGTTAGGAAAACTAAACCACTACACAATAGTAATGAAAGATTTTAATGCGCTGGCTGGGCAATAAACAAACACTGTGCAGAAGTCAACTAACATATTTCGGTAGGAATGAGAAACGAAAGAACCAACAGCTTGGTTGAAAGGGCAACAACAGGATATACAAAATCACGAATACCATGTTTACAAAATGAAAGAAGTAGATGGATGTGGAGATGCCTAAACGAAGAAAGAAAAAGACCATATCCTTAAACAAGGTCAAACATAATTGTAGACGTAAACCGATCAACCAACCAACCAACCAACCAACCAACCAACCAACCAACCAACCAACCAACCAACCAACCAACCAACCAACCAACCAACCTTGGGAATATGCAGAGAACGAAAATGTGCAACAACAACTTAAGAACGGCGAGCGTAGAGGCCAAACGCAATCATAACGGCTGTTGAGAAAAGTAACCAAGCAAATGCTTTCTAAATCAGCTCATGTAATAACATGGCCCGACATTCTGAATAGCTTAAGTGTAAAACGATAATAAAAGTGTTTTGTTGTTTAATAAAATTTGAGCATATTGCAAATAAAAGACCAGAGCTGACACGGATTAACAGCCAGTCAGCGCATTTTGCTCAATACAATTTGTCACTAATGTCTTTTTCATCGATTGTCTGCTTGTTGTTCAGTCGGTACCACAAGTGGGCCTATGTTTGATATAAACCACTAAATACAATATTTAGGTTTCTGTTAATTTTCTAATTTTCTTAGCACAAAGTCATGATGGTCCAGCATTGCAAAAGTCAAAGTAGACAAGGCGCAACCATCGATTCAACTATGTTTAAAACAATACATTAATTAATAATATAAATTAATTAAATTAGGTTAATAATACATAATATGCTCCTACACACACAAGCACGCACACACACACACACACACACACACACACACACACACACACACACACACACACACACACACAAAAGCACACACACACACACACACACACACACACACACACACACACACGCACGCACGCACGCACGCACGCGCGCGCACGCACGCACGCACGCACACACCCTTATATCGGCATAATAAAACAGGTAGACAAGTGTTATAATATGGTATATAGGTACACTTAGCCATGCATAGGCCTAGACTAAGGATGCTTTTATGTAGTCCAATAAACATATGTGCATTCCACTCTTATTGAATTTCACTGCCTCGGTGCATTTGAAAGCAACCATGTCGTAGGACATTTTAATAGCCGCCAAACAATTGTACGTGTAATTTATAATATACCTTTGTATCCATATATTCCTAAGATGGGTCGCTATTACTCAGCTTAGTTACAGATGAAGTATCTAAATTATTTATATACGAAATAAGTCAGCGTAAGTACTTACGCGAAACATCCCTATTTGGCGTACATGCGCGAAGTCGAACCGCAGATTCCATGTAGACCTCTGATAGGATCGCACATCCTGTGACGTTGAACTCAGTTAACTTTGCGGTCGGCGTAAGTTTTGGAATAAGATTGGTGGTTACTGCTTTAGCTAATAGTGTCTAATGAAGTTTCAGTTAATGCACAGTGTTGCTGTGTGTAGTTGACAAAAACTGAAATATAGTACTCCGTCTTGATAGTAATGATTAATTGATCGAACACAGCTTATTGGTAAAATGTATTATCTAGATTTAAAAGTACGACAAAAATAAAGCAATTATATATATATATATATTATATATATATATATATATATATATATATATATATATATATATATATATATATATATATATATATATATATATATATATATATATATATACTTCACACGATTATCATGACACAGAAACTGCAGTTAGCAAGAAGACATATTCCACAGACATTATTAGTGTGTGCAACCTCCCTTTCTTGGATACTTGATATGTGTACAGCGTGCCATTTATTTTTATTACTCACAAAACACTTGTATTCAATTGAAGATATACCCAAGTGAAACATTTACGAGGTCGTTTAGCATCAAGTGTACAAAGATCAAATGTCTTAACGTCATTCTTATGACGTCAATGCAAAGCTATCACATTAGGGCGTGGTACTAATAAAAAGAGCATTATATGATATAATTTAATAACGTTAATCACGAGTTCTCTAACAGCGACCGTTTGTTAACTCAAATAAATCTTCTGACGTCAGTACTACTTAAGATGCGCCGTTGTGCGTCACAGTTAACTGTTAGGAATCGTGTTGAAGTGTGCTTACAATATTCCACGCGGCGTGACACGCAAACATGTGTGCCACAAACGTATTCACAAACTCGCATCAGCTTGCTCCCAAATATGCTGTAGACAACATTTAACACAGTACATGTTATGCAGTTTTGAAAAGTATTAAAATCACCGGTTCGCAATGACCTTTCAAGTGTAATGTCTCTATGACATATGTATTTAATTTAGTCTCAACGCCATATAAATTAACGAACAACAACCAAGTCTGAGTGTAATGTATGAAGGAAACCCATATATTTCCACAATCTCGCATAACTGAGCGAAGCTGGACACGAACGGCGGACAGAACTTCTCCGATGGTGAAACGGCAGCAAAATCCGTGTTCATTCTATATCGGTATACAATCAAATACCCATACACATCTGGCATATTTGTAGTTGCCTATATTTGCGTATAATTCACGTTTATGCTAAGGATTTACGTGTCACCAGCAGATTGTTAAATTGGGCGATCATTTGTTTTGGGTGAACTAGAACAATGGCAGTACAGAGGCGTAGGAAACTTCACAAATTGTTTTAGCAAAACACACATACACACACAGACAGACAAACAGACACACACACACACACACACACACACACACACACACACACACACACACACACACACACACACACACACACACACACACACACACACACACACACACACAAATGTCGTACATAAAAAACGGGGACAGCCAGCAATATTATTGTATAGGTGCTTGTGTGAACACTAACGAAGAGACTGGTGTTTACTCAGGGTTGCTCCTAGGCAACGTTGTCCGCTCCCCAGGCAGTTTTGCTAAACGAATAAACGTTACCTATAGGAAACTGCACTCGACGAGACCTTCAGTAAAATCTCAAGTTCGTATGTGCACCAGTAAAGTTCACGAAACACTTTAGCAAGTCATGCCATTAAAAGTACATTTAATTATATGTAAACTTTATCATGTGATACGGTGCTCCTAATCGAGGTGTGATATGTATCCCCGGTGTAACACACTGCAAATTTATTCATACTAAATTACCCATCAGACACTTGTTAGTTTCCATTGGTAATTGATATTCAAGGACCATCCGGCGGCCATCTTGAAAACGACAACCACTAACTACTGTGTGACCATATATATCAAGTGATATCTTTTGTCACGTTTACCTAATTTTATAAGTTTGTCTTTAAATACGTAGTCAAAGTGAGAGGAAATATTGTTTTGACCTGTCATGATTCGTTTATACTAATTCAATGATTCCACCACCAAATGTAGTTACGATACAAAGTGCTTTATATATTTGCGATCTGGACGAGTAACAATACTTTAAACCGAACACTATCTCTAACCTGAAGCCATATATATATATATATATATATATATATATATATATATATATATATTTATATATATATATATATAGATATATATATATATATATATTATGTGTGTATGTATGTATACATACATGAGTACCGGTGCGGGACATTGTTCGGTTTAAAGTATTGTTACTCGTTGTATATAATTATATATATATATATATATATATATATATATATATATATATATATATATATATATATATATGGGTGTGTGTATGTCCATGTGTATGTCGATGTAAACATGCAAGCCTGCTTGCTGATATTACTGTATAATTGTAAATATGGTCAAACAGGTTTTGATGCATGGGACAGTTAGCATTAACGTGTAGCAGCGGGGAGTCTCGCCGTGGTTGTTTTGCCTACTAGCAAAAACACACAGAAATGATTGAAGTCACACAAAAAACAAAGACTGTTTTTGCATATTCCTTGTGGAAACGTAGTTAGAATCATCTTGCTGCCAGTTCGAACCTACTGCAAATCCTAGTCTAAACAATGTCCTGTCTATAGAAAGTGCTGGCTATTTGTAATCGTATTGCTATGCGAATTAATTGCAGCGTGTCTGAATCATCGAAGGAGAGTCAATAACGTGTTCGAATTGTAAATAGTTAAGTGGTTTAGTGGACTGTTTGAATAACCCAAAGGATACCGCGCGTTTTAAGAACATGCCTTTTGGCCTACTTGAATCTCCGAATAATCGCTGTTAAAACCATTGTCTCTTTCCATAGCATGCTCACTTGCCAGGGAACCGTTGTGTAAATATCAGAGAAAAGACAATATCACGCGAATGTAGGGCTCAAGTGTCAGACTTAATGTCTACAATATGACGTCATTGACATACATCATCGTCCACAAGGCCACCCTCTTTTTCGGTATAGTGCGGTAGCCCTGGGAATTTAGTGATCATCGAACTAAGCGCATAAAATGGTAACATAGGCTTCCAAAATTGTTGCTCGATGCATTGAATAAAATAAATAAACACATAACTTGAAAGATTTGAATTGTGAAATGCATGATAATGTGCAGATTGAAGACACAATGTTTAACGGCATGACTTATGCAAAACAATTTCATACGAATAACATTCAAAACATTATGAAGAATAGCACTGCAGTTATTAATTGACCTGACGTGTGCGTCGCATGACGTGTGCATT
>OZ024865.1:35849565-35862065 GCA_964017155.1 Oasisia sp. SBJ-2009
GCGGCGCTTCGCGAGCGCCGAAGTCGGCTGCAAAGGTCACGAGCGCAAAGAAGGCACTCCTCACTTCCTGTCTGTCTGTAAAAGCCATTGGAAAGTTGCGTCCAAGCATAGTAATCCCAGTGAAGAAAGGCGATGGCTGAAAATGCTGACACTAAACCAGAGCCACGTGAGTAAGCATGAAGTAAAATTAAATAAATTTTAACGACGAGAATTTAGAAGCTCGAGCGACACGACGTAATTATTTGCGTCGTGAATAAGTTCTATTTTTGACACGACATAAATCGAATTGCGGTATGTCGCCATTTAGCGCAACGACGCAATTCGAAATTTTGACACGACGTAATTCGAATTACGTCGTTGTGCTAAATGGCGACACACCGCACTTCGATTTACGTCGTGTCAAAAATAGAATTTATTCACGACGCAAATAATTGCGTCGTTTCGTACGAATAATGACGTCGTGAGGCTATTCCGCCTTTATGACGGGCCGCTGCTTCCATATTACGCTGTAGTGTACAACCCACGAGAAACACGTATCCTACAGCTGCGAGCACGTGCCCGACAACGCTGACCCAATTTCCAGCCAATCAGCCGCCTCGTCGTGTTGCTGCGCCTGTTTTTCCATATAGCCTACGTCACTAAAGGTCATTAAACGCCGTCACAACAAAATGCCTTTGATGCAATTCGCCGTTGCTGTTTGCGTCCGACTAATAATTACACGCGTCGTTTCTCTAGTGTTGTCAGGGTATTAGCGCAAAGTTCGCCGGGTCTAAAGTTCAGTGTTCACCGCCAGCCGACCCCCGTCTTAGTGCGCGCGACCGTCGGTTGACCCCAATCTAGTGCGTGGGATGACGGTGATTGCGGCTTGCGTAACAGGGTCCACACAGACGCCAACTGTACACTGCGTTAACGCTTCGCCGGACCGCGTTGCCTTGTTTTGACTAACCACGTTAACGCATCGCCGAGCTGCTCTTTATGTTCTGACGTGTACACGTGATTGATAGCCGAGGTAGTATATGGCGTCGAGTCATCGGTAAAGAAAGCAACCACGAGAAGACGCAGGTGTTTGTATTTAAGCTATTTAAGCTTTGACGAATGCGGAGAAGTGAATACAAAACACCGGAAAAAGCGATAGTATTCTAAAATGTATAGTAGTCCGACAATGCTGTTTTGAGCATTTCTATTGCAGTAGATTCCTGACGACGTTTGTTAGCGTTTCTTTTTATCTGTTTTGTGTGACCATATTAGGAATCCGAATGACGTAACCCCGGGGTGACGTCATCCGACGTCCTGAGCATTTGTCAAGATTGATAAATTAATAACGTGATTGCGAAATATGTGATATTTTCGCCATTACATATGTGATTATTTATAATAGCAGAACACGTTAAGTATACATCCAGTTTTGAAGTTATGAAATAATGCTTAGGATGTTTCCTAAAGTGGGCTTATTACTACAAACTAATCAACAGACGGAATGGAAACCTTCTCTGACAGCAAGAGAGTTGTGGCAAGATGGAGTGAACACTTCCAGAAGCTACTCAACGTCCCTGGCGACATAGATCACGAAGCTCTGGACAACATCCCGCAGCGCATTACCAAGACAAGCCTTGATGAGATTCCAACTATGGATGAGATGGCTAGAGCAATCGCCAGCCTGAAAGATGACAAAGCACCTGGAGGAGATTGAATTCCTGCAGAAGTATGGAAGCATGGAGGAGACAATCTGTTCAGCAGACTGCACCAACTAATCACCAATGCCTGGGAGATGGGTTCTGTACCACAAGCATGGAAGGATGCAAGCATTATAACCATCTACAAGAAAGGTGATCGAACAGACTGTGGGAACTATAGAGGAATCTCTCTTCTTTCCATAGCAGGCAAGATCTTCGCCAGGATCCTCCTCAACAGACTATCTACCCACCTAACACCAGAGGTAGTTCCGGAGACACAATGTGGCTTCAGAGGTAACCGGAGCACCGTGGATATGATATTTTGTCTCCGACAACTACAAGAAAAGTGCATTGAGCAGGACCGACCACTGTACATGGTATTTGTCGACTTCAGTAAGGCGTTCGATACAGTTGGGAGGACCGGACTATGGCAGCTACTGAAGAAGTATGGCTGCCCAGAGAAGTTCACAACAATGATCGAGGCACTACATACCGGAATGATGGCGACTGTTAATGTTGGAGAGGGGAAGTCTAGGAATCGTTCAGGGTCACAAATGGGGTCAAGCAAGGCTGTGTACTGGCGCCCACGCTCTTTTCCATCTTCCTATCAGCAATGCTCGACAATGCTTTCCGAGACATGGGGGATGGCATCTACATACAGTCCAGACAGAGCGCTGACCTATTCAACGTCGCACACTTCAGAGCGAAGACCAAGACTACACGGATACTGATGAGGGAGCTGCTATTCGCAGATGACAGTGCACTGGTTGCACACTCTGCTGAAGAGATGCAGAAAATAGTGGATGCTTTTTCCAATGCGTCAAAGAAGTTCGGCCTGAAGATTAACATCAAGAAGACCGAGGTGCTGTACCAACCCAACTCTACAAGAACCCGAGAGGAGGATATCATGGTTGATGGAAACAAGTTGAACTCTGTTATGGAATTCACCTACCTCGGAAGCACTATATCAAGTGACGGATGCATTGACGATGAAATACAGAGGAGGGTGGCCAAGGCTAGTGCATCTTTCGGCCGACTACGCCAGAGACTCTGGAACAACCACCATGTGTCCATGCGGGTTAAAGGCAAGATATACCGTGCAATTGTGCTGTCCACCCTCCTATACGGAGCCGAGGCATGGACAGTGTACAGACGACAGGTGAAAAAGTTGCATGCCTTCATGATGCGACATCTGCGTTCGATCATGAGGATAACATGGATGGACAAAGTGACAAACAAGGAAATACTCGAACGGACAGGGCTGCCATCTATGGAAGATCTTCTGATCAGAAAGAATCTCCGGTGGACTGGACACCTCATGAGGATGTCATCAGACAGGCTACCGAAGCAGGTTCTCTACTCCCAACTGTCTTCTGGTCACAGAAAGAGAGGGCGCCCTCGTCTCCGGTTCAAAGATACCATCAAGAGAAACCTGAAGCTGAGAGACATAAAGATCGGCTCCTGGACATCACTCTCACAGCAGAGAGACAAATGGAGAGCAAGAATCAAGTGATGGAAGCAGTCTTTGTCGCTTCGCGACCGACAGCATGATGATGATGATACGCAAATTAGGAGTCGTCTTGACTAAAAACATTTAACTTTGACCATATTATAGCAAATATGCTCGTCAGCGTGCGTCGGGCATATGTCTATAGCTATGTCTTGAAAACATACATTGTCAATGATGACATTAAAGTAGTACATGTAATATACAAATGAGCAGTGGACATTGATAACATCGAAACGTGTTGTCTTTTTTGCGTATCATGTCATGTGTCCACCTTACGTTCATATGGTCACGACTGTGCAATATTTGTTATGTATAAGTATTAGCATTACGGATGTGACAGAATGGTATGCATACTGGCAGGGAAGAAATGTTCTTTGCATGGGAGCACTGGAAGCGATGACCATAATGTACATAACGGAAACATAGTGATCTATTGGACAATGTAGCCGCGATTTAAACAGGAAGTCAAACATTACGTCAACGGTGTAGAACTTCATGAAACCAGTTTTTATCATGTTGATGTTCGTGTGAACGCATAGGTACTTGTCTTATGTGTATGGAACACATTATCTTCGGCGTTCGCGAAGATAACGACACCGGTTTGCTACATGAATGTTGCCGTGCTCCGCATGTCTTCCAGAAAATAATGATCGTTTCCTGTGCAATAGCAAATTGTCTTCCTCTCCTACGATTCTATTGGGCAGTCTCGAAGGACGTATGCCACTATCACTGAAGCCGTGTCACAAGGACATGTTGTTTTCTCCTAAGGGTGGTGCTCAATATATGGTAACTGGGTCAGCAGAGTTCAGTCCTCGAGAACAGCATTATCATAGTCTTCTCAGGACAGCTGGTAGCAGTTGTTCTCGCTGTTATAGACGAGATGTTGTTTCAGCTATCGCTTCCATTCCTTGTGATTCACGATGGGCTTTGTTTCTTTGTAAGATCCCCCCCCCTCTCTCTCTCACTCTCTGTCTCTCACTCTGTCTCGCTCGCGCTCTCTCTCTCTCTCGCTCACGCTCTCCTTCTCTGTCTCTGTCTGTCTCTGTCTCTGTCTCTGTCTCTGTCTCTGTCTCTGTCTCTGTCTCTGTCTCTGTCTCTGTCTCTGTCTCTGTCTCTGTCTCTGTCTCTGTCTCTGTCTCTGTCTCTGTCTCTGTCTCTGTCTCTGTCTCTGTCTCTGTCTCTGTCTCTGTCTCTGTCTCTGTCTCTGTCTCTGTCTCTGTCTCTGTCTCTGTCTCTGTCTCTGTCTCTGTCTCTGTCTCTGTCTCTGTCTCTGTCTCTGTCTCTGTCTCTGTCTCTGTCTCTGTCTCTGTCTCTGTCTCTGTCTCTGTCTCTGTCTCTGTCTCTGTCTCTGTCTCTGTCTCTGTCTCTGTCCCTGTCCCTGTCCCTGTCCCTGTCCCTGTCCCTGTCCCTGTCCCTGTCCCTGTCCCTGTCCCTGTCCCTGTCTCTCTCTCTCTCTCTATCTATCTATCTATCTCTATCTCTCCCTCCCCCTCTCTCTCTCTCTCTCTCTCTCTCTCTCTCGTTTATGCTCCCCTTCGCGCTCTCACTTTCACTCTTACTCTCGCACTAGCTCTCTTTGTGTCAATGTTGTATTTGCTTACTTCAAAGTCTTGGTTTCAGATTTGCAATTTGTGGCCTACCTTCCTGTCGGCGTAGATTGCTGGATCTTTATCAATATCCCCTTCTTTGCAGGTTGTTTCTTCAGCTGATCCGCCTATGTATGGATGGATCCAGTTTCGAGAGTAGTATCGCCCAAAGCACTCTATCATGATTACTTCGTTTTCTGCATCTGTTCGGAGGTACTTCTTTGGGACGTCGTGTCTAGTTGGTGAACACCTGATCTCTTACAGACAGTGACACTCTAGTTGGTGAACACCGGATCTCTTACAGACAGTGACACTCTAGTTGGTGAACACCGGATCTCTTACAGACAGTGACACTCTAGTTGGTGAACACCGGATCTCTTACAGACAGTGACACTCTAGTTGGTGAACACCGGATCTCTTACCGACAGTGAGTGTTTATTGCGTTTGAATTGGCTTAAGCTGGTCCATGAGCTATGGGTCCCTCATTGCAAATGTTCCTGTGTGATAGATGTAGCTGCACCGCTCATGTCTGCCTTTCATTTACGTAGGCTTCCCACACTGCCTAGCTAGAGTAGTTTACGATCCGCATGGATTTTGCAAATATTCTCTCATTTTTATTTCTTCCATGGACTCGATGTCTAGCTTGCGTTTCCCAGTAACGAGTCGGTTATCATAACAAGGACTTAGTCACAATTCTTGACTCACGAATTCTGGGGAATATATAATGAAATAATTTACTTTACGCAACTTTTCGCCAGGAATAAATTTCATGAAATAGTCTGGTTCGTTCTTAGTAGAAGCACCTTCATCAGTGCTACGTGTAGGTAGGGTTCTTCTGGTGCACTGGTCTGTTGTACCCACAGAATTGTTCAAATTGCTATGGTAACGTTTCAGTTTTCTTACAAAGGCTTATTCATATCTGAACTGACGCAAATACTCGACTGTTCACACCTTCACATACCAGGAATACCTTGCAAAATCAGGCACAAAAATACATACCATTTGTATAACCACAGAAACCAAATTATTACCATGCTGGTGGGTAATTGAGGCCGTTATTTATAAGACGTCTTCTATGCAGCACAAACGACCACCATTATCGTGTGCATTAGCGTTCAACATAATTGCTAATTGGTCTCCATGCATGCAAACTGTGGTACTGTTGTTGCGCCTGTTCTTGTAGGTCATTCCACAGCTACGGCTGTGTTTGCGAGTACTAAATTACACAGGTCTTCATTTGTTCATATCCAAAATCAACATTGATTTGGAAAGGAACTATCCTGAGAACTGTTCAGTGATATAGAAAATACATTCTACACTGGCCGTGACCTCGTTGACTTCACTCCTGCGAAAACGTCAACATATGTGATTCGATAGGATAACCGACATTCGTTTCTGGTCATAACCTATTTCGTTCACCTAAAACCTCAACAATTAAAATCACATTTGCTTACGTCAATCATATCTTTCAACGGTTTCCGACTTTGACAACACTAGTCAAAGGAAGGACAACGTGTGGTGGGCAGGGAACTGTTTTAGCAATCAGTGCGAGTCATGACGGAGTCTACGACGACTTTAAGTATGAAACGCCGTGTACCACACACGTAAGTCAAATAATCAAGCCATTTATGAAAGTATTTTCTTCGCAGACAATGATAATATTCTGTCTAAGATAACTGCTCAATCAAAGGGCATTCACCAATGCCTCATGATCCATGCCAAAGACAGGTACTCACAATGGGTGAGGTTCGTGTATCGGATTATAGCGTACCGTTCGTGTCCGGTTGATTTGAATTAGGTTAAGTTCAATGCCCGAAACCTTCTGTCGACGCGAACTGTTCGCGAACGGCCCCGATCCAGTTACATGCAGTTACCTCTTGATGTGTCACGTGCTGGGTCATTTCGAAGATCACGAGAACACATGGAGATTTGATATGCGCACACTGGCCATAACTGACATAGTGGAACCAGTGCGTTCACGGCCAGTTGGACAGGAACTATACGCGCGACCGCAAAAGTTGCCCCGGACACAACTAAACTTTAATTTCGTATTTATCCTGCCGATATATGTTTCATTTTGGCTGTGAACCAGTTTATGTCTCTCACACCAGGGTCGGTTCCTTCGTGCGCGCGCGTATACACACATAAAACCTTGTCAATTGCCTAATGTAATGGCATGTTAGCGTACATACGGCTCCTGGTGGCAAGGTACAAACCATTATTGCGCTATGTTAACTCAAACGTGAATAACACTACAACTTACCACGTCAAGAGAAGTATTATTGTTGACCGTTGCAATTATTTAATTGCTTTACTTAGCATCGTATGTCCTATTCCGGGTTAATCCACAAAGGCGTACTGTGTTAAAACATTTCACATTTATATAAATAGGGAGTAAATTACGTTGTGCGACAGTTACGTCATTTCCGTAATAATTCGCTGATTATCTCGCACGTCCCCACGTGATATCGCCGCTGTGGGACCTTCAACGAGATTACGTTTTCCCTTTATTAGGCGGGGGTTCTGGGGAATCAGAGACTACAACAGCCTGATTCTTTTTGTAAATGTTTTTTTTTTAACAATGGTGCCTTGAAGCTTCCGTTGTCTAACGATTGCTATGCAATTACTTACTACACGCCTGTTAAACAATCGTGCGCGCATCAACGGCTAGTAATTCATACTGGCCTGCTAGACCTCGACAACTGGTTCTCAAATCATCGCGTCTTCAGTAATCACCTATGAGTTGATATGATGAATATCTATTCCAAGTCTTTGTTGCACGAGAATTAAAATTAGTCTCTGGTTATAGACAGTGGTGGATATGTGTACGAGCAGCCTTCGCGCATTAATTGTAGCATATGGCTGTATGCTTCCCAGAGAAGCTGAGATGGTGTCTGAGTGAACAGGTCTGTCCATGAAGTAAAGTGTAAAGCGCTTTGAACGATCCTGAGAACTGGATACTGCGCTATATAAAAACTTGCCTTTTTAAGGACTTGCTTTTTTTGAATACCTGAGAACTATCAACGCAACTACGCGGGACATACATTGAAACAGGTGTGTCAAGGGAATAGCGTCCTCGGTAATACGACAACGGATATTTGCGTTTAAATAACTCATTAAATTTAACAACGGATTTTATTTAATGGTGACATTACCTTAAGAACAGTCCCCTGGTCTGTCGGTTCAGTTCGTGATATTGACAGACCTGGCGTGTTGTCTATTTTTCATGCAACGATCGACACCTTTTATTAACTCTCCATGCTCTTTAACGACAGCGATTTGCACCAAAATAGTCACTTGTTCTGTAAATATTGGGCAGCTAATGTTATTTCCAGCGCGCAATTGCAACCTTAAGACAAAGATAATCTGCCCGTAATCACATCATTTCTAGTCCCATAATTGCTATTTTGTCTTGTTATCTATATCGTTCATATGAAAAAGGCGTTCATGCTTGTGTAGAGATTGACAATGCTACAACACAACAAATTAAACTGCGTTGGTCGCGACTGCAATATGTACGAGGTAGAATTGAGTTCAAAACCTTGTTCCTCGTAGATTGAGCTCATTACTATTGTGTAGGCATTAGGTTAACCACTGTCAAGCGGTTAGGTCGCTGCGGTCCAATGAACAAGCAAGGAAACTACGGTGCGTCAACATCAACGATCGATGCTGTTTTTCAAACTAGGCTCAACAACTACCTGTATTTAACATTTTGAACACGCCATGAACATCGCCATTGATTGCTGTGATGGCGCCCAATTGTCCTCGTTTCAATTACTAAATTGGGCTATTGGAAATGTTTGTTATAGGTCACTTTTAACAGCGTGTGTGCACGCATGTGCTTTCGTGTCTGTGTGTTAATTAACAAAAAGAAATTTAATTACAGTGACTTTACAAGCTGTGTTTAACGTTGAAGAATAATTGTTTTGTGTTTGAATTGCGTGTGAACATTGACTGGTTGAATCTAGGGTTTTAGTTCTAGTTTTTCCAGCTCTCAGCACTATCCACTGTCTAGTATGTATATACTACGGCTATAATGGTATGATCTTATAAGGTTTCATTGAATTGTCGACTTTTTCAAAACATTTACGCCAAGTCGACCTTTCTATGCTGGCACTGAGGTGGTTACTGCCAGGGTGTTTTTCGTCCTGAATGGTTCGTGTTCGTCCCAAACATAGACGGAACCAACATTAATATGATTCTCCCATTCACGAAAGATACACATCTTATGTTCGTCTATGCAACTGTAACTTATTCCGGAGTTACGTTTACCGTTTTGCATGCCAGGCGGATGCGCTAGTCACTACACTATCCGCTTCTCTCTGGTCTAATTAACCACACGTATCGTGTTCATGTTTGTTTAAAAAGCACCTGTTAAAGAAATGAGGTCAAGCTGTTTTAGTCCTTGTCAAATCTCCCATCAAATGGAACCAAGAAGGAGCACGTAATCATACTGAATATTCCACAGTAGCGATGCTAAGTGGCGACGTCTGGAACTCGCCATTTATTACGGAAGTGACGTAACTGTAACATGGCGTCATTTCCTCCCCTTGTATCAATGTGTGCCGGCTCGTCTTTCTGTATTAACCCGGAATACGACACGAGGTGCAGTACAGAGAGCGGTAAATTAAAGCAACAACATAATTGCAATAGTCAATAGCAACACGTCGAGGTAAGTTGACTGGTTATTCATTTTTGAGTTAATACGACATATAATGATGGCACCAAACCACCAGCTGCTAGTCGTAGGCCATTACCATAGCCGATTGATAACGTTACACGTGTACTCAAATCAAAACAGTTTTATGTCAATGTATCTAGGGCATATGTGTTCTATGAAAGGTAAATAAACACATTAACATTAAAGCAACAATAATTGGATTAGTCAATAGCAGCACTTCGGGGTAAGGTGACTTGTCATTAACGTTTTGGTTAGTATGAAATTTCTATGAAAAGGAAGTGAACACATTAAAAGAAACCAACCAAATTTAGCAGACTAATCCAAACAAGGCGGGGGTGCATAATTAGAGGCAAGATCGTCCCACCGATACTTTGAACGTAACATCCACAAGAAAAGGATCTGTTTTTTTATATAAATGTTGTGACTGGAAATTAAATACGTTTATGAAACGAAACCTTTACAACAGTTCATTTCAGTTGGATTATATTACAGACTGAACCATAGCATATCACATTACCAGATGTCATCAAAGTATATAAACAAAGTTAAAATCACAACTGTAGGTCCGACTGTGTTCAAAACATAGACATTCCACATGAGCCAATCTTTAATATCCTTAAACTGTTCTAATCCTGTTTTACGTGCTGTGCAAGGAAAGAGACAAACGATGAAAATATCGCCTTCATCACCGCCGCCCACCATTAGTGAGTCATTTCCATCGTCGTATCTTTGCGTCTTTTTTCTTTCCTTTTTCTGCGCGAGAGGTTTTTTACTTTCTGATGGCCTCGTTTTCCTCATCCCAAGAATGTACCTCTGGTGTGTCTATGACTTCAGCAGATTTACTTTTACTTCATAATAATAATAATAATAAGAACATTTATAAAGCGCCATAAATCTGGAAATATCCATTCGGAGGCGCTGTACCGAGGCGATAGATGCGGTTGGATGATTTCAGGACTCACTGCATTGTTTCTTGTTTGTTCTGTGATGTCGAAACTGAATGCTAGGTATCAAATCCACCGCATCTGCTATGTGGACGATATATCTTAATCTCACCTTTTATCATCATAGTATCACCATGATCTCAAAGTATCGCCGTGTCTCTTCGTATTATAAATATTTATTTAAATTAAATATGTTCACAGTTGTCTCAAACGAGCTTGACAGTGCATACGTGTGTCTGTGTTACCGTCAACCAAAGAAGAAAGTGCATAATATTTTGACAATGGCTTGGTCGTTAACAGGAAAATATTTATAGTACGAAAGATGGGTTCTTCCGCGAGTGCGTCCTACAGCTGATTGTTTGTGGTCCTCTCTATGGTATGTCTTGGCACCAAAGACTAAAAATACGAATGACGCAATGGCCATTCGCTCTCACACTGGCAATATCGTCTGGGTGTGGTGGTGCTGTTCTGATGGTCTCTGTTGGCTGCGACGGGTTCTGGAGGCTGCTGGTTACGGTGGTCTGAACACAGACAGCATGAGACTTATTTGGACGTTTGGATATGGTAACCTATTGGCAAGACGTTGTCTTTTGTCATGTTAACTGGACAAGGGGATGTGGTCAGACAGAGTAGTGGTTCCCAGCATTGCAGTTATATCAACCACTTATGAAACAGGACATGATGACACATAGTAGAACTAGAGCATAGGTGACACGTTCTTGAAGCTAAAATGATGATCTTAGTAGGCCTTAATTATACGTTTTCAATAATCAAACACAGATTTCTACGCAAGCGCTTGCTGCTAAGTAATACAGTTTTTTGCACAACGTTAAGTATATACTTTATGAAACTGACACCATGTTTATATAGCAGTTCTTTGTTCGGTACATACGTTCGTACCATTGATCACATATACATCGTCGACATACTTTCATTATTACTAAGCAATCAACAGGTCTGCCGAGGTTAATATTCTGAAACAGTTAAGGTAAATAAAAAGTCATTTTAATTCGACTACCAATCATTGCTATTGCTGAAATAGCTATGCACGTTGCCCCGCCCAATAAAATATGAATGATTCTGATCATCGCGACTTCTCTGGTGGGAAGCATTCAACCATCTAGTAAATACAGCACAAAGATTATTCGTTCACATCGACCAACCATTACTTACCAGAAACACATTTCCACAATTGACTGAACTGAAGCAGCAATGTCCTATTGCGTTACCTACGACTGTTGGCATTTGCACAGTCCGTTGTTCGGTTAATTTATCGCCATCTGGATAAAAGAAATCGACACTTCTTGTGGTTTAGGTGCCTGTACGTTAGTTAAAAAGAAATCGACACTTCTTTTTAACTAACCTACAGGCACCTAAGCAACACACACTGTAATGAATACGAGGATGTGTAAAGATGAAGGCCACACGGCTGTAAATCATGAAAAAGGCAAAGGTAGACAAACAAATATCCCATTTATCCGGATTGCACCAGACCGTAACGATGTCCAACACTCAAACATCTGTTACGCGTAAACTTTGTATCGAGAAAACAGAGCATATATCACAAGACAAATACCCACCGGGACAATCCCATGTTGACTAGGGGATTTCCCTAGAAGAAATGCAAAATAAGTTTGGGGAAATAACTTGGTACGACGAAACTGTTGTTGTCTGGGTGCGGCCGGGTTTGACACCAGATTAATGTGCGGCATTCTGAAACTTGGCTTGGCTGGAAGCATCAGCTACGGATGTAACAAAACAAAGCACTAAATCATGTGTCGGCAGTGAAGGCAAAAACTGGCCGAACATAAGATGTGTTTTTGTAGAACTGCTCTTATCTTTTCATCTGTATGGTAACCAGTGTCTGGGGGTTCCTCCTCCTCCTACTCATCATCACCATCGTCATCATCATCATCGTCATCATCGTCATCATCGTCATCATCGTCATCGTCATCGTCATCGTCATCGTCATCGTCATCGTCATCGTCATCGTCATCGTCATCGTCATCGTCATCGTCATCGTCATCGTCATCGTCATCGTCATCGTCATCGTCATCGTCATCGTCATCGTCATCGTCATCGTCATCGTCATCGTCATCGTCATCG
>OZ024865.1:35864565-35927065 GCA_964017155.1 Oasisia sp. SBJ-2009
ATATATATATATATATATATATATATATATATATATATATATATTATAGCCTATATTATAGTTCAGGCTAAATATGTATATATATATATATATATATATATATATATATATATATATATACTATAGCCTGAAGTTTATATACATATACAAAGTTATAATATATAAACACACATACATGCTCATCTATAATATATATATATATATATATATATATATATATATATATATAATATATATATATGTATATGTGTGTGTATATGTATGTATGTATGTATGTATGTGTATAATTGAAAAGAGTAACTGTGCTAAGTGTGACTTCTGCATCATATAAGCAACATTTTGAAGTAGATTATAATAAATAGCAATCTATGTAACGCAACCTAAAGGTATTATTATTATAGTTTGCATATGTATCGATACTTTATTCGTATTACTGGTGTGTTGTAGATAATATATCTAACAATAGCCGTTCCCAAACGTTTTCCCCTGATGCCCGAGACAATCACTAGAATATCCCCATCGTCTACAAATAAAATGTATGTATTCCGTAATAAAAACAATGTTATTTACACAGTTCGACAATAATAATACTTTCTTATATTAATCCGATAAATATTTATGTCATTGAGTTGGAATAAAGTTTTGTATTGTGGTAAGTAACCCCAACAATCTGCCTTGGCGCAAACAGATAGACGGAATATCAACAATAACCTTTAAATGTCATAGAAATTTCACCCGTACTCGGACATCGCACGGCCATCTTACATCTTACACGAGTAGGTGGCCAGGGGAAGATGTCCAATTGCATCATGGGATATAAAATTCCTAATGTGCATGGCATTTACTACAGACACTGCACCCCCACGGCGGACGGATCTCAGAGGTGCATCTTTGCACGGAGATCCGGGAAGTTAGTGTGGTAGTCCACCTGGTCTTGACGAAAGGTATGTTAGTCTGCACAAGTTTCCTCGCGTTTCCTTTCAGAATTTAATTATCGCCAAACGCAGTGTTGATATGACCAAACAAGTTTCTGTAGTTGTAAAATCACGATCGTTTTCGGCACGGTAGCTGTTCTCTTACAAATGGATGCATGAACCCATCCTACACTACAAAGGCGTGATGACAGTGGGAATTTCCATAGCGTCATTCTCCTACTTTCCCATATAAACAAAGCTATGCACTGCAGCTGGCTTATGCGCTAAATTATGTATATTAGGATCGGCGTGTTTCAAACTGAGTGAAAGTGCTCTATTAATAGTTCAGCTCTTCTGATGTTGGTATCGGCAGGACGTGGTGGTCAGCTTGGTGTCCAGCCGGACAGGCGCAACAATCTCAGCACAGTGCATACTGTGGTCATTCCATGATACCACCTGGAAGAAGATGTCGTCGTTCAGAATCGCAAATATAGTATAGCTTCTCGAAGACTTTGCGAGATTATCAATGCCGTATATCAGTGATCAGACAATTCGGTAATTTCATATTTTAGCCGCTCCTGTTTAGGGCCATGTTCTCTCAGTCAACAGACTGCAGTGTGAAAGAACAGTTTCTCTTGGTCCGCATGAAACCATTGGCGTAATCAAAATTTACATATTAAAAGCACTGGAATTGGTGGTATTTATGTATTTACATCATGCTGTTGGCTCTGGTGTCTACATTTGATGTAAGAGCGGACCAATGGACCAGTCAGTGAACTATGGCGAATCATTGACAAACACGCACATTGTGCCATGATATTCCCTCGGACTTAAAATATTTGGATATCTCTCAGAAGTTGTCATCCGTTTCAGGGAATTCCATGGGATGGAATTTCCTTGGTGCAAAACGCAAATACAATACAAGTGGCACACAAGATTACAAAATCCTACTATCTTCCAACCCTTTGCGTAACCCATCGAAAACCCCTCGCACAGCTCTGGGGGTAACGAACTCTTGTGCAGTCACACAAACCACAGTATTCGTAGCAATAGTATTTACTAACACAATACTATGTCAGATTACGCCCCACTATCTGATGTTCAGATTGCTACTTGAATACCAACAACAACAAAAACACAAACAAAGTGTAAGATAAAAGCATTTTAATCAACATTTATTATATAGCAACCTGTAAAACACGCGATCTGTAATAAAACTAACAATGTACAACTGTCATTTCAACGACGTAAAGATGTTTTCCTGGCGTGATGACGTTTATGATTTCCGGGTGATGCAAGTGTTTCTGTCACGTTATAGCGACATATTCATGGAATGTTATTTGCTATACAACTCATTGCCTTCGTGTGTACAATGTTCCAGGATCCCATTTCACTAACATTTGTAAGAGCTAATAAGCCCGATTGAGTTGTTGGTTTAAAATCGATTTTGCTTCTTAAATGCGATGTCGTATACATGAAAAATGCCAAAATTATGTCACGCCTGCGGGACAATGTCAATGGCGTGTCATGGAATAGTGCAATGTGCAGCACAACAATGACTGTTTGTGTTTTAAAAGTTCATTTAATGTTAAAACATTTTATTAAATGATGACTGTTCCTTAAGAGCTCATATTATTTTGAAACGGTCCCCACATCATAACAACTCGTATAGTGTTCCAGACAGTAGAATCATCCGATAGACGTCTGGTTCGTGCAGCCGTTACATTCGATTTATGTTATTTCAGTTCAGCTCTAAACATCATTCCATCTACGTCTGTACATCGGTCTAGATAGCAGTAACATTCGAACTACGTCATGACTAGTCGACTTTGTTTGGTTTGTCTGGTTGTTCTTGTTCAGTCTTGATTGATACGACGAGTCCGCGTCACCGTGGTAGCGAGATTCGAAAAAACAGTAGTGAAAAATTTCGCACAATTGAATCGTTTATACTACAATCTATGTCACTGCAAACATGTCACCCCTTAGACGCCGTTGCTTGTTCGTCGTTTGCGTGTCAACGCCCGACTCGACGCCGGCGCTGACATTAATATTAATACCCTGAATGCGTCACGGAGTTACGGGTCACGCACTGCGCGTACCACACCTACAATACGGCGGCGGCCATTGTGAGACGCCGCGGGAAGCTTTATCGCACCCCGGCTGTGGCCTGCTGGCGTTTTATGCAACACAACTGTGTTGCTTGGTGCGTTTTCGCCGTCATAAATATATAAACAAAAGGCTGAGTGCTTTGCAACGTCGCGTCATGGTTTCGACCAGTATCGACTGTCGTGGCAAATAACAATATGTCGGCCGTGTGACAATGGCTCGTATACCA
Organism: Oasisia sp. SBJ-2009; assembly: GCA_964017155.1. Taxonomy (NCBI): domain Eukaryota; kingdom Metazoa; phylum Annelida; class Polychaeta; order Sabellida; family Siboglinidae; genus Oasisia; species Oasisia sp. SBJ-2009. The sequence continues at coordinate 35,867,815 of OZ024865.1, forward strand.
TAAATCGCGTAACAAGTCAGTATGTCACTGAAAGAGACACCAAGTGACTGACGTGGTAGGTGGGATATTTAGCAAGTGGCTATGGCTTCAGGCAGGCTGGCTCTTCACTCAAACGCCCGATCTCCTGCACAATACACCGATTAAGAGTTGTATGTAACTATTATGTTGAAGAAAGAATTAATCGTCACGGGTCAGCAATATTTTATGCACAACAAACCCACCCTGCATAAAAACGGCCGGCTAAAAGTGGACATTTCCAGAGTGGGATTTCCCAACTTCCGCATAGAGAAGTGCTTTCATACACTGCTGATGGTGGTTATGCACCAATTTATGTACATTAGGATTGGCGTGTTTCGCCAGTCGTAGTGAGTCAGAGTGATGTATTAATAGTCCACACCCCTTCTGTTTTGAGCACTGGCAAGAACTGGTGGTCAGCCTGAAGTCCAGCCGATCGGACTCATCGATCTATGCACACTGCATGCTGTGGTCATTCCATGATACCATCTGAAAGAAGACGTCGCCGGTGATAATATAAAATATACGTACAATGAACGTGTGTGTATGTGTGTGTGTGTGTGTGTGTGTGTGTGCGTGCGTGCGTGCGTGCGTGCGTGCGTGCGTGCGTGCGTGCGTGCGTGTAAGTGTGTGCTAATGATATTATGTGCAAAGTGCAGCAACACAAAATGAGCTCATCAAACATGCACGGACAAGCACGAACGGGCACGCGTACACACCTCGTTTCATAAGCATAATGGTGACATTCTCAGTTTAAAATCAATACCTAGACATCTAACTATCAGGTCAGAATTCTTCTGGAAATCTGTTTTGCATATATGTCGGTAGAATGGGCACTTTATTGGTATTAATCAGGATGAAGAACCCCAAAGCCAATTCGTGATAGTCACTGTCTTAGTGTACATTAATATCGAACGTAGAAACACGAGTGCGCATGCGTGCGTGCGTGCGTGCATCAATGTGCCATGTTTGACAATCCACGCTCACACACCTGGCAGTGTTGACTGCAATACCAGACGTTCCTGCAGCCGGAGCAGAGGAAGAACGCCAGGCGGCTGCATCGGTGACACAGCCGCCGTTTCGCTACGGACGGCGGTGGCGGCGGCAGCGGCGGTGGCTGCATGTTGGGAGGCTGGCGTGTCTCTCCGTCCCCCGGGAGGCCGTTGGTCTTGTTCTCGGCGCCGCCGAGCGCCGCCAGACAGGACCGCAGACTGTCGACGTGGGGAGACGAGCACTGCTGCCCGGCCAACGTCCTCGGCTGCATGTGCACGGATGGCGGCATCTGCGGCATCTGCGGCATCTGCGGCATCTGCGGCATCTGCTGCAGCAGTAGGCACGGCTTGTTAGTTATCCATTATACGTGTAATGACATAGTCACCGTAGACGATCAGGAAACGCATTATTCGTTGACAGGCAGACGTCAGGACAATAAGAAGACAACATAACACGGCCCCACTGGCAGCTGTTAAGTCAAGGGAGAAATCTACAGTTCGTCGCTGAAGTGAAATATGTTAGCGGCTCGTCACAGAACGTTAAATATATATTCACAATCAGTATGACCTTAATCTTAATTTATCATTCACACCAAAGCACCAGCTGTGGTGTAATAATTTTAACTCGTTGCAAGTTCCATCAAAGTAATTTCTTATTGGATCAATCTTATAACGTCGTCTCACTAAAGGTGTTAACATAAGGTGTTATCCAATGACATTTTGTTGTGCTTATTTATACAGAAAATGGTGTTACCGCGTTAAAGAGACAAAGCGTGATATCGAGCCGGTGAATCGTAATTACTGATCGTATTTAGTGATCACGAAACATCCGTCGTTCTTTGGATGACAACCGGTCAAATAACATATATTTATCGTAAAGAATTAATCTTGTAACAATATCTAGGTCACGAAACTGGTGCGTTTTTGTTGACTTGAACATGCGAATGAGCAACTACACTGCAACAATACCTGTACACCCACGGCAGTAGCGCCACAGGTCTTTTGTTGCGGCTCTGTTTCGCGCGGCGCTGCAGATGTAGAACGGTTCTGTAGAGAGTGCATAGGAGGCGGCATAGATCGGTGGTGTAAGGAGTGCTTGAAACGTAGAGGCATCCCCTGGCAAAGGACTGGGGGTCGTTCGCCAGGCGATGACGCAGGCAAGGGCTGGTGTATTTCCCGTTTCATCGGTTGTAGCGGGGGTGCAGGACTGACGTGCGCTAGGCTGGACCCTTGATGCATAGTCTGACTGATGTGCGCTGAACCGGAAGTGTGGTGCATATTCTGAATGATGCGCGCCGATTCAGAAGAGTGGTGCATATTCTGACTCATGTGCGTTGAACCGGCAGAGTAGTGCCTACTCGGATTGACGTGTGCTGAACCGGAAGAGTGATGCATGTTCTGAATGGCAAGGTCAGAACTGGAAGAACGGTGCGGATTCTGATTGACGTGTGCCGAACTGGAAGAGTGGTTCATGGTCCTACTGACCTGTGCCGAACCGGAAGAGTGGTTCATAGTCTGATTGATCTGTGCTGAACCGGAAGAGTGGTTCATAGTCTGACTAACCTGTGCTGAACCAGAAGCGTGGTGCATATTCTGTCCAATTTGTGGCGAACCGGAAGCATGGTGCATGCTGGGACTAACCTGTCGCGATCCGGTGACATGATGCATAATCGGATTGACGAACAGCGGCCCGGAAACAGGGTGTGTGTTACGAATCATGTGCGGCGAACCGGAACTGTGATGAATACCCTGGTTGAGATGTATCGGACCGGAAGCGTAGTGTACACTCTGGGTGGGATGCCGGAACGGTGGCATCGCCGCCGCCTGCAAGTGTCGCTGCGGTCGCACCATGGCGGCAGTCACGGGGGACTGAGAGTTATAACATTGTTGTTGTTGTTGTTGTTGTTGCTGCTGCTGCTGCTGTTGTTGTGGCGGCTGCTGGTGACGCTGCTGATATTGGAATGTCTGCATGGCAACGTGATACCGAGGGTTGACGGGCTGTTCTTCGGGGGCGGGCTGACAACCGTTGACCAGACTACGCCGCCGCTCAGACCAGCCAATGAACGGGGGTGTCATTTGGGGCTGGGGTTGCTGCGACGATTGCAGGGCCGGCGCCAATGGGCTGCCCATGTCCTGCAGCGGGGGCATGAACCGTGTCCGGTGCCCTTGCGAGAGCGGCGGCTGGGGGGCCGGCGCCATGCAGTCTCGTCTAGCGACAAGCATCTGGGTTGGTCGGACCCCGCGTACTCCCGGGTGAACCGACGGTCTGTGGGTCGCGAAAGCGCCGGCGCGTCGGCCGAACCTCGACGGCGGAGGAGTATCGCACTTCGTCAGGTCGATCACGCACATCTTCTGCGCGCGCCGAGCGGCCCCGTCGAACGACATGTCGCTTATGGCGATCAGTCGGCAGGCGCTGACCTTGTCCCGGTGCGCTATCGGCCTACCCTGTATAATGCTGCCCGTATCGGAGAAGCCCTTCTCGCCGCCAGGCCATCGCTGCATCGGTGAGTTGTTGACATTTGCCGTATTATCGCTCACTACCGCCGTTGGCGAGACAGCGCATCCGGTCACGTGCTCAGTTCGGGTGCTGCCGTTCTGTCGCGCTGCGACACGGTTCACGTGCGCGTTCTGTCCACACGCGATGCGAGGTTTCGTCTCCAGCGCTATCGGCGGCGTCCACGTGACGCCGGAAACCTGTTTCGATACCGGACACGGAGATTCGTTGGACAAACTCAAATTGCAAGCCGGATCTGCATCTAAAAGCGTCGGCGGAGAATTACGAGCCACATTCAAACCGGATGCATTTTTTGTGTGCGCGTAAGCAGGGCTATCCCCATTTCGTACCTCGCGCTTGGTCGGCGCGTTCGTGTGCGCATGCACCAGTTTGTATGTTTCGGTGCTGTCCGGCAGTAATTCGGCGAACAATACTTCCGGTGGTTCGCTGTACACATACGCCGCCGGCTTCTTGTCGGTGATGACCAACGCCACATTGTCCACCGTCACTCCGACGTCTGCCGGACTCTTCGGGCTGCGAGATTTCTCGAACTGGTCACGGATGCGTTGCAGCAGGTTTGTCACGGTCTTTCGTCGCTCCATGATCAGCTGACGTTCCCGGTCTTTGAGCAGCGACATCCGGTCGAGTTCTCGCAGCTCCTTGGCGCACTGGTGGTACTCCTTCTGCAGGGCGCACATGTCGTCTGGCTGCCGCGACGGGCTGCGATCGTTGAACTCCTCCACCGGCGCAGGAACTGGCGCCGGCGATGTCGATGTCTCTCCCTCTAGTTCTTCCCCCGTCGATCCTCGACTGGCGAACTCGGATCGTCCCGATGCGTCCCATTCGCAGCAGCCGCCGTTGTCCACGAGCGGCACCAAGTCCGCGGCAACCACGGGGGAGGGAGGTCGTTGTGTCATCGGTTGTACCACCGCGGACTGAGTCCTCGTCTGTGGCACGACAGGGGTGGGCGGCCGTGAGACGTTTGCAGACTTCGGGTCGGGAGAAGACATGGTTTCTGCGGCGTGATCATCGCAAACGTCGCCTTTCTGTGGAGGTAACACCTCTGCCTCTGCCGACGTCATATCCGTTGGTACGTCGTGGGTTATGGGCTTCACGCGCAGCACCGGTGTCTGATTGGACTCGGTGTTCAGCAGACCTGGTGAAGTAAATACACAGTTAACTAACATAGTACTACCATCCCACAGAAATCGTTCAAATTATGAACCGTTAATATCGATTGGTGATCAGAAACCGATCACATGATCACAGTGCGACAATCCTTTTTATATATATATATATATATATATATATATATATATATATATATATATATATATATATATATATATATATATATATATGTTATACTCTACTGATCTCAAAAACGTATGTCTATGTATATATATATATATATATATATATATATATATATATATATATATATATATATATATATATATATATATATATATATATATATATATATAATATATATAATATATATATATATAATATATATATATATACACATACGTTTTTGAGATCAATACAGTTATGTTGTCATGGAGCTAAACTAGTTTTAATGTAAAAAGCTGAGCTATGACCTGTCAACTTAACCGTATTTGAATTCCCTATTAAAAGTACGTAGTATGAAATAATAGGTCTACTTTTATTGCACGTTTCTCGAAATAGCATTACATTTATGTTTTAGTTGATGTAGGAGATATATTTTACAATCTTGACCTATATTATCACCCATGGCATTGAGAGGGACGTTAATTAACACAGCATCAAAGACGGTATTTGTGTTGGCATTATTGCCCATACGGTGTGATACACATTCAAAACCATTATAAAGACATTTTAGCTAATGATAATGTCATTCACGTAATTTGTTTAATGTTGTCGAATTCAATGGTACACATTGTTCATGCATGGTTCGTCAATCCCTATTTAGGTATATTATTTTTAGATCAAAAACAAAGGTGAACCATATCCGAGTTAATCATTATGGAAGTTGCCCATTTTCGCCTGTAACCTAATACCAAGCTTACAAATGTCATGCATTATTCACCGACATAATCTATAATTTATTAATCCTTTGTCGCCAACAACTGCCGCCTGGCGCCTCAAGTACGGACAAATGGTGGGATATTAAACAGGCGACACACACACAGTGACACCATCTTGGCACTGACCGGAAGTCTCGCGAGACCACTCCATCAGCTGCGCGAGAATATTGTTGCCAGTTTCCGCCGCAGCTTCGCCAAGTGGAGGTATTGGTGCGGTGGTGCAATCGGTCGCAGGCCTGTCGTTCTCTGGTCGCTCCGGCTGGTCAACCGTGTGGTCAACCGTTAGGGCAACGGCCTCACACGCGATACCGATCTTCACCAGAGCTGGCAGGTCGACATCGTCGAGCTGAGGCTGCGGAGAAAGCGTTTCTTCGGCAACATCAGCGGCGGGTGCTTGACATTCTTCAACCGTGTTACCGTGGCTGTGAATACAAACGCTCTTTGTACTGCGATACTTCTGCGAGTGTGATTGGTATATATGATGGATGGAATAGCGTAATAATTGCAAACAAGCTCGCCGCGTGTTATTGTAGTCTATAATATACTTACGATACTTTACATATTAACATGCGCAATTACTGAGCTAGCTGCCACGTGTGGTGGGCTAAACACATTTGCAGATGGATAATGAAACGTGTTCCTGACTAGCTGAGATTAAGTTGGCAAAAAACGAAACAGGAAAGTGAAGATGGATATACTTCCGCTGTTTTTATGTTATACAAGCGCAACGACAATGGCTTTGCTCGACGAGAAATAAAACCTATTAATAAGGCTTTGTTAACGCTGCCTCTATGCAGACCAAACATATTAAATGACACGTTACGATTACATGGGTAGACACATCAATCCTATATAATGTAACGATGGTGTTTTTGCTAAGTTTTTACTGCCTAAAATGTAATAGCACGCGATTACCCAGCTGGCCGGGCAGGCGAATGTTGACCCGTTAACTGGTAGACAACTGTGATTTTCCATTTGCGACAAAGACCTTCATCTCACGTGAAACTAAGAACACTTTAGATATACGAATCCACCCTAATGTTACAAGCAGCAAACCTATAAAGGTCCAGTCCCGTACGCGCGAAATAGAAGGTCATATATGTTCTTACATACAGAACACTATATTTTAAAATTAAAGCGTCTTCTGGTTATGCTATAAATGAACACTCGATTAGTACTGGCCAAGTTTCGATCTGCCTTCGTACATTCCGGTATGTACTGGTTTTTCCTTGCGTCGTTAGGCGGGCTACGCGTAGAACAGATACGACACCATGCATACATACTACGAAATTCGTCGATAACCTATTTTTCAATTATTAATTACTAATGAATTGTGCATGATGCCAATGACAGCATCGTAACACTGTTTAAAATTCCTTCTCTTGTAGCGTTCATAATGGATTGATATTTCAGTATACGTGTTTCGATATGGCCCATGTAAGTCGATTTCAACCAAAGTAACTACTTGATGGTTATTTTGGATGCTTAAAATGAAGCAAAGGTTAATTGATAGATCTATATGCCTAAACAAATTAATCAAAAATAAACGACAGTAAATACAATCAGTTATATCACGGTAGTGGCTTATTCTAAATGCAGTTCCGGCAGCTGACGTATGGTGAACCCCCCGGATGATTATAACGAATAAAAAGCACGAGATACAACTCACACAATCTTTGTAATCCTGAAACGATACGTGCAACGTGTTATTGACATACCTCTTTAATGCCGATTCGGATTCCGCATTCGAATCGCCTGTCTTGCGCTCTGGTTTGAGTACGTTGTCTGGCTCGACCATCAGTGGTTCTGCCGGAAGCGGAGGATCTCCATTGCTCGCATCGGTGTGTTGTTCATTAAACGGAGAACCACTCACGCCTCCGCAGACGTCGGAGATAACTAACTTGCATACGCTGTCGATATCGCACCCGCTCGGGTCCTTTTCAATGGTGCTAGGTCCCGTGCTGTCCCCACTGATCATCGGTTCTGGGTTACCGCAGTCACCAACGAGTACTGGGGGCTCGCTCGGTGATGCAGGTTCGTTGACTACTGTGAACTCGTTGGCTAATGGCGGCTTGCTGACTTCCGGGAGCCCGTCGGTGACTTCCGCGGGCTCTCCTCGGGCTGCATGGGCCCGTTGAGCCTTTTCATCGCCAACCGCGAGGCCAACGGCATTGCGCGGTTTCTTGCCGGCGCTGCCTACTCCAGCCTGATACGGCTTCTTTCCCGTTGCATCTGGTTTGTTCCGCTGCAGTTCGTTGATTTTGTTCTCGAGCCAGTTGTGAAGTGGGAAATCTCGCGAGAGTCGCTCAGCGTCCTGTCCGGGAGACGTGACTTCAATGGTGCTTTGCGGCGGATTCGCCTTAGAGGAGCGTCGCTTTCCACGACGTCGTTTCGGCGGATTGATGGTCGGAAGCTCATCTTCCACGTCTGTAAACAGAGACAGATACAAGACTTCATGTAGCACATGTTACTCATGTAGCACACGCTACCGATGCTCACCGCTGTCACCTCTGTGGTGGGGGAAAACGGATGCAACAACTTGATTTTAAATCGACTTAGGTTATGCTATAATTAATGTGTTGCGTCAGGCCAAGAATCTTCAAAAACAGTTCATTCAGTAACACACAGTAATAACACATCTACACCAACATATAAACCAACGCTATTATTCAGAGTCGATGTTGTAGAAAACAAGAGAAAGTAAGATAAATGAGACTAACCTAGAGAATGGAAGAAAACAACGAAGTGAAAGCATTCGATATTGTACTTACCGCTGGGAGAAGACGATGAGCCCGTCCCATCAGCCACTGTTTGCTCGCTTCCGGTATCCACGTCACCGTCGACATTTTTACGTTTACGTGCCGGGGTCGCTCCTTTCCTCGCACTCGTCTTCTGTTTCTTGGCGACAGATGCAGTCGAGTGCTGGGCCGACTTCTTCGTGTAGCGTTTCTTAACGGCGCCTCCTTTCGCTGGACTACGATCGTTTTTGCTTCGACGCTTCTTTAACCTCTTCTGTTGTTTCTTCCCACTATTTCGACGTTGAGTATTTTCTGCTATCGCTGTTTCCGAGCAGCTGTCGCAAGCATCGGGTTGAGTAGCCGATGGAAGCGTTTGCGATGACGAATCTCTATCGCCAGCAGATATGAAACCGTCGAATAACCGGTCACCCGAGTATGACAACGGTGCGTCTTCATGTTGCTGTTCCTCTTGTGTTAATGGAGAACCCATTTGCATTGTCTCATCGTCAGCGAGTACTTCCTTGCGAACAACAGCAAACGACTTTCGTCTTGTGTTCTTCGGACTTGTGCTGCTCTGCCTCTTTCCAGTCGCCTTTCGCTGCATTTTTATGCGCGCTGTGCTCTTCCGTTTGCGGATGCCACGACCGCGAGATGTCGGTCTGGAACTACCCACACGGGTACACGCTGAAGCACTGCCTTCTAGTCGGCACTGGAAACTTTTGCGCTTTGCAGTAGTGTCCCCATTCGCGGATGACGCTGAACTGACCAAACGGATTAAGATGCGTGGCTTTCGATCATCCGCTGTATTCGGCAGTTGACAAGGATGGAAAAATAAGGACTGACCATCTGCTACTTGAGATGAATTGGAAGTCTCCGTCCCTGCCTCACTCCGGATACGCGATTCGTTGTGGTCAGTATTACACACACTGCTTTCAGTCTCATCCTGCTGATTCGATGATATGTCCGTCGTACAGTACTTGGGTAATATGTACCGGTTTCGCCTGCACGAGTTCGTCGTAGTCTGCGACGATGGCTTCGCACGTGAAACAGACGACGCTGCATGCACGACGGGATTGTCAGTCAAACCGGATTGTGCGTTTTCAATTCTACTCAACAGATCGTGTAGGGTCAAATGGACGTCGCTATCGACGGCGGGCAGTTCGATAACTTGCAGCATGTTCGAGACGACCAAATGACTGCGAGGTTTAGTGCGTCGAGTAGATGGTGCCGCGGTCGCAACGTCGCGGGAAAGAAGCGTCGGAGATTCACCCAGCGACGATACGTCTTTGTCCGAACACGGCTGCTTCGTTGACGCAGTGCTATCGGCTATCGGAATGAGTTCCAGCCACTGCCAGTTGCTGATCACATCGCTGCTACTAGACAGCGGCGAGTCACGATACTGCAAACTGTGTGCGTCCGTCGCAACGGGTGTAGGCTGTTGGTTCGTGACGATCTCCATCGGTGGCGTATCGTCGATATCATCATCTAGCGTTGTTTCCGACGATAACAGACGAGGACATGTTACATTCGTCGGCGTGTTGTTGGAATCGGGAAGGATGGACACGTCTCCGGTGCGGCTGATGTTGAGTGTCACCTCCGGCGTCACGAGTTCTGGCACCGCGTCCGTGGGTTCCGCTCTGTATGCTCCCCTGCAGTCGTACGTGTTCTCGAGCCACCCAGATTCGTCGTCGCTGTTCAACGCCACAGCTATGTCATTATCGCACCACACGGCGAGTTTTGACGGCGAGATACAGCTGGTTACGTCTTCTTGCTGAGATACGGCAACCGGAGAGACAGTGTTGCCGGCAGACGGTGACGTAAGCCGCTCCGGCAGCGCGGGATGACTTCGACGTGCCACAGGCCGCTTGACGTGTGTGAACTTCTTGCTCTTGAACACTGATCGACGCAACTTCTGCAAGAAACCGCTGCCGCGCTTCCTTTCCGGGCTCAGCTTAGCGGGCGACTTACGCGGCGAGCTCTGTCCGCGCTTGTAGACAGGACGGAACGGCGGCGACATTTCCCCCCGCCCCAGTATGTCCTTGTGCTGGTACAGCAACGACGACATCGACATAACGCGGTCGTCAACCAGCGAACAAACGTCAGCGCCAAGCGCCGGCGGATGGGAGTCTAAACTTCCCCAGTCAAACACCGATGTGCGTGCGTGTGTGTCCAACCGCTTGCGCGTGGAAAGTCGATGTGCATCTAAGCTAAAGCCATTCGGCGTGTGACTATGTGCGTTCTTGTCTTCAGCGTCCAATGCATATGCGTCGGAGCTCAGATCATCAAACACGTTTTGCATAGATTCAGACACGGTCCTTCGTGCTGGATTGTCGCAGTGAGACTCGTAGTCGGTATCTGCATCGGAAAATTGTTCCTGCAATCGCGCCAGCTTGGGGCCACGTTGCCGTCCTCGCAAACCCGCTGAGTGTCGTTTCTTCTGCTGGAGCCGACGCCGGGCGCACTTGGGCCCTCGCATGTGATTCTTCCTAGGTCGCCGTTTACCGTTGCAACTGTCGGCACCGTCGCCGACAGTCGCAAAACGCCAGGGCCCGGCTGGAAGCGCCTGCAGCACGACTCTCGGCTCAAATATCTGTTGGTACGCCCGCATCAAGTCTGCCTTGGGCGCCGACTCGTTCAGCTTGAAGTGCATCACTCCGGCCTGGTGTAGCTGCTGCATGAACGCCAATTTGACATCGTCGAGGGGTACTCCGAACGGAGACGACGCCCGTGGCTTCGCAGCTAGAGGCGCCTTTCCGTCGGCAGCAGCGGACCCAGCCGCGCAGCCTGGCAACCCAGCATCCGTGACGTCTCCGCCGTTCTCGGCTGTGTGTGCGGACGTCTTTCCGCCGAAGCTTCCAGCATCGTTGTTTGACTTGAAGACCCTGACGTCACCGCTGTAATCAACCACCCCCATCGTGCGGTCCTCGCTCGTTATCCGCCCCGTGTCTCCATCGCTGGACGTGTCGGGTCAAACGGGTTCACCTGCGAGAAACCAATAACGCTGCATTATTAATTTAGGCGCACGACGAGGACGGACATGTTGCTGTTGTGTGGTATAGGCCTTGACATTAATATCACTATCAGTGCAACCTTGGGAGCGAGATATTGCAGCAACAGAGTTATCGTAGGTCGAGGCCAAAGATTATGTCCACGACTGCATGGTTTTCAATGGAACTGTCCTTGGACTACAAGATAAGGGACTGAATGAATCAACAGGGTTAGTGTCTCTGTAGAAAGGCATACAATATGGCATTAATTAGATGGGATCGAAATTTGAATAACACCACCTTTGCTTTCGAAACTTACAGAGAACAATTTTTCAAGCGGAAAAATGGAAATAGAATTCACAGTCAAGAAATGTCTACCATGGAAAGATCACTACCGCTTGGAGCATATAAGGTATGAATGATCTTTGAAAAGATGGTCATAATTTTGCACACTCCGTCACACAAGATGTACACATAGCATATGTAGAAAATACTACAACTTTACTGAGATGTTGGCGCATCAAATAGTGACATGTGCCAATCACAGTAGTATGTCTTGTTTCTGTTAGCCTGTTTGTTCAAATGGTTGTAAATACATCACATTGTATAACATAAAACATTATAGTGTGCTATTGTTCGAAATGAAAGAAGTACAGACGCAGCCATACTAAGACTATTATTGTAACTGGTGAAAGACAGTTCAGTCGGTGTGTGCTTTTTATGAAGAGATGCAAGCTCCGTTTTTGTCTTGACAAACAAGATAATTGTTACGCCGTCTGACAAACTGATTAACAATTGTTCCACAACAGAAGCACTGCCACTTTGCAGATAACGTAGTTTTTCACAGTATGGTGTATTGTCTTGGCTTGGTAGGAACGCGAATGTTTATTTACGAATAAGTTTTGGTGAATAACGCATTGCTGATCCACAGCATGGACCGGACAACTTTGTACGTGGTGAGAAGTGTTCGCAAGTGAGTGCGTTTTGTGTCTGTCATATTGTCTATAAGGCACAGCAAACCCCCGTACATCTTAACTTGGGTACATGCAATAGGTTCGTGTATGCATTTGAAGATGAATTTTTATAATATGTTCATGCACACATCTTAAGATGGGTGTTCATAATATGTTTGTGTATACATCTTAAGAGAGATGTTTACAATAGGTTCGTGTATACATTTTAAGATGGGTGTTTATAATATGTTCGTGTATACATCGTATGATGGATGTTTTTAATATGTTCGTGTATACACCCGAAGATGGATATTTAAATATGTTCATGCACACATTTTAAAATGGATGTTCATAATGTTTGTGTACACATCTTAAGAGAGATGTTTACAATAGGTTCGTGTACACATTTTAAGATCTTAAGATGGATGTTTTTAATATGTTCGCATATACAACCGAAGATGGATATTTATAATATGTTCTTGTACACATCTTAAGATGGATGTTCATAATACATTTGTGTATACATCTTAACAGGGATGTATATAATATGTTCGTAATACATCTTAAGATGAATGTTCATAATATATTTGTATATATACATCTTAAGAGGGATGTATATAATATGTTCGTGTATAGTATTTATAGGTAACATGAGCTATCATAGCTTGTTTGCAAGTATACAGTTGACATTAGTTATTGCAATGACACACTAGAGGTAATAAACATAATAAAAGTTAATAACGTATGCAGCAACACACAACTCTTTCGAACTGTAGATCAGAAGACCTTCACTTGGCACAGACTGGTCGCTGCATGGTATATTTTGAATAAAAGTTAGCTATACATCAAACTACGATGGGTTTACACAACTTGATCTATTGACGCCCTAACAGGTGCGTTCCTGTATCATTTGTCGTTCGACACCTTAGCCATTTTTGCTCGAGGCTATTTGCACCCTTATGGCACGGACACAACACAAGTACAATAAATGTTTTCATTATTCTATTCATAGCGCAAACTGCACCTGCGTATCACTCAACACAATGGTCTAGGTGTTTGTGTATTCTATATATATATATATATATAGCAACACACCACAATGGTGTTTATCACTTTGTGGAACACCAGGTTGTTAAACTTGCTTCATTTGTCTACACAACATCAGTGTCAAACTTGAAGTATAAATAAAAGTGTTTTGGCAAAGGCAAAAACAAATGTTGATATATGGACGATGCTGTTGGAAAACATTCTCTGATACGATACTGGCCACGTGACAGACAACTATTACCATAACAAATAAACGGCTTTAGACAATACACATAACAGTGGTAAATAATTTATGAAATGAAACTAAGTACCCGAAAGTAATTCACTACAATTTCCCAGATAATATATTTAGCATAAAATGTAACTATACGGACAGCTACCGTGTATGCCAGGGTATCTAAAAAATATCAACATAGACGGCGTGAACTCCGAGGGTTGAACTTTCAGAAATTAGTCGATTATACCTAGATGAGAAGGTAAGACATATAGTTTTATATATCCCATATTTCAAGAGTTAATGGTGTATTGACTGGCTAAGACGACAAAGACATAAACTTGAAACTTGGCAACGCGCGCTAATACGTAATAGGGAAAGTGTTCTTCTCCATACCAGTTTCTGTTGCGTTTTGATATTTTACTGAACCTCACATTAAATAATTCACCAGCCTGACATGGCCAAATGGATATCAGCGTTCATCTGCTTAACAAATATGGAAATAATTACGTGTGTGTGTATATATATATATATATATATATATATATATATATATATATATATATATATATATATATATCTATACACACACATGTAATTGTTTCCATATTTGTTGAGCAGATAAACGCTGATATCCATTTGGCCATGTCAGGCTGGTGAATTATTTAATGTGAGTTCCAGTAAAATATCAAAACGCAACAGAAATTGGTATGGAGAAGAACACTTTCCCTATTACGTATGTCTATAAATAAATATATATTATATATTTATATATATATATATATATATATATATATATATTCGACTTACGATCGGATTAGAAACAAGCTACACCAGTATATTAAGCATTACGAAAATGGTTTCACCACACATCTCAACACACTTTTCTATGGATTAGCCATATTTTATATGTCTAACCATAATTATGCTTAACCTAATTTGTTTTGTGCAAACACATTGTTTGAATATTCTCTTTAAGTGAAGTGCGGCTGTAACGCCATCCCAAGGACTGGCAGTTTGCTAGTCTATGAAATAAACGTCCTGAAGTCAAGACTATTATGATTATCTTGCTCTCTATTTATTCTCCATTTTTTCTAACACGGTTTTTGGCTGCTGCCTCACAATGTTCATAGCAGAGTAGCAGGGTTTTGGGTGGCGCTTCCAGACGACTTTGAAGATGTGTGCTGGGAATCCAACTGGTCTTACGCCAATTGTGAGTTAAAATAGGGAAGTCTTTCGGCAAACGTCATGAATCGTACGTGGCCCATCGCGTGTGTGGCTCTGCTGTGAATATATACGCTGGGGATCCTAGCAGGATTCATTGTCTCTGTAGTGGACATGGTCATGCTAGGTAATACCGAAAATGCGATTGAGGAATTGTGGAAGATACTGAAAGTGCCCTCCTCATACATGCAGATGGTCCATGGTCCTCTGCCGTAGTGATAGGAGGTCTGGCAAACTGTCATGTTGATGTTTTCTGCGACCACCTTGTTTTCACATAATCCTTTGCGCAGGTTGGCCAACGTGGCTGCTACTTTCTGATTCGCCTATTTATCTCAGCGTCCAAGGAAATATAACTGGGCCCAGTTTCATTCAGCGTACTTAAGACGTCGTAGCGGCCGATAACAGCAACCTAACTAGGTCAATTCTAAGTCGATTTAGTGGTGCGAATCCTAAATTGGTCTCATGAAACCGGCCGTAAGCTGCATTGACTATTCGCTGTTAGCTGCGACCAGCAGACCGCGTAGTTGCGCGTATAGTTACACAGCTTTATGAAACTGGGCCCTGATGTTTGGCCCGAGAAAGGTGAGTGTCCTACGTCCTCAAGCGTGTAATGACTGATCTTAATGCATTTGGACATGGCTGGCATCCCCCGCTGTGATGTTCGTCTTCTTCACGCTGACTGTAAGCACACAGGTTGCATACGTGTGGAAAATCATAATGTACACTCTAATAGGTATTACATTAAAATGATTGATACACCAATTTCGTTACCGGCTGAAACGTCACAAAGCATCATTCAAACACTTTCGTGGATGGGTTTCAATCCTAGTTACTCTTTTCTGGCTACGCAAAAACATTCCACTATCACAAACTGTCCACGGTGATGCCCTGTTCGTATTTTTCAAAAAGGATTGACCTGAATAAATGGATACATACAAAATGGCTAAAGATAAACACAAACGCGTTGTCGTTGTAATTAACCGCGTTAATTGTACCCAATGTTACTATATATTATATTTACAGTTCGACACATCAACAGAGTAATAAGAATGTAGCCTGCCTGATACTATGTCGCCTACGACAATGACCTAGGCTGAGGTCATGATGACCATGTCGACGTGACCTTACCAACGATCTACATACCAACGACAGATGCCTACAAAAGACGTCTCTTTATTTTCCAAGGTACTGCCTTCAAATTACATGCCATTTCCATTGATAATGTTGTAAATTGTGTATATGCTTGATACATCTACGTATATGTTATTGCAACTTCTATTATATATATATATATATATATATATATATATATATATATATATATATATATATATATATATATAATGTTATTTAGTGAACGTGTACTGTTGTGTAATAAATTACCTCTGAAAATTGGACCGCTATCTGTGTGTGATATAATTAAAATGACTTGTAGACATGTGTGCGAGAAAAAAAACCAGTACTAACTCTATAAAACATTGCTTATCCATAATAATAATATATATATATATTATATATATACATATATATATATATACTATATATAACATATATATATATACTATATATATAACATATATATATACTATATATAACATATATATATATATATATAATATATATATATGTTATATAGTTTGACCAACCGTATACGGCTCGTGAAGTCAGAGTTTACTTCATTCATTTGCTGTTAGCACTATATACAATAGGAATCACACCAAACTAGTAAATTATTCAAATTGTTTATTAAACATATTCATAATACTGGAAACAAAGACAACGCATTGGTTATCTGTCTGGGAACCCAGTGCTTTGTGTTGACTCTTTGCAACTTTCCCACTGAGATCACGTCTCCTACCGTTCACCTGTCACTTCTCAGCCCTAAAACATACACAAATAGGGAAAGAAATGTGTCACAACCTCGAGTTCTGGCCACAGAACGACTTAAACCGCGCAGCCAAAACTTATTATATCCAGTATGTCGGTGTTTAACTATGACATCCTTATACAACACTGGATCCCAACGGCGTATTTTCTAAGTACGTCATTCAAAGCAACACTTCTAACAGTCTTTCATAATATTTTACAAAATAGATGTTCGAAATTTAACACATCTACATCATGCTGAAGAATTTGATTACCCTTTGTTTAAACGACATTAACCAATATGGAATAGGATCCGTGCTTCCAACAGGCAGTATAAAGATAACTGAAACTGTTTTGCGGCAGACTGCATAACTTACGGATTCTTAATATTGGTGTAATGACTTCAATCCAACTTATGTCATGTCAAATCGTGATATTAATAATCATGCCTTTAACATGAGCTTGTAACCTTACAAGTAATCGAATATGAAGTGAAAGGTACGACCCAAAACTGTACTGTCTACAATATCATTTTATTTGCGTTCCCGTGAATATCCCATTGTAAAAAACTACTATTCACATACCTGTCTGCTTCTTTTGTGAATCTTAAAAACATTTCCTTGACAGTTTCTTATTTTGTCATTAAATTAACTAACAGAACAAAACTGCCCTGTAAAATCCATTTCTGCAGTGATATCTTCGAATTCTGTGCTGTCGCTGCGGTTTTGCCATGCTCGACAGTACAGGCGCCACTGACGTTTTCTGAATATGGGAACTGAAATTGGAAGTTAGACCTCTTGGCACAGTCTCTTTGACTTTTGTCATGTTAAAGCCATATCCTACCTATGCCGGTAGGGTATGGCTTTGCATAGTAAGGAACTTGAGAAAGTCATCTCGCATACCTGTAAAGAGCCAGCATTCTGAAACACCGTTTTCGATCCAAGCCCAAGTGTTACAAAACGCAATAAAAAATGTATGTACACCATAAATAATTCCTTAATTGACCTATACATAATTAAGTATATATGGTATGGCTTTGTCAGTTATGTTATGTGCTTACGTCAAGTTATGACTTATGTCAATGTTGTCATGATGCCTAATTTGTCTTAACTCCTTAACTTAACGTTATGACAGTTGTTATTATAATTTTAAATTAATTTAATGTAACCCCCAACAACATGTTTGTTGTAACATACTGGTACGGTTCGGGTGCGGTGAACAGAGTAGCGTTTTTAGGTGAATATTCTTTCTGTATTACCGTACGTACGAATATCCCTACACAGTGCTACAGTTACGTCACTATAACAGGCACGGCATCACACTAAGTCATAAGCACCGGTAGCGATGGTAACCTTTTCGAACATGCTACGCTTTGCAAATGCCAGCAAACGTCCACACCAAATAAGGATCCTATGATTTATACCAGATACGAGACTAAACACTAAGTTCGTAAATGGTAAGCCCTTATTCTTACCTACTAAATAAACCACGAAAGTGCATCGCTAACAGTGCGCGTCATCCATCTTGAATCTCCAGCTGGAAGCGACCCAAGACGATACAATGTCTATTAAAAAACGTATACCGTACAATGCAAAATAGTTTTAAGTGAAGTAATTCATGGCGCAGTGGTCCGCCATATTGGCGGTCCGCCAAGGCAGTGCGGAACAGTCAAAACGCACGCCCGCATGAGATGCGGATATCTGAATGACGACGCTTCAAAAGTGTTAAAGATAACAACAATAGTTATATTGTATTCATTTCTATTGAAATCTTATCATATGTTTGTGGCTGAATAAATTAGTACCATTTTCAGCTAGTCATAGCTTAAAATATTTCAAAGATGATACTGCTATTTTCCATTGTTATAATGACACATATCACAAGGAGATTATACTGACAAAGTATGGTTACTTTCCAATGGGTGAATATATGACTATGCATGTGTTTGTGATTTATAAAAAGAAATACAGCTCTTATTTTACATACCAACATGTATAAAGTGAAGTCTCAAAGAGATCCGAACATTAGATGTAAACCTGCTTTAAGTTAGATCTTCTCTGTTTAAACTATACCGATCAGCTGATGCCAACATGGCAGCCCAATGCATATTTCACGATTTCAGGTCAGTGTTCCCTCTTGATGTTATACAATCTTTCGTTTTTTTAACAACCCGGATGCACAATCTGCACGAACATAGCATATGTTTCCTAGTCGTCTAGTTTTTTCTCTGCACAGTAATTCGTTTTGAGAAATTGCGTTCAATGACGCGATAAACGTTTAAAATGTTACCAGAAGACGATGGTACGGTAGGAAGGCATGCGCTTTTATTAACGCAATGTCACTTCTTAGATTCGGTAAGAACAGTTGTTCTGGGTGAAACGCTGCGGCATAAAATCGTGTGTCCTATCGGCGCAGTGCAAATAGTTGCGCCGACATATTTGGAAATCGGTTCATTTTACAGGCAAAGTATCCTGGGTAAATAGCGCACAATTCAAATTAACCAAACGTTCAAAAGAATACTTGTTTCGACCGCTGTCAAAGTGAGTGATGGGGCACAGCCACACAGGCAAGACACATTATATGAATCTACAGTTCAACCATAGTACAAAACATACATGTTTTGCAAAACATATTTTTTGTACTTTTGAACGTACATTTCCCCACATTTAGATAGAAAGTAGGCTATCCATGAACAGATCAAGAACATGTCGATCCTGGCGACCTTCCGCCTGTAGTTCCGGTCGTGAGTAGGTCCCATTTCTCAATAATTATGTTGTTGGTGGATTATTTTGTTTTAACAAGAAGCATAATTGATACAGTTTTGCTCAAGAAGTCCAGGGTATTAACAATTGTAGATGATTATATCAGTTGAAAGCAAACGATACGTTTTTGTGGTTCGGCAAGTAAGATATCATATGTAGTCTATTCTGTGACTGTATAACGTGTTACAAGCGTTGCGCGCTCGTGATTGACCACTGAAAATGACGGACCTTCGATTTTTATGTCAAATTATTAACAAAGATGGCAAATAGTCATGCGTGTAACACATTTGTGTCAACAAGGCTTAGGCTTAGGTGATTAGTTTTTGTTTGACATAATTTCGATATTATGTACAAGTAGACCATGAAACCAACGTTTTCCAACAATTTGCTCTTCGTTAGACAGCGGGAATTTAGAATATATGGAGACCTGTCTACCTTAAAATGTATGTTGCTCACGGAACAGATACTACGATATGGTCCAGCTACTGCTGTGTATACGGCCTGTAAGTGGGTCATGATACATGGCGAGACTCCGCGCGACTGGAGCTGATTGGGGACTGTACACAAGAATAATATTCTAACGATGGATGACAGTTGTAGGTTTCGACTGATGAATACTAGGAAAATCAGGTCATAAATATCTTTTGTTATACCTTTCTTATCTTAAATGTCCGATTTAATGTTGAGTTTACCACAGTATCATAGACATATAGCGATTTACGAAGTGCACATAATAGACACGATTTTAGGCCGTATGCGTCTTTTACGGGATTTGCATTTTACATCGCTGTACGTTGTGGTTTCGATAAGCACTTATATCTGACAAGTTGTCTAAATGCACATAATCATAACACATGTATACATGGCAACCACCATAATAAACGATTAAAATTCATGATTTCTGTGATCATTTTCACCGGCAAAGTGTTCCATTGCTTTTGCTTGTAATAATCCTTCAGACAATATAACTGAAATACGCTATTTGGGAACAGTTCGATTATTACAACTAAAAAACAAAACAATGTCCTATATGTTAACATGGAGAATATGGACTTCCTGCCCCCAACTGCCCCCAGCCTCGTTTTCGCGCGCGAGACTTACACGCCCTATCCATTAACCTCAGTTGTGATCATCAGGTATTGGCCTCGACATAGCACGTTTATTTAGCGGCTCACGTGACATTTACACCTTAATAAATAATGCATATACGCATAGATCCAAGGTAGGGATTAAGTATGCTTAATAGAAGTGCCACATTAAATATGTATTACGTCACACGTTGCCTAGCAACCTGGTCCGACAAGCTAACTATAATGGCCGCCGCAAACATGCATCTGAAGCTATCGAAGAGTATGATGTTACTCCCATCGATTCAAAAGCTAAGTTACAACTTTGCATTCGTGAACAATTGATATAATACCATAACGTACTCTAAGCGGGCGTGACGATTTTTAACAAGTTACAGCAATAAAGCAGATTTGACGATTAGTTTCGTAAACTGTTGTATGCCTACTAGCAACGGGACCATGAATATCAACAGCTCACAATAAATATAAAAACTTATACATAGAAAGTGGAATAATCTGCTGAGAACGTTATCATTACACGTGCTAACAAACAGTTGGTCGAAATAATATTACGATGCCTTTTAAATCCATACATTATGGACTTAACGGGCATCGTAAACTATTATTATTCCCAGTTCCGCAACCGGCTACTTTGGAAGAGCAGAAACGCGTGACCTCATTCTGTCCACGAAAATGGCGCTGTCCCTACAACACGAATATTGTGTCTTCAACAGGTTGTTACTAGTAAATTGCTGGTACATTGTAAACTGTAATTGTGAATGGTCGGGTTTAGTTAATATTATTAAAAAAAACACCCAAACAGTTGTCTTTTGTTACCCTTTGAGATTGGCTTAGGTAATTGCTACCGAGATCACACGAAGCGAGCAGGATTTATCCATATTAAACCAATGGCATAAATTAGAGGAAGCTGTGCAAATATAATGCCTTGGACATTTGTTGCCAGATAATGTTGGAAAGAAAATGTTACGATGAAGATAACTGCTAACAACAACAGTGTGCAACGGAACAGCCACGTTTCCGCCAAAAGACCTACACAGTGCAAAGAATTCAATGACGTCAGAGGATGTCAGTCATCCATTATATCACCAAAGACCTTTGATTTTAAGGCCTTGGCTGATTGAACACACTAAAAGACGTGTGTTGTTGGTTGACTTTCTTTCACTCTGATCATTAATCATGAGTACAATGGCTGTTGGTTTGAAAGATGATGCAATAACACACGATACAAGATACCTTTAGCGTCATTTCAGAAGACGTTAACATTTTGTTAGGAAACAATGTATCACTTGCAGCAACCGCAAAGAGCACAGGCCACAGTTCATCCCAGTTGCTATTTCAAAATAATGTATAGTCTATGGTGTCAGTTTCTTTTTTGGGTTATGATTGTTGTTAACAAAATGACATCTCATTATGTGGGCGGCGTTAAATTGCTTCAGTGAAATTGGCATTCTTTCAGACGTATTTGAATGATGCTGAACACATTTAGTTTTTTGTGGATAAATATATGACTACAGTTAAATTGGCATCCTATCACACGTATTTGAATAGTGCTGAACAAATTTTAGTATTTATGGACAGAGATACGATTACATTAAAATGGGCATCCAACAAAATTGGCATCCGATTAGGCGTATTTGAAATGATGTTGAACAAACGTTATTCCTTATGGACAAAGTTATAATTACATGTTACTTAGTAAATAATTACATTAACCTCCGTTTGTCACCCTAAGAATATACGCATGTCAAATCAAATTGCACCTTTGAGAACTACGTGCAAGTAATCAGACAGAATCGTGACCGATTACTGTCACGACACCAGCTGTGATTACGGTAGAATGAAGGCCGCAGACAGTTCATTTGGTATTTACGTATTTCACAATCCTAATTACCGATGCTTATCAATTCAAACTAGCGGTCGGTTTGGACATTCTAAATGTTCGTCAAATTGTGCTGGCGATCACAAGAACAATACGCCGTTGACATGACACACGTCATTCTGAACGCAACTGTCGCGTAATGACGTAATGCATTAGTTCCACCATACTCGCTCAAGAATGGTTTTGGAATCGTTAACTGCTTCCATGTACAGGACATAACATACTGCATCCTTGTGCAGTAAATAATCAAATAACTTCAAAACAAATCAAACCTTCAACGACATAAATACTAATCACAATAATTGTGTCTTTAGAAATCGTAAGCGTGCGTAAATTTTTCGCCAAAATGTCACCAGTTTAAAGCTAATACTCGTTTGTTGGTGGCCTACGTCATGCAGTATTCAATAATTTAGCTAATCGATAATCATAAAGGCCACCTGTTCCGGTGTTTATCAAAGGCTTCGCAAATGGCTTGTGGTCCCACGTGGGATACCTACATTGTGTGACAATGATGTCTCGTGTATCTATTATTAATGAAGGAGGGCTTTGTTTCGTGTGTTCTACCAAATGGATCAATTGGCTTTTTTCGCAGACACTAATCTATATAATGTGCTATGTGTTCTACGTTAATGAAGTAATAGTGTGCAATGGATGACGTTGTCAATGTCAGTAGCGCAAATACTACGGTTCAGCATGTCTCACTCATGTAACCAACTGTTTTCATGCCCCGTTTGTGCCATACTTTTCAGAACACCTGACCAAGGCGTCTCAAGCATATTTTTGACCGGATTGGGCCTGACTTATTAACATCACCCTCATCCCAGATTTGTGGTCTTGAGCGCAAACAGAACAACCGTGCTGCCGGTCGTTCAACGCGTCGGCTTGAGGTACGACCAGGTGCTATTTTTAGCATGTTTGTCAAACTAAAAACGCCGTCGTGGCATCATGTATACATCCATTGTTTATTATCTAGGCGCCGCTGTAAATAGAACAATATTAATAAGTTCCTAACAAAACAATAGCAGTATCGTGCCTGAATTGGGAACTTTTTTAGGCCTTGAAACATTAACAATACGCGTATGCGCATGTGTACATGCATGTTTTCAACCGATGCAAGCAATATCACTAACACCGATGTTATCAAATTAAAATGTGTTTTATACAAATCAAATAATACGTAGGTATGTCAATTGTCAAACCTCCTAATCACGGTTAATTGTTCCTTAATAAATATACCACGTATGACACATCGCAGCAAAACATTAAACACAGTAGTGCTATTTAAACAAGCAAGTTAGTCAATATTTTAACAGATCAAGAGACTGACCCTTCATTTTATAACCTACAATATAATGTTTCTTATTTCTAAAAATATGACTAAATCCAGTCGGGGTGGGCGTGAGAGTGGGGGGGGGGGGGGTAAGTCTTCGTCAAGTGCGTGAACTGTGACAGTCCTGGCACAGTGACAGGAGACTGGGTAGCACTGATTGAATGGCATCATTTTACACCCAATGACGCTGTCATCCATCCTGCTAAAATATTCAATTGTATTCCATCGCGACGCCACGCGACAGTCAAACCACCCACGCGCACACAGCCGGAAATCGGCGAGGGGTAAGCCTATACAGATTCCGACCGGCACCAAACGCAAGACCACACCCGGCAATTATCTCGATTTAACGTACCGTAATTGGCGTAACGCGCGCAAAGAGCGCTCGCAATCTACCGAGATTGTCTGTCTTGTCCCCGGCAAAGCGTCCATCATCTGCCGTCTGACGTACGCGGTTCCCGAGTCGTCTCTGCGTTACTGCGCTACGCGGACGGAGAGACGATAAACGCAGCGCGACGTGCTAGCCAAAGTGAATAGAGTCGTTCGATCTGCGCGCTTGTTTATATACGACCGGCGTTCTCCACTGAGTGGCTGGGCTAGGCGGTGTAGGCGCTGTTGCACACACACGCGGGCCGTGAGTTATAACGTGACGCCAGTGAACCGAGCGAGCTTTTATGGTGGCCCGCGTGGCTGCCGCGGTGGTGGGCGAATTTTCTTCTCACCCCGCTGGTCTCCCGGCCGTCGTTGCTACGGGCGACCGTTGAGGTTGCTATTATTGAGCCTCGCGTAGACTGCGCTGCGCTTGACTCTACTGACAACGAGACGATAGATGTTAGTGGCGCTTTGCCAAGGCGGTTTGCTTTATATAGGTCGACGGGACTTGCGGTTGCGGCTTACGGGCTGCATGTGATTGACGCGACATTAGTCATAGGGGTGACCTTCAAAAGGAACAAAATTACACCGGCCGCAATTCGGCTATGCGGAAACCGACCCATGAACGAGATCGACGTGGCATAGCGGTGGAATTTGTAAGGGACAGTCCGTGATTATTTCGGGTTTTGAGTCATGTTTATTTTGTGACTTTGAAATGAGCAATGGCGTAGCATTTAACATTGCAGTTAACGTTTGAATTTTTAACTGCTACGTCTGCATTACTATTGTCGAACTTCGATTTATCTCTATCTCGGCAATGCAGCCACCTCGCAATTACGTCTCCCAAGAGCGGTGTAAAACTTTGAAATATATATATCGTATGTAGCGTTGCTGATTGTTTATAAATATATATATATATATATATATATATATATATATATATATATATATATATATATATATATATATATATATATATATATATATATAATATATATATATTATATATAATATATATATATTTATTATATATATATATATATATATATATATATATATATGTATATATATATATATATATATATATATATATATATATATATATATATAAACAGCAACGTCACATACGACATTTGAGTCAAACTAATACGGTCACCCCTCTATTCAGGCCACTGTAGCGCGGCCACATTCGTGAATGTCTTACAGTAAATTCGCATACGTGCTTCAAGCCGCTGAGGCTGAGGTGTGGCTTCACTAATACGCATACGTGCACATTACAATCGACTAGAATGGGCGAACGAGGAAGATTAAATGTAATGGCCGTCTTAATGTGGCGCGTCAGACGTGTATGTCTGAAATAACGAAGGATTGGCTGGATGACGGAATGAAAGATGAGCAGTGATCAGTGGTGTCGTCTTCGCTCCGAAATGTATAGGGACATAATTTATTCTCAGTATTGATCATCTACAAAACGAAACTGGATAGAATTAACATAACTACTTAATTGGAATTGACTTTAAAAAGTCATGTCCTTATAGTTGTAATTATAGTTACGTTGATCAATTTCGTTGAGTCGCGGAGGCAGTATAGTCTTAGTCAAGTTTGAATACAGGTTCCCGATGCACTTGCAGATTATATTTTCTAACTACATTTCTATGCAATAGAAAAGGATGTGGTAAACGCATTTCCATGTTACAACCAATCATGTCCATTTGGCGGCTACTTTAGTGGCCATCTTGGATTTCCAACGAACATCAATAATCGACATAACTTTGAACTGCACATGAAAAAAAGACACATTACTCTATTTTTAGAGTAATTTGTAGCGTGACCAGGCGTCGACACAAAATCATTATTGCAACAGAAGCTGAGGTTGAGCCCAAATCTGGCTTTGAGAAAACATTCTTTATCTATAATAACAGTTCACACTGCTCAAAATTTAGCTTACAAAGCGTTATAGCACAATGTGTCCATATGGAGCATATTACTGATTACTTGCTTTAGACGTTGGTGTATAACATTGTCACCAAGTGGTGGGCCGGAATAGAGAACATGCTCAATAGTGACAGTATCTAAGCAAACATTCTGGTTAAACGCCAGAAAAATGACAACAAACATCTGACCATTTTCTGCCTCGGTATTTTGGTCACTGATACTTGACTGTATATCGAACAAGTATGTTAGTCTTAAACGTGAGCAATTCAATCACATGACGCTGACCTGACCAATTGGCTTCCACCATGTTGATGTTGTGGCATACTTCCTGGCTAAGAAGTAGAAGATTGCTATTAATCAGTTGGCCTGCATTGGCGGATGTTTCTTGCACATGCAATTCTTGAACGTCACGTGTTAGGAAGAGCCTTTCATTGAGCAGCATTCGTTGGTTCATTGTCATCTCTGAGAATGTCGACTGACAAAACATACACAACACGTATCTAGTGCTGGGTGCAACTACTCCTTTGGAAGTATATGAAGAAGCTTTCACCTGTATGTTCAATACAACATAAGCTACGTTGTTGTTCTCCTTTCGGCATCCCTGTCGTCAGGGGTGAGGTTGGCCATGGTTACCGTCGTCTTTGTCTTCTTTTCTTTCCTCACTTATTTCATGATGATGAAAATTATGGCACCAGTCACGGTAGCCGCCACTTTTCAACCACAAGTGATACAACTCCTGAAGATGATTCTTCCCAAACTGGCCGGTAATTTCCAGATAAAGAGGTGGACATCTGTCATGTTTGGTACTAACCTGAGTTGGCAAAGTGTACTACAAAGTCTCTGCTATGGGGTGCCAAATAGCCAATGGTGACATACTTGACTGATAAATTTCTGCCGCGGTATTTTGGGGTCTATAGTACTTAATGTGATAAGAAAGGGATACAGTATATCAGAAATCACGCTACCGTTAGATATAGGACAGCAAGAACTGAAGAAAAAAAGGTTGCAAGACAAGACAAGGAAATAGCTAGTCTAGCAGTAGTCAGAACAAGACTTTAGAAATCTTGATGGACTGAAAGCTACGGCGGGCCTATTCATACCAGCCTATTCAGTTGATGAGTACATTGTAGC
This sequence comes from Oasisia sp. SBJ-2009, assembly GCA_964017155.1. Lineage (NCBI taxonomy): Eukaryota > Metazoa > Annelida > Polychaeta > Sabellida > Siboglinidae > Oasisia > Oasisia sp. SBJ-2009. The sequence continues at coordinate 35,894,914 of OZ024865.1, forward strand.
CAGTGACACAAATGAGTGAAGTAAAATAGAACTTGAGGTTTGCTATGCTTGTGATACATTACGTGTGCTACCTATGTGAAAGTATACTAGACAAACATAAATTTAAATGTAGGGGCACCGTGGATGATACTATGCAGGCTATAGACACAATTCGCATCCAATACCTATGTTTTACAGAACCCCCGTTACAGCCTAGTGTCAGTAATAACTCTCAATTTGGAAATGACTAGCAAATATGTGGCATTAATTTATAATCTCTGTAGGTTTGCACAATGTTCAATGTGCATGTCAGTTGACTAATACAAATCATCGATTTGTTTAATTCCGATTTTCGTAGTTAAGTAAGACGTCTACCGTCAGGATATCTGGCATTGTATTAGAATCCTCCACTTTGAGATGATATCCTGAGTTAACCACCGCCGCGAAGATGTTTTTTATGAAGGTTAATTGTTAGTTGATGTTAACTTTTGTAAGGACATAATTCAAGCGTGTCCACTTTAAGCACTTCATATTTGCAGTGCATACGGTTATCCATGGATTAGTTTATAACGAAATATAAATGAGTTCCTTGATAACATATTTAGATAAACAATGTTGCCATATCAATGTTCCATTAAGACGGTGATACAATGTATACAATATACACATACACTCTGTCTTCAGAATCAGACTGACATGCAGGACTAATGTAGGTCGGTTTGCGTAGCCCTAAACAGTAATTTTGGTTCAACGCTAGTGATGAGTCTGAGTAATACAATGAGAACAGCGGAGTCAAATGATTGATCATCAAAATTATGGTATCGTTCAATAGCTTGTGCCAAAATAAAGAATGCATCTCTAAGGTATAGGACACAGTTACTTATAAGGAAATTGGGACTCTCAATGTGATTAATTATTGTTTGCAATAATAGAATTGTTGGTGGTATCAACATCGTAAAGCACTCTATCTATAATATGGAGACGGTCTGAGTGAGAAATGGCAAGATTTTATCAACTGGGCAATTCTCACCAAAAATGTACATACACATTGAAATTGCATTCCGTCAAGAACGCATTTTCACCTGGAGAGATGAACATATAATTGTTCATTAAGGCGCGAAGTCATGACCAATAAGCGCAGAGCTATGAAGTCGATTATGACGTCTTAGGTTCTTTGGTTCTATTGATTACGTGTACACCGGCCTGTTTATTGATTTCTCATGTTCCCTTCGACCCACACGCTGATTTATACTGCTGCTATATGTATGGACAACTATTATAGGGCAATACATCCGCATGCGGAAGAACAAACTAGTAGGTTTCATTGTCAAGAATATTCACATATTTAAATTGCTGCACTGGTCATTCTGGAGACCCGATAACTATAATTGCATACAATTATCCATAGGTTCCTCGATTCACACAACGAATTCGGCAGCCATTGATTATTATGTGAACCAAACCTTTTAAAGTTTCCACACGATGCGTGACGCTGTTGGTGTAACAACCGATTAACCACCGGCTTCACCATTGTCACGACCCATAATTAAAGCCGAAAGTTGAGAACATGTCATTATAATATAATGACATGTTCTCAACTTACGGCTTTATATGCTGACAAACGGCTTGGCGAAATATATACTGGTTTACTGAGTGACCTAAACTAGATTAATATTCCTAGTTTGACATGTGGCTAGTGTGAAGAATAAGAACGTAAATGGGCGCCACCCTGTCATTTAAAATAGCACTATATCCACATGTTGAATTTGATATCTTCAGCACATATTTTGCTAGATATTTACTAACATAGTATACTTAAATTGTGTTAAAATGGTTAGTTCTTGTCAGTACTTCTAGATAAATAGAACCGAACAAGTTACCTTTGCTTCTATAACTTATTTTATAACAGCTGTACTGACGTTTTTGACAGTGACCCAAATTCTAGTCGGGGAACGAACTTTTCGACCCCGACCTTTATTTGTTTAAACTCGAAATAATCACAATTAAAAACGCATTACCTAAATTAGGGACGAATAAGAACATCTTCATTCTATGTCACATGGCTTTTCAAATTCATGCAACATTTGGCATACATGTGTTTTGCAATCACCTGTTACAGGCTAACGGAACAATAACTGGAAGTTCGCACGGTCGCTAGAAGCTCTTGTCGACGCCATGTATTATATGCTGATTTGACTTTAACTTCTAAACTGAAACTCATGATTAAAACAAAACTTAAACTATGGTGTTTACTTCCATTCCTTGATTAACCTAGATTAAATATAGACAACATGTTATATAACTCTTCTGTATACGTATTAGCTACGTGATAAACTGTATAGAATGTATATTTGAATAGTGACGGTCGCATTACTATTTATATGTACAAGCAAAACAATGATGGCCAAGACAAGGCGATATCCAGTCTCCTAAACTGAATAGGACAGTAATGGTATAAATATCAACGGATACAATTGTATGCAAATTCCCCTTTGTAGTTTGAAGTGCAATCAAGTTGAAGTATTACACCTCAACAGATGAATATACAACATATGAGATTGTGCGTGTGATATATGTCACGAAACCGGAAACACATCAGACAACTAGTTTTGTTTTGGGTTATGCCAGACCGTTGTGCAATCGATATGGTCGTAACAATTGCCTTTTCAGCGGACAGTACATTTATAACGTTTTCGAACTGTATGTTTCGACAATGCTTTACCTTATTTTTGTTCAACGATGCACAGCGAGTATAACAATAAATCTACGAGGCTTTGCGACGCGCACAAACATAACTTACCATTGTGACGTATGAGCATTAAACCATAACATTTGTTTCTTTCATTCCTAGTTTTGTTGTATTGTATTAAAAAACAAGCTTGAGTTGAACAATAGAATGGTTTATTCTATATTTTAGCACAAGTTCGTTTTAATTTTTTTTACAAAATATAATACAATAAAACCGTGAGTGAAATAAAGAACTGTGATAGTTTAATGTAATGGAACGAAAAATAGTTATTCATTCTTTTAGGTTTTGATTGCAAGTTAGATAATATATTGCCGAGCACAAATATGCTCACATCACTTGTTCCAGCATTCCTATCTTGACAAATTAAGCCATTGATATATGCTGATGCTGTGTTGTGATTAACAAATCATCAAATCAGTACAAACATTAGTGCAATTAATAAGAATGAATGTGTAGATATGTAAGTAATAGTAACACAGATGCATTGACATTTGTTAAACATAGTAGCGGCCAGCTCCTATATCGAAAGAAAATATTTGTCGAAACAATTTTGTAGGTCAATTTCATGCATGATCAAATATGTCAATGGTGATTATTCAATGTTCAATGATTATATTCTATATATTTCTACATGCCATCTTCGGTCAAGACCATAAATTTGCTCTGAGGATACACTAACACAATTTAGTTAACACAACAAATTCACAGTTAGTTACAATTAACTCAGGCAGTAATTAACGCTGTATGTTGTATTCAAGTGATAATACTGCTCCGTATACAGTAACACGGAAAGTCTTCAACAGTATGACGACGAAGGTGAGCAAAACAACAACGGGCTGCTTTTGAATCAGTCACAACAGTTATAGAAATGTATGGACTCACATCTTTCCGCGCACACCGTATTTCAGTACCGTTTGAACAGCATATTATACATACATCAATTGTCAGTTGTCTAACTCGCATGGATTTCCACAATTTATCTAAGTTGCTACGAGAAGAAAGGGACATGTTGTGGATACACATGGTTATAGTTATGTGACGAGTGTGTTTATGTTGTGAGTGTATATATATATATATATATATATATATATATATATATATATATATATATATATATGTATATATATATATATATATGTATATATATATATATATATATATATATATATATATATATATATATATATATATATATACATACATACATACATACGCCCTATCACATTATCATATAATGCTGATTCATAATGGCCGCTACTGCGCACATTTGACGTATACATTACATTGTTACATTCTGGTGGTTATTCCGAGATTTTCGGAGTCGAAGACTTCAACTATGATAGTTTCAGATACGTGCATGACCGCCATTTTGAAATTCAGTATGCCGTCATTGCCATTTAACACCGTTATTGTCATATACTGGATATACACACACGCATGCGCTGTCGACTAGCAGGCAAACAGGCAGTCTGGCAAGTAAGGAAAGCCGGCTGTCGTGCTGACTAATTAACTCACTCACTCACTGACAAATGTCCGTTTTGGTTATACAAAATACAAGTCAACAAATAGTTACTGGCAATCATTGCTTTATAAATATGTGCAACAGGATCAAGTAATGCTGTTCAGCATCCGGCTTGCCGTTAAACGCCAGCAATACTCTGGGCGATTAACAGACGTTCTAACACACACGTTATGAATTGAACATTTGTGTAAAGCCAAGTTCTGCATCATGGAAATTATACTTGCACAAACACGAAAACCTGTGCAGCATATAGCATATCACATGTTCCGATATAACCTTATGCAAGAAAATTGTAAGACTTCCTTTGTGCGCACTATTAATTACCTACCGATTTAAGCGACACGGTTAGCCTTTCTATGACTGTTACACACTACTTTAATTGCCATATGCATGCAATTTGTCCGGCTTATCTATCCGGATTAACTATGTGCTACAGATTGTCACGACTCCAGGCAATATATATATATATATATATATATATATATATATATATATATATATATATATATATATATATATATATATTATCCAAACCAACCTTTAGAAATAAGACTGGGTTCAACCTTAGAAATAAGACGTAACATTATTACTTATTATTCACTACTGAATTACAATTGCACACTTAAACAATTTATTTCGCACACTGATGTTAATACATAGCATATATTTTATTATTTGTCTACATTCTGCATGCTGTCTTGTTTGCAATACTATATTATGATAGGGAATATAAAAGTTTATATTGTTCTCTTGATGTTAGTATATCCTATTTGCTTTCATTTGATTTGTATGTATTGTAAAATGTTACAGTAAATTAGAGGGAAAAAAATCTAGATTTGAAAAAAGCCATGTGTTCACTGCATTGAGTGTCAAGCGCATCATTTGTAATGGAAAGTACACAAGCAGCGAAGTAGGATAACTGCTTGCGAGAATTGTTAATTATTTAGCAGCTGTCAGTCCACTCTAGTAACATAATGCACAATATAACATTACACTATACACACGTTGTCGACGAGACGTATAATGTGTTAGGTATAAAAACGGCGATGTACTAGATACATCAATTGACCTATTAATCACATGGCAAGTTGTCAAGCAACGTGTCCGTGAAGCCATCAAAATGCCTGCCGAGCGCGGGGCATTGTCGTTGCGAAACTCGATCGTCGCATATCTTGTTTGAATTCTAGCCTAATATGTTATTCTTTATGAACAAAATATTTTAATATCGAGGTAGCGTAATGGTCTTACATTAGTCAACGTTGATTGCTAATCAACAATATTAGGAGTGCTGTAACAAGTACTCCAGAAAAGTAACTAAGTAAAAGTAACCTCCCAAAAAAATACTTAAGTAAAAGTAAAAGTACTCCCGAAAAAAGCTACTTAAGTAAAAGTACCGCTCCACAAAACTACTTAACTAAAAGTACAAAGGTATTCGGTCAGTTCCAATATATACATATATATATATATATATATATATATATATATATATATATTAGTATATATATATATATTATATATATATACATATACAACATTTTATAAGATCTTCTGATGCCACCAGTTTAATTATGCTGTTGATGTTTGTCGACATAATTATCTTAGCTTAAGATAATGACTAAATTTAAGGTGTTTTGATATTTAAATGTAGCGTTCATAGTTACTACGATTCAATTTTGTATCTACTACCAACGGCATTTCAAAGAAGACCAATGCAGCCACTGCCCCACAAACCTCGAAGAAATGGAAAGTACTGCGTGTCGACCGCGCAGCCTATGCGATGTTCAGAAAACAGTGTTACACACTGTTGCAGTGTTACACACTGTTGACTGTTGAACTAAATAAAGTTAACGAAAGTTTTGAAACAAATTATGCACCAACAGACCACGGTGTGTGGAGATGGACGATAATATGAGATTTAAAATAATAACCTGTTTCTCAGTCGCTGAATACGCATAAAGGTTCAAAACTAAAAAATAAACACGCTCATTATAGACAAAACTTCCTTCCTCTTTAAAATACCGATTTATAACGCGCCAAAACGACTACAACTCCCCATTTTATAGGCGGTTGATGAATTCATAAGTTTATGCATGAGTAGCATGTTTTGGGTGGCGAAGTGTTACGCCTAATATTTGCGACGCAATTCATCATGACATTTCAGCCTAGCATTACACTGATCTTTTCAAATGAGATGCAACCTATTTATCGGATTTCTAAACAAGAAGTATCAATGAATCTCGATTGCAATTTTCAAGCCATTGACTCGCGGCGTGGTCGATGCGCCGGCCTTACTAATAAAAATAATTAAACACCGATATGCGAAGCCAGGACTGGCAGCAGGGAAATGCGACTGATCATTGATGTCGGCACAATACAAACAATGCCTTGCGCCACATTGACTCTTTAATTAACCTTAATCAAGCAAACTCTTCATAGGAGTGGACAGAGGAAGCTGAAAGGGCTGTGTATTCAACGCGGGGCGTCTTGAAAGACGACCTAGGTGAGGTCTTCATAGGTTTTAACACATGCTGGGACGTCTCGGAAACCAAGCGCCAGTTGTATAATAGATCAGCGGGAAACACGATTGATGTCATGATGTTGGCCCAAGCGCACAGCAAGCAACGGCTACACAATTAGGGGTCGAGGGTAATAAAAAACAATTGGTGGTAGACTGTAGTAACGCAAAATTTAGAAGTAAAAAGTAAGAAAGTAAACAAAAAAGTACTTCGTTACAAGTAAAAGTAATTCCCCCAAAAATGTACTTCGTTACAAGTAGATTTCAAAATCAACTACTTAAGTAATGTAACGAAGTAAATGTACTTCGTTACATCCCACCACTGAATATTAGTCATGCACATGATTGTGTTTGTGACGTAGACAAAGAGAGATGCATTTTTTCAGCTTAAAAAACGTTATATTATTGCGTTTATATCATAACATCTGGTGGCAGAATATTAAGTAAATGTTCTGATGTGTTTGACATCCATATAGATGACTTAACATATTTTGCAACAGAGCACGTGATGATAGGTCTGCTTGTGGCTACAGTTTAGTATGCTGTGAGTTTGAAGCAGCAGCCAATAATTTACAGTTATAAGTCGTAGTCCGTGTCGTGATGTTTGGTCAAAGCTCAAATGTGGGAGTGGCGCTGGCCAATGTCCAGCCACGTGGGCGACAATGTGGTCAACACGTCGCCCACACAATGTAATATATAATTTAGCTGTGAACTGCCTAGTGACAATTGCCTAGTGACACGACATCGAGCAATAGATCGATAAAGTTATACGCATGCCACTCTAAAATCCGTATTGTTACGAAATACAATATTGTGAATAAAAGTGTAGCATAATTGTGTATACTGCTGTATCAGATACTAACAATTGTATTACACTTTATGGAAAATGCATCTATCCGTACTGAATCACTTGCAGAATCATTCGCATGCGTGTATTCGTCAGTATGTAAGTAAGACTCTGCATTTTCTAAGCATTTTGGGCAGGACATATTACGCATTGGCGTATATTGTTTTGCATAAAATGACTGTCTGTATAATTCCGCTCAGGGACAAAGATGTATATAACTAAAGGGGTGTGCATGTCTGAAAAAAATTATTGTTTTAGATGGATATCATATTGATACACTATAGTAATCTAGAAAGCAAACGACATGTTCATGTATGTGTCACTCGTAAGAAACATAGGCTATATTATAACAGCAACCCTAGATCTATGTTGCTGATCTTCACAATCATGTCGGTCTTGTATATTTCTTTTCTTTTTGTATATACGGGTACCAAACTGAAGAATAGTTTTGAATTTGGGGTATAACCATTTTACTAGTCTATAGTATGCATATTTGATGATGTTAAAATGTGTTCGTAGCTTCATTTTAATTAATCCAAATGTAATTTAGCTTTCTGTTTAATGTGATAATTTGATAATTGTTTTAATGGAATTCAAACTGTCATTCGTATACCCATGCAAGCTATTTTTAGAACATGGATTTCATTGTTGGAATTTATTTTCTATCATCTGCAAAATGATGCACATTGATCGGCACAAAATCTGGGAGATCATTCTCGTAAAGACTAGGTAAGGAATTGTACATTATTATTACCAAAGACGATTGTGATGATTAACCTCCGTCAACTACGTTTTATTTGAAAGGATCTCAGTAATACTTGTTATACCACTGCACAGTAATTTACAAAGTAATCCATTGTGACACCCCTTACACCAGTTACTAGATCTATCACTAGTTTGGTGTCCATGTTCATAACTGAGTTGAAGTGCATGAATAAATTCCACCAGTTTCATTACATTACTGGCTATCATAAGACCATACAACTAAATAAATGGCTTGCAATTACCTGCAATAATGTCTTTATCCTTACATAAGTAATCACAATAATATTTATATAGCGCCATAAGTGTTCTAATTCAGACTTGGCAAAACAAATTTATTTCCACACAAATTTGTACCAAAGTCATGTTGATACTGTACTACTAATGCAGTATGTTGCTTGTAGTCTACTAAGTTTCGTCTCATATGGCATTATTACTGTTGGACTATTATTATTAGGCCTATATATCGCGCAGATTTGCTTGTTTGTGTATAATTCGTCCATAATATAATTCTTTGTCGATAAAGATAGTTAAGAGCTTATGAAAATAGTTCACAATTAATTATATAGAAACACCAAACTTACCTTGGTTTCTAGTAATAGTGGAAAGGGCGTGTACGAAATCACGTTACGATAATTTCAAATGAAACGACGCATAGATACACAGTGTTCCTAAGCACACACACGTGCACGCGAACAGACATAACACGTGCGTAACTGTTAATATTTGACGTAGTAGATACATTTATTGACGCACTAAATTGCTTGCATCTATTTTAAGAAATCTGTATAAAGAAAAAGTTGTATTTTGAGCGCTCATGCGTCCCTCTCTGACGCGCTGGCGAAACAGCCGATATTGATCGGAATATACGTTTTTGGTACTACTGGTAAATCACATTATTTATGTAGCGTTATCATCCGCGACAACACTGGACCGTTTGTCGTATATGAATAGCGAAATAATATTATTTTAAGGGCGTATTTATAGTCTATTGTAACCACCGGATCTCGTGAGTTAACGCATCATGAGGTTTAATGTCATAGGTTCTATTGACATTATAGAGACGTGCGTTCTGTAACGGTTGATATTTTATTGGTGACTCACATAGTGTGTGGTCGTAACAGTTGACTCTTCAGTGGACAGTACATTTATAACGTTTTTGAACTTTACTCCATGCTTCGACAATGCTTGACCTTATTTTGTTCAACGATGCATAGCGAGTATAACAATAACTCTTTGCGACGCAAACAAACATAAACTATCATTGTGACGTATGATTATTAAACCATAACATTTCTTTATTTCATTCCTAGGTTTGTTGTATTATATTTTTTTAACGAGCTTGTGTTAAACTATTAAAATGGCTTATTCTGTATGTTAACACAAGCTCGTTTTTTTACAATATATAATACAATAAAACCGTGAACGAAATAAAGAAATTGTATGGTTCTATCACTTCTATGTAATGGAACGAATTCATCAATGGTAGGCTTTTTGATTTGTTTGCAAGTTAAATAGGTTTGTTGTCTTGACAACTTAAGCCACTGATGTTTCTTGATTCTGTGTTGTGAACCTGATCCTCATGTTATGATTTGGACACGTGCTTCTGTTAAACACCATTGGACAGACCACTATATTCGACCTTGTAGCTTTGAGAAACTGGCAAAATGTTCAGCCGTTCATAAGATTAAATTATAAGTATGGACGCATTACAAGTTGCGTTGTAAAAGAGAATCTTTTGCCCTCTCCTACCACCAATTGTCTACTGGAAGAAAAGCACAGAAAGCAGCACATTACATACAGAGAGGGAATGCTATGCATTGGGAGATGACTTAATCCAACTCACCATTTTCTCAATGACATTCTTTGGAGCTTTGTGAAGACATAATTAAGCACTTCAGTGTATTAAATATCCAAGCTGGATTAGCAAGTTATTTATGCTGTGGCAGTGTTTGTGACATCCTGAGTCATAGTCGTGTCCCACAAACACGCAGTAGGTATATAAATAACTGCCTCAGTGCACCTTTTGAACTCGAAATAGCGACTAATTATAACATATTAACCAAACCTTTAAAGTCTCCATACGAAGCGTGACGCTGCAGATATAACTACTGACACGTAACGATTCACTGCCGGCTTGACGTTATCTCGAAGCGAGATATTCGCCTCACGATTCCTATTCACTACCTCAATGCACCTTTTCAACTTGGCTGTCGTGAATAGGCACTGCTTGTAAAGTGATCCAAACCTACAATTACAAAGTGGCTATGCCATTCAATACAACAACTGGAACATTAAGTCACGAAGTGTAGCGCTTTGCCTTACGACTCTTATTCATTAAGGTATAAACTTACACACTGACGTTGGCAGGTAGGAGCCGTCCGTTTTGGCGCATGGGTATTATCTAAAATTGTACAACCCTCTCACTTTTATTTGCGACAAGCCTCGTGTATAGTTTCTCGCTGTCAGTCGGTTGCGACGGTTCGGAATACATCTTGTTTTAGTGTGCCTATATCTCAGCCGGGTAAGGATGGTGTTGTTAGGTCCTTCTGGTTTTTCTTGAAAATAAAGTTTGTGTATTGAGCATGTTGTCATTCTTGCGACTTGAGACGTCATGGAAGTAACGACCGCTGGGATTTAATATGGACTGGCCTACGCACCAATAATTGCAATTGCCGAATTTAATATTTGGATATAGGCGTAACAATAATAATTGTATTCCAGTCAATATGTGTCACTGCGCGTGCGCAGGCTTTTCGCGTATTGACTTGCAGGGGTGTAGTTCTTATTTGTGATTAGCCTTCGGATAATATTCTTGCCACGTTTGACGTAATACATGCAGACAACCAGACTATCACCAAACATCACCACTATGATGTTAATAGTATATCCTTTCGGGAAATCCCTATGGAATCGTTCGCAAGAACACATTCCCCTAAGGGTTATTTCGTAAACACCGCTGGAAAAAACTTTACTTCCCTGACAGACCTGTTCACTCAGACATCATCTCGGCTTCTCTGGGAAGCATCCAGCCATATGCTACAAGTAATGCGCGAAGGCTGCTCGTACACATATCCACCACTGTCTATAGCCAGGTACTCATTTATTCAGCTGAGTGAACTGGAGCAATGTAGAGTGAAAACACTTGCCCAAGGTTTTAACACCGCAGCCAGGATTTCTAGTAGTCGAGAGTCCGAAGCTCTACCCCTGAGCCACTGCGCTCAACATCCATATGTCTCGTCAAACCGACCTGTACAGAGTGGTGGTGTGTAACCTATCATGGACTCGCATAATGGATGCATTATATCTAATCAACTAAACGTGGGAAAGTACTGATCACATTATACGTGACGCGCATACTGGCGTGACTAGCAAGAGAACAAAATGGATTGGATACAACACTGCAGGCTACTCATTGTCAACAGTTGATACACTCTGGCAACATGACGAAGCACATCTGCATTGTATGCATGTACACTATTTAGGTTAATCATTGTCACCAGTTGATACACTCTGGAAACATGACTAAGCACATCTGCATTATACACATGTATAACACTGCAGGTACTCATTATCAACAGTTGATACACTCTGTGATCATGACGAAGCACTTCTGCATTGTAAGCATGTACAATGATTCAGATTACTTGTTGTCAACAGTTGATACCTCTGGGAAATGACTAAGTACTTCTGCATGGTAAGCATCAAGTGCGGTTAGAATGTTTTTTAGAAACGTGTTGGCAAGGAACGCACTTGTAATGACTTAACACGACCTTACAAAGCAGACCCGGAAAATATGCAGTGTATATAATATATATAACCCTATCAATGCAGCTTTCTCAACTCGGTCGTCGAAAATAGCCACTCACTAACACTGAACGTCTACCTTTGAATTCGACTAGCGATGCGTGACATAACCTATATGACAACTCAAATGTGACGATTTCCCAACGGTGTTCACGTTATCACTACCCATGATCTTACTTCTCATAGCTGCTATTCCCAAAGGCATCACCTTAAATAGATTTACTGGGAAACTTTTATTTTAGTGCAAGGAAGTTATTGATTAAATGGCGGCATATTGCGTGTCTCTATGTCACTGAAATAAGCAACGAGACAAATTATAGCAATAGAATACTGGCATAGGTGCGTCATATCATTGAAATACTGTGGAATCTACAGAAATAACAAAACAGCCCAAAGGATTAGTCAGTGACTAACACAGGAAACTCCACGACAAAACAGGTGCTATAAAATTATATAATTTTATTAAAGACTGTATTTCAACGAAAGAGGTACAAATTCCTTGTATTGTGAAACACAATGTAGGTATATTAATAATAAACAACAACATGAGATGCGCATGAGAAAAAACACACGAAATAAAGCAGCGCAAGGAAATATCAGTCGAGGCAAATACTGTGTCTCGTCGCTACGTTATTACAATATATTAGTGATAATAACACATTAATTCAAACTACCATAGCTTATGTTCTGTCTGTCCGTCCGTCCGTCCGTCCGTCCGTCCGTCCGTCCGTCCGTCCGTCCGTCCGTCCGTCCGTCCGTCCGTCCGTCCGTCCGTCCGTCCGTCCGTCCGTCCGTCCGTCCGTCCGTCCGTCCGTCCGTCCGTCCGTCCGTCCGTCCGTCCGTCCGTCCGTCCGTCCGTCCGTCCGTCCGTCCGTCCGTCCGTCCGTCCGTCCGTCCGTCCGTCCGTCCGTCCGTCCGTCCGTCCGTCCGTCCGTCCGTCCGTCCGTCCGTCCGTCCGTCCGTCCGTCCGTCCGTCCGTCCGTCCGTCCGTCCGTCCGTCCGTCCGTCCGTCCGTCCGTCCGTCCGTCCGTCCGTCCGTCCGTCCGTCCGTCCGTCCGTCCGTCCGTCCGTCCGTCCGTCCGTCCGTCCGTCCGTCCGTCCCTCCGTCCCTCCGTCCCTCCGTCCCTCCGTCCGTCCCTCCGTCCCTCCGTCCCTCCGTCCCTCCGTCCCTCCGTCCCTCCGTCCGTCCGTCCGTCCGTCCCTCCGTCCCTCCGTCCCTCCGTCCCTCCGTCCCTCCCTCCCTCCCTCCCTCCCTTCCTCCCTCCCTTCCTCCCTTCCTCCCTTCCTCCCTTCCTCCGTTCCTCCGTTCCTCCGTTCCTCCCTTCCCCCCTTCCCCCCTTCCTCCCTTCCTCCCTTCCTCCCTTCCTCCCTTCCTCCTCCCCTCCCTCCCTCCCTCCCTCCCTCCCTCCCTCCCTCCCTCCCTCCCTCCCTCCCTCACTCCCTGCATGCCTGCCTGCCTGCCTGCCTGCCTGCCTGCCTGCCTGCCTGCCTGCCTGCCTGCCTGCCTGCCTGCCTGCCCGCCTGCCCGCCTGCCCGCCTGCCCGCCTGCCCGCCTGCCCGCCTGCCCGCCTGCCCGCCTGCCCGCCTGCCCGCCTGCCCGCCTGCCCGCCTGCCCGCCTGCCCGCCTGCCCGCCTGCCCGCCTGCCCGCCTGCCCGCCTGCCCGCCTGCCAGCCTGCCCGCCTGCCCGCCTGCCCGCCTGCCCGCCTGCCCGCCTCCCCGCCTCCCCGCCTCCCCGCCTCCCCGCCTCCCTGCCTCCCTGCCCCCTGCTTCCCCCCGTGTGTGTGTGTGTGTGTGTGTGTGTGTGTGTGTGTGTGTGTGTGTGTGTGTGTGTGTGTGTGTGTGTGGGTGTGGGTGTGGGTGTGTCTGTGTGTGTGTGTGTGTGTGTGTGTGTGTGTGTGTGTGTGAGAGAGTGAGTGTGTGTGTGTGTGTGGTGTGTGTGTTTGTGTGTGTTTGTGTGTGTGTGTGTGTGTGTGTGTGTGTGTGCGTGCGTGCGTGCGTGCGTGTGTGTGGGTGTCTGTGTGTGTGTGGGGGGGGGGGTCTGAGTGTGTGTGTGTGTGTGTGTGGTGTGTGTTTGTGTGTGTGTATGTGTGTGTTTGTGTGTTTGTATGAGTATGTGTGTGTGTATGTGTGTGTTTGTGTGTGTATGTTTGTTTACGTTTCATAGTCATGACTACTACCATAAATAGCAGCAACTATGCAATTTTATATTACAAAACATGTGAACGTGAGGACATCTACATGTTGCAGTTCCTACTCCCATCCCATCCCGTCATTGAAATTAAATTATTCATCTCCAGCAGAACCACTGCGAATCGCTGCGTATCGAATGGACGTTGTGAACAATGATCTATGCTAGAAGCCAATGATCACGATTACAAGGGATATCAAACTATGAGTACGTTGTTTTGTTTACATAAATAGGATATATCCACACCTTGTTATATTGTTCAGGACTTTTTACATTCCATCTAGTGGGCGACGTGTCCATTTGAACATCATTGTATACGCAATACAACAAAATAACCGATAAAGTAACTCATTAACAAGATTGAAGCAAATGAATGAGTTGTTTAGAAAATGTTTCGCTAAGAGAGAGAGAGAGAGAGATGTTCGTATATACAAACAGAATAACACAGTTTAAAAGCCGGTGAGTTGCGTGAGCGATTATATAGATCTTTGATTAACGCGGCATTGTCCGGTACTTGATATTATGGTGCTGTGAAATCATTTAGAAGTAGTAGTATTTTAAGTTTTGAGAACACGATGATGTGAGTTTGTCATTTTTTGTTAAAATGTAAACCAAGCAGTCAAATCGTTTATTTTATTTTGTTATAAAAGCGAAGCTTCTTATATCTTCGGAGTAAATGTTAACACGTTTTAACAAGATTGCCACCCAGAGAATCAACTCTAGATGGCAGTTGCATAAAGGACTAGGAAGCTCTTTGGCTTATCGACAGTCCAACCTACCCTACCCTTCTTAGATCGATTTTATTTGTAAACATTGTAACACTACTAGCAGCTACACAATCAGCTGATACTCTATTCCATTCATTTACTGTTCTTTGTGAAAATGAGAATTTTCTAATATCTAGTCTGTATCTATATGTTGTATTATGAACTGGCAAAATGTCCTAGGGACACATCATGCCAGTGCGCATGGTGGATCATTTGACTTAATTATTAACATATTGGGTTACATTATTTTGAAATGAGTTTAGTGATTTACTTGAGATGGTGTTTGGGGGCAGAGAATTCCATTCTTTAATTGTGGTTGGGAAGAAGCTGTTTCAAATATGTTCGTTGAGTATCTAATTTGCAAGAGCTGAGTGTCATGTTTATGTGAGGATCTAGTGTTATGTTGGATATAGTCATCTAGCTGGATATCTTTAAGTTTATGTTCCTTATCTTATATATTATGCTAAGTCTCTATTGGTTTCTTGTTTGGAGGGTGTCCCACTGGAGGTCTTTACGTTAAGAAGTTGGGTTAGTGTTACTGGCTCTCTAGAATAGTGTTGTGTATAAAAGCTGGCAACTTGTCTTTGGATTCTTTCTAAGGTTTTAATCTGTTTTAGGCACTGTGGATCGATGATGCTGAAGCATATTCAAGTGTTGGTCGGACAAGGGTTGTGTAGGCTATAGACTTAATGTGGGTTGTGCATTTATTTAGATTTCTCCTAATGACTCCTAATATATGTTGTGCTTTCCATGCAACTGAGTTACATTAAGCATATTTCAGTTGTTGGCCACAGAAGGTGTAGACATTTGGTGTCGGTTTTCTTGAGGCTAATGTCATTTTAAAGCATTTGGTGGGATTGAATTTCACAAGCCAGATGTTTTGCCATTCTTCAAGTTTGAGTAGATCATTTTGGAGGAGTGGAGGAGAAAAGTGTCATTGTCTGACTTAACTGGTAAATATAATAGGTAGTCACCTGTAAAAAGGCGAACGTTTGAAGTGAGATTGTTGGGGAGGTAATTTATGTAAAGTAAGAATAACAGGGGCCCCAGGACGGTTCCCTGTGGTACGCCAGAGGTGACTTGAATTGGTATGGATGCCGATCCATTTAGTTACAACCTATTGAGGAGTTCTCTCTGCAAGGAAGCTATTTATCCATGATGATGTTGGGCCTGTGATGCCATAGTATTTTAGTTTGTGGATTAGTCTTTTATGTGGAACTTTATCGAATGCTTTAGTGAAGTCTAGAATGGCCATGTCTACAGATTTCCTTTCGTTTAGGGATTTGCTTATGTCATGGAAAGTTTGAATTAATTGAGTTTCTGTCGATCGTTTTACACGGAAACCATGTTGGTGGTCAGTAATGATGTGATGTTGTTCAAGGCGTTTCATAATGAATTATGCGTTCAAAAAGTTTAGAAATCACAGGAAACAATGATATTGGTATGTAGTTTGACGTTTCTGCCCTCTTTCCTTTCTTAGAAATCGCTGTTATGTTTGCTTTCTTACAGGCTTTGGAAACTTGACCAGAGTCAACTGATGATTGGAAGATATCGTGTATTATTGGTGATAGGCGGGAGACATATCTGTTTAGGAACCATGGTGGAATGCCATCTGGTCCTTTCGATTTAGAGGTGTTAATTTTGATAGTTGGTCATGTACTCATTTAAGGGAAATTGTTAGTTTGGGTATCTTTACATGTGGGCTGTCGTTCAGATTTGGCAACGTGGAATTTCCTTCATGTGTAAAGACTCTTTTGAAGTGATTGCCTAAGGCTTCTGCTTTTTGTTCGTCATCGCTAATTATGTTTTCCGCAAAGTCGAGTACCCTGGTTATCTTGTCTAAGTTTGGAAATGAAACTCAAGAATGCTTTCGATTTGTCTGTTACTGCAGTTGTTAGTTATATATAGTACAGTCTAGCAAAACGAAGTTGTTTGTGCATGTCTTTGCTGGTATTACAAACCTCTTGCCAGTCTTCTGAATTTTGTGATATTTTTGATTTGTTATATAATTGTTTCTTTCTTTTGCACATGTTTTTCAAGTCTTTACTGAACCACGTTGTCTACACTGCTTCTTTGCTAACGTAACTCCATATCCTCTAGTTCTTCTACCTTCCTAAACAGAGAAAATAAATTTCTGTCAATATTTCATACTCATTCAATATTTTAAACTCTTCTATCTGATCTCCTCTCAATCACATGGTTTCTAGTGTTATAATAATAATAATAATGTTTATTTGGTATAGCGCTACACCCATAATAGTTCGTGGCGCTTCACAACATATTACAATTTAAAAGAGATAAAAAGATATATGTATACAATAAGGCAAATACTACTGTTTTAAAATAAATGTAAAATAATATGTATAGGTATATAAATAAATAAAATTAGTACGGTATTAAATAGCGTAGTGTTGTTAATCCACAATCTTTTAGACGCATTTCATAACTAATATTCCTGAGTTTTGGTATTATTTTGGTTGCTCTCCTTTGTGCTCTTTCTAGCATATATATCTCTCTTACGATATGGTCTCCATGCTTGTATACAATATTCTAAATAGGCCTAACTATTGATTTGTACAGCGGTACTATTAGTTCCTTTTCCTTGTTTCGCCTAATTAATCCAAGACTTTGTTTTCCTTCGCTGCTGCAATTCCCCACTGCTCTGATATCTACATATCAGCACTAATAGTTAACCCTAAGTCATTTTCCTTTACGGTAGTGTTTAGTACAGTACCACCTATTGTATATTGTGCGTCTTCATTTCCATGTCCTCTGTGGATGCTCTTACAATTCTCCCAAATTTAAACAGTATTTGCCACTTCTCAGACCATTCGGTCAATTTATTTAGATCATCTTGTAAGTGCTGTCTATCTGCATCACTTTTAATATTGTTTACACTTTTGTGTCGCCCGCAAACTTCAACACCTTGCTTGTTATATCATGATCCAAATCATTGCTATATATTAAGAATAACATGGGTCCCAGGACTGACCCCTGCTGTACTCCACTCAAAACCGATTTCCATTTTGAAACCTCCCCATGAACTATGGATGATCTTTGTTTTCTACCAATAAGCCATTTTTCTGTCCAGAAATCGTACCATTTCGTATGCCATGGGCATTTAGCTTAAGTAGTAATCTTTGATGTTGCACTTTGTCAAATACTTTTTTAAATCGAAATAGATTACATCTATTGGTGATCCCTCATCTACCCACTTTGCGACATCTTCCAAAAAACATAACATATTTGTTAAGCATGACCTCACTTTTAGAAACCCATTTTGAGACAGGTTTGTCAAGTTATTCTTAACAAGAAAATCAACCAAGTGATCTTTAATTAGTATTTATAATCGTTTGCGAATCACCGATGTTAAACTCACTGGTATATAGTTCTCTGACTTGTTTCTCGAACCTTTTTAAAATAATGGTATGACGTTTGTTTCTTTCCATTCTAACGGAACTACTGATGCAGGCGGTATGCTAATTAGTTCTACAATTTCCAGTAATAATGTTGGAGCATTCCCATCCACTCCAAGTGATTTCTTATCCTGCATATCCCTTATTTTGTTAACTACCATTTTCTGGGTTACAATTAGTTGTTATAAATAGTCTGACTCTCTCCCTTTGAACTTAGTCTCTGGTACTGGTAATGCATTAATATCTTCCCTGGTAAAAACCGAACTAAAGTATTCATTTAAGTTTTCAGCCATTAAGAATCCCTCTGTTATTACGTCCCCACCACTATCTTCAAGAGGACCGACCTTATCTTGAACTTTCTGTTTACTTCGAACATACGCATAACAATTCTTGCTGTCAGGCTTTATACTAAAAGCTAATTTGTGTTCATAGCTTCTCTTTGAATTTATAATTTCAACTGTAGCTTGGTTAAGTGTTTCTGCCAAAATGGTATAGTCTTCTTCATTCCCAGTATTTCCATATGTTTTCCCATCATTTGGTTGTATTTGATTTTGTACTTCTTGGTACACATGCGACGGCGGTTCGATTGCCTAAAGCAGACTTGTTTACGCACTGATAATAATGTGCCAACAGTGCGTTGGAGCCATCATCATCATCATGCTGTCGGTCGCGAAGCGACAAAGACTGCTTCCATCACTTGACTGTTGCTCTCAATTTATCTCTCTGCTGTGAGAGTGATGTCCAGGAGTCGATCTTTATGTCTCTCAGCTTCAGGTTTCTCTTGATGGTATCCTTGAACCGGAGACGAGGGCGCCCTCTCTTTCTCTGACCAGAAGACAGTTGGGAGTAGAGAACCTGCTTTGGTAGCCTGTCTGGTGACATCCTCATGAGGTGTCCAGTCCACCGGAGATTCTTTCTGATCAGAAGATCTTCCATAGATGGTAGCCCTGTCCGTTCGAGTATTTCCTTGTTTGTCACTTTGTCCATCCAGGTTATCCTCATGATCGATCGCAGATGTCGCATCATGAAGGCATGCAGCTTTTTCACCTGTCGTCTGTACACTGTCCATGCCTCGGCTCCGTATAGGAGGGTGGACAGCACGATTGCACGGTATATCTTGCCTCTAACCCGCATGGATACATGGTGGTTGTTCCAGAGTCTCTGGCGTAGTCGGCCGAAAGATGCACTAGCCTTGGCCATCCTCCTCTGTATTTCATCGTCAATGCATCCATCACTTGATATAGTGCTTCCGAGGTAGGTGAATTCCAGAACAGAGTTCAACTTGTTTCCATCAACAATGATATCCTCCTCTCGGGTTCTTGTAAAGTTGGGTTGGTACAGCACCTCGGTCTTCTTGATGTTAATCTTCAGGCCAAACTTCTTTGACGCATTGGAGAAAGCATCCACTATATTCTGCATCTCTTCAGCAGAGTGTGCAACCAGTGCACTGTCATCTGCGAATAGCAGCTCTCTCATCAGTATCCGAGTAGTCTTGGTCTTCGCTCTGAAGTGTGCGACGTTGAATAGGTCAGCGCTCTGTCTGGACTGTATGTAGACACCATCCCCCATGTCTCGGAAAGCATCATCGAGCATTGCTGATAGGAAGATGGAGAACAGCGTGGGGGCCAGTACACATCCTTGCTTGACCCCATTTGTGACACTGAACGATTCCGAGACTTCCCCTCCAACACTATCATTTGCCATCATTCCGGTATGTAGTGCCTCGATCATTGGTTGTGAACTTCTCTGGGCATCCATACTTCCTCAGTAGCTGCCATAGCCCGGTTCTCCCAACTGTATCGAACGCCTTACTGAAGTCGACAAATACCATGTACAGTGGTCGGTCCTGCTCAATGCACTTTTCTTGTAGTTGTCGGAGACAAAATATCATATCCACGGTGCTCCGGTTACCTCTGAAGCCACATTGAGTCTCTGGAACTACCTCTGGTATTATGTGGGTAGATAGTCTGTTGAGTAGGATCCTGGCGAAGATCTTGCCTGCTATGGAAAGAAGAGAGATTCCTCTATAGTTCCCACAGTCTGTTCGATCACCTTTCTTGTAGATGGTTACAATGCTGGCATCCTTCCATGCTTGTGGTACAGAACCCACCTCCCAGGCATTGGTGATTAGTTGGTGCAGTCTGCTGAACAGATTGTCTCCTCCGTGCTTCCATACTTCTGCAGGAATTCCATCTCCTCCAGGTGCTTTGCCATCTTTCAGGCCGGCGATTGCTTTAGCCATCTCATCCATAGTTGGAATCTCATCTAGGCTTGTCTTGATAATGCGCTGCGGGATGTTGTCCAAAGCTTCGTGATCTATATCTCCAGGGACGTTGAGTAGCTTCTGGAAGTGTTCACTCCATCTTGCCACAACTCTCTTGCTGCCAGAGAAGGTCTCCATTCCATCTGCTGATTTCAGTTGAACAGGTCCCTTCTTTTTGGGTCCCCACACTTCCTTCAGTCCATTGTAGAAGCCCTTCATGTTGGTACTGTCAGCAGCTCTCTGCAGCTCCACTGCCTTCCTTTCCCACCAGTCTGACTTCAGTGCACGGGTGTGTTTTTGTAGCAGTCTGCAGGCGTCTTTATATGCTGCAGTGCTGGATCTAGTGCTCCTGGTTTGCAACACTCTCTGATGGGCTTGGTCTCTTCTGCTCATAAGAGTTTGTAGCTCCTGGTCGTTGGGGTCGAACCAGTCCTGGTGTTTTCTGTCTGGCTTGCCAAGATATGTTTTGGCTGTGTTGTACACGACCTGCTGCAGAGCTTCCCATTCCTCGTCTGGTGTTGAGTTTTCCTTCTCGTCCCATTGGGCGAGAGCACTGTCCATCTCCTGCTCAAAACTCTCCCTATGGCTGGTTGTACTTAGTTTTGCTGTGTTGAGCTTGGTCGGCTGACTTGTTCCTTGCCTGCTGTGCTTTTGTCGTATTCTGAAAGCCACTTTTGACCTCAGCATCTGGTGATCGGTCCAACAGTTTGCTTCACGCATGGCTCGGGTACTGTGGATGTCCATCTTATCCCGACACCTCGTGATGATGAAGTCGATCATATGCCAGTGTCTGGAACGAGGATGCATCCAGGTGGTCTTGCGTTCATCCTTCTGCTTGAACATGGTGTTCGTCACTATCAGTTCGAACTCAGAGCACAGAGCCAGTAGAAGCTCGCCATTGGAGTTGCATTTCCCAATCCCATGTTTGCCCATGACCAAGGGCCACTTGTCATTGTCTCTTCCTATCCTCGCATTGAAGTCTCCTATCAGCAGTAGCTTATCTGTATGGGGGATGCCACTGAACACACTTGCCAGCTGGTTGTAGAAGGCCTCCTTGTTTTCGTCTGGGTTTGTCATTGTCGGAGCATACACGCTGATAATTGTAGCAAAGTTGTCCTTACTTAGAGGTAGTCTCATCGTCATGATTCTGTCACTTACTGGCCGTGGCATTTCTGTCAGCTTTGTGACGATATCCTTTTTGATAGCAAAGCCCACTCCGGCCTCCCTTCTTTCTCCTTCGGGTTTGCCACTCCAGAAGAAAGAGTATTCCAAGTCGTTGAGACTACCAGACTCAGAGAACCTTGTTTCACATAGGGCGGCGATGTCGATGTTGTATTTGGCAAGTTCCATTGCTACTAGTGCCGTGCGTCTTTCTGGTCGGTTAGCTCCTTCTCGGTCGAGGAGAGTCCTCACGTTCTATTGTCCAATTGTCAGTATTGTCAGTAGTTGTCTTCTTTGTCTTCTTCTTCCTAGCTGATTTTTCACTGTCGATGGAAGATGAGGTCGAGCAGCACGGTCCTTGGTAACCCGGGCGACGGCCGATCCGGTATCATGTTTCGTGCAGTTGTACATTTCATGGAAGCTGCTAGCAAAAATTGTTGAAGTGCCGCTGGCTTTTGCAAGTTACTAGCGACACTCTCTCGGGGAACAAATAGAGGTCTCACACCGGCAAGAACATGTCAAGACAGGCGCAAACTATTTGTCCCTGCAGTGGCTGGTCGAGAGATGTTGGGAATTCCATACATCAACCGCCCTTGATGCTGCCACAGTGACATGGTTTTCTGGTTAGGGTTTGCCCCCTTAGCCTTCGGTTCTGACAAGAACCTGTACCACAAGGCAGTGGTTTATAACTCTGCATGGCAGGGGCGTCAAACTCCCTGTGAGCCATGAGCAGTATATTTAAAAGATTTCCTGTTAACTGTTTGCTGACGAAAATTCTTGTTCCAGTCTAGAAAGATACCTTGTAAAAACGAGTGTGTTCGAATGTAAAATAGGCTCAGTGGCTTATACAATTTTTTTTGTAGCCTCGTGTGCATTATTTCATGATCTTTAGATAAGTATTTGATGTAACATAAATTATCGGCTAATTACTGACAAACAGTCCTGACTAAATGTAAACTAATGTCTGTTTTAAAATCAGTTATAATAACAAAATATTGCTAAAATAAAATAATATGCAATATAATATAAATTGAATTCATTATGCAGCCACCCGTCAGGGACAACATGACCTGTGCGTTTAAATCATATAAAAAATACACTAGATACCTGCGTCCCTAACACTAGAAAAACGCAAAGGTACTGCGAAACGGCGAGAAGAGTCTTAGCGACAACATAATAACACAACATGACGCCAAATACATTTTATGTGTTATGTTCGTGTTGTCTAACAAGTGTGCGTGTCCTGAGTGCATATGTCTGCAAGAAGCGTCGAGACCGTTGTGTTTTTCAAAGGATTTATTTTTTTGACAAAGTGAAAAACTATCTATTTGTTCTGCTTGTCATTAAAGACTTCTTCGAGGTGGCTCGTCTAAAACAGGTTTATGCGTTAACAAGTGCCTGAGTGATATAGCGTAATCTCTGGCAGACATGACGAAACCGTTGCGTAAACTGAACTTAAAGTGCTTATGACACGCTTAGTGCAAGTCCTGGTTCTTTGTGAAACAACAACCTTTACCTATATAAAGTGATTAAATTTACTGTATTACAGTTGGATGTCTAGAATGGTAGAGTCGACATATTCACCAATAAATGTGACAAACCACAGTGACCTCGCGATTGGTTTTTATACTCTTGTCGTGCCCATTTGTGACAACAGCGGGGGATTGTTTTCCAACTAATCACATTATACAAAAACAACGTACGTTGACGATTGACATGAATTACGTAATTAGAACAATCGTAGAAAACATTTGTTGTGTGTACGTAATACGTTCTGTCCCCCGATGAAATTAATTACTTTTGTTTTTTTTCCTTGGGATACCAGCAAAAATAATAAAAATGAGTAATAGGCACTACATAAGGTTATGAATTACACTATGTGTGTGTGTTTGTGTTTCCATGTGTGGGTGGGTGGGTGGGTGGGTGGGTGGGTGGGTGCGGGCGTGCGGGCGGGCGGGCTTATAGTTAAAGGAAGTACGCGTGAGTGATGCTGTTTCTACTGTAACAAAAGTTGTAGTTAAACTGACTGAAACATACACACATACACTGACACACGGACGCACACAGGCACACTGGCATACAGGCACACAGGAACGCGGACGCACACCCCCCCCCCCACACACACACACTCACATACACAACACACGCGCGCACACACACACACACACACACACACACACACACACACACACACACACACACACACACATATATATATATATATATATATATATATATATATATAAATATATATATATAGTTACACACTCACACACAAACACACACACACACACACACACACACACACACACACACACACACACACACACACACTGAACTATTACCGCAAACTATGAATGTTCATAACAGTGATCAATATGAACGTTTTACTACATGACTAATATTGTATCTTTAGTCAACGTAATGTGCAACAAAAGTGTACAAACGTGAATGATTATTATGGTATCAGTGAACATGTTATGTTCGTGTAAATGTGTCATACACGCAATGAGCTCATCATATCCCGCAGTGTTGACGCAGTATCAAGCAGTGACCGCCAAACAAGCAAACTTATTCCTCGGCGGAGTAGTGTTTAAAAACACTCAGAAAAAATGTAAGTTATCGTACCAATATTTTCACACATCTATGTTAACACGACCCATGCTTCGAAAGGGCACACACACACCTATCTCGCCGCTACGCGCTGATATACACACCCAAGACACGGAGACACGTCAAACAAAACGAACACAACACACAAAAAGTAGCCTTCCTTTAGACTACGCTATCGTGTATCATTGCGAGTTCTTTCGCCTAGCCCGCAGGGTTTCTACATGAATAGCGTTCTGTTTTCGTGGAAGATGTCATTGTCGGAGGATATTCGGACTGTTTTTCAGTGTTATGTTGTGTTATCCTAATGTCATCATCTGTCTCATCGCTGTTCAGCACCATCGTTGACGCAAATACCTACTCCGTTGCATTTGATTTAACCGCGTGGGTACAGTTGACCCTTGTTAATACAACGGGTGGTTGCTTTGCTTCTCTAGAACCTGAATTATTTACAGCTGGACGCTCAGCCGTGTACAACACCGGATGTCCATTGTCTATGCTCCATTACTCCAGTCCGTCCCTATTCTGGCCTGACCCTGTTGGGAATTGGCGGTACCATTGTTACCGTTTTCACTCTCTACTTGACGCCGCTCCCTACTTGGTACAGGACCGACCGCAGGTACAAGGTCGAGAGTAAGTATCACCCTGACCGTTTGACTCCACCAGGAGTGTTGGCCAGTACACCTACAAGAACAAGTAACAGAAAATGGACACTACCCTGAGGGACCAGTCCAAGAACCGGAAGACACCGGCCCAGAACCGTAATATAGGAGACGGTTGTGGAGTTGAGATTTTATAGCAAAATAGTAGCATCTGCTGAAGTATCATCGACCAACATGGTAACTTAGTATCAGCAGATTCAGCAGCAACAACAACAAGACCAGTTACACCAGAAGGGACAGCGGCAACGGAAGGAACACCATTAGCAGCAGCTGTAGGTGTAATACGTGGAATACATGCATCCATTAAACACCATATAGACGGAACTAACAATTTAGTGTATCCGAAAGCCACAGTCAACGTGAGCTTCGAAATGGTGGCATATGTAACTGAACCGCTGATCCTCGTTCTAACGTCTTTAGCTTCACCCCTTGACCACCGCTCCATATTTTATTGAACTCTCTTTATAACGCTACCTTTTCAAATATAGGTTGTGACGATTGCTAACACTACCCAAGTATTCTTGGCTGACGACATCTATGAAACAAGACGTCTTCAACACTAAATGTTCTCAACACGTACTGTAAGGCAGATATGAAGCCGCAGTTACAT
Source organism: Oasisia sp. SBJ-2009 (assembly GCA_964017155.1). NCBI lineage: Eukaryota > Metazoa > Annelida > Polychaeta > Sabellida > Siboglinidae > Oasisia > Oasisia sp. SBJ-2009. The sequence goes on from OZ024865.1 coordinate 35,920,773, forward strand.
TGTTGAGCAACGCAGAGTGCCACCGTCCCTACCGGTGATGTTTTCAGTGTACATCCAGGCACACACCATGCTGGTGCCATTGTTAGTTGTATCCAACAACAGCACTGCCTATTGGTGGGCAGACGGCACTGGCTTTTCAAAAAGTGAATTCGTGCGTGAAGGCAACACAGACACAGCATAGCAACATGCAAACAATGTGTACTTCCGGCCTACATTATGTACAGCGCCATCTATGGACTACCTTGTAATTGTGGACCTCCATTACGAGTATGATTTAGCTAAAATGCATACACTGCGTAGAAGATCTGCCATCTGTATTAAAAGTAATCACCACCCATGGCTTGCGTATTTTATAGAAACTGAACATAATAATTCGGAATGTCTTGAAGCGTTCTCCATATCGTTCCAGCTTCTACAATGATACCAGCCCATAAACCGGTAGACACCGGCCGCCCAATATCGTAATATAGGAAACGGTTGTGGAGTTGAGATTTTATAGCAAAATAATAGCATCTGCTGAAGTATCATCGACCAACATGGTAACTTAGTATCAGCAGATTCAGCAGCAACAACAACAAGACCAGTTACACCAGAAGGAACAGCGGCAACGGAAGGAACACCATTAGCAGCAGCTGTAGGTGTAATACGTGGTATACATGCATCCATTAAACACCATATAGACGGAACTACCAATTTTAGTGTATCCGAAAGCCACAGTCAACGTGAGCTTCGAAATGGTGGCATATGTAACTAAACCGCTTATCCTCGTTCTGACGTCTTTAGCTTCACACCTTGACCACCGCTCCATATTTTATTGATCTCTCTTTATAACGCCACCTTTTCAAATATAGGTTGTGACGATTGCTAACACTACCCAACTATTCTTGGCTGATGACATATATGAAACAAGACGTCTTCAACACTTAATGTTCTCAATGCGTACAGTAAGGCAGATATAAAGCCGCAGTTACATTGCTGAGCAACGCAGAGTGCCACCGTCCCGACCGTTGATGTTTTCTGTGTGCATCCAGGCACACACCATGCTGGTGCCATTGTTAGTTGTATCCAACAACAGCACTGCCTATTGGTGGGCAGACGGCAGTGGTTTTTCAGAAAGTGAATTCGTGCGTGAAGTCAACACAGGTGCAGCATAGCAACATGCAAACAAGGTGTACTTCCGGCCTACATTATGTACAGCGCCATCTATGGACGACCTTGTAATTGTGGAACTCCATTACAAGCATGGTTCAGCTAAAATTCATACACTGCGTAGAAGATCTGCCATGTGTATTGTAAGTAATCACCACCCCTGGCTTGCCTATTTTATAGAAACAGAACATAATCATTCGGAATGTCTTGAAGCTCTCCCCATATCGTTCCAGCTTCGACTACAATGATACCAGCCAATGAACCGTAAGACACCGGCCGCCCAAAATCGTAATATATGAAACGGTTGTGGAGTTCAGATTTTATAGCAAAATAATAGCATCTGATGAAGTATCATTGACCAACATGGTATCTTAGTATCAGCAGATTCAGCAGCAACAACAACAAGACCAGTTACACCAGAAGGGACAGCGGCAACGGAAGGAACACCAATAACAGCAGCTGTAGCTGTAATACGTCGAATACATGCATCCTTTGTGTGGGTATGCTATTTAGCGTGGCATTAAACATCATACAGACGGATTTAACAACTGTTAGTGTATCATTCGAAAGACACAGTCAACGTGAGGTGAACGAAATGGTGGCATGTGTAAATGAACCGCTGATCCTCCTTCTAACGTCCTTAGCTTGACCACTGCTCCATATTTTATTGATCTCTCTTTATTACGCCACCTTTTCAAATATAGTTTTAGCCGATTGCTAACACTACGCAACTGTTCTTGGCTGATGACATCTATGAAACAAGACGTCTTCAACACTTAATGTTCTCAATGCGTACAGTAAGGCAGATATTAAGCCGCAGTTGCATTGTTGAGCAACGCAGAGTGCCACCGTCTCGAACGTTGATGTACACTTTGTACATCCAGGCACACACCATGCTGTTGCCATTGTTAGTTGTATCCAACAACAGCACTGCCTATTGGTGGGCAGACGGCACTGGCTTTTCAGAAAGTGAATTCGTGCGTGAAGGCAACACAGGTGCAGCTTAGCAACATGCAAAGGAAGTGCCCTTCTAGGCCGACTTCGATAGGGCGTGTAAGTGGGTCACGATACATGGCGAGACTCCGCGCGACTGGAGCTGATTTGGGGACTGGTCAAAGAATAATATTCGATGAATGTCAGTTGTAGCTTCCGATTGATGAATACTATGAAAATCAGGACATAAATATCTTGTGATATACCTTTCTTATCTGAAATGACCGATTTAATATTGAGTTTACCACACAATCATAGACATAGCGATTTATGTAGTGCAGATAATAGACACTCCCCACAATTTTAGGTCGTATGTGTTTTTTACGGGATTTGCATTTTACATAGCTGTACGTTGTGATTTCAATAAGCACTTATATCTGACAAGTTGTCTAAATGCATATAATCATAACACATGTATACGTTTGCCCCAAACAGGTTGTACTGCGCGAAAATGGCATATTTCATTATTAGTCTAGATCGCCAAACACAAGTACAACCCGGCGATGCCATGGCAACCACCATAACAATCAATTAAAATTCATGATTTCCGTGAGCATTGTCACCGGCAAAGTGTTCCACTGCTTCTGCTTGTAATAATCCTTCGGACAGTATAACTGAAATAGTTAGACTGGAACAGTTCAATGATTACAACCAAAAACAAAACGAAGTCCTATACGTTAACATGGAGAATATGGACCTCCTGCCCCCAACTGTCCCCAGCCTCGTTTTCGCGCGCGAGACTTGCACGCCCTATTGAGCTACTCGACTTACTCGCGTAACCCCAACGTGATATCCGGTTTATGATAATTTGCACTGCACGCGCAGTATTACACGCGTAATCCAACTGAACAGCTATTATCTTGATCACAGACACAAACCCCTTACGTAAATAAATAACATTAAGTAATCAGTTGTTTAGTGTGTAAATTGTGACGTTCCTCTTCTTGGTCTTAAATTATAATTCATAGAATATGGTGACTTTAATCCATATTAAAATGATTGTGTCATGTAATGTTTAATTAATTTCTTATGCAGTAGGGGCCTACGTTCCCTATTGGCCATCACTGCTAATGACACCAGTTACTCGAGTAAATCCTGTAAAACTCGCGATTGCCTCCAGTAGCGGCCTTGAAGATTCACCTTGCTGATCTAGGTCAAACATGGTCACGTGCTCGAGTGATCTCGGCTGTTCGATTGGGACTCGGGTTACGCGAGTTACTCGCGTAGCTCAACCGAAGTCGGCCCTATAGACTAGCTTGTTGTAATTGTGGAACTCCATTACGAGTATAATTCAGCCAAAATGCATACACTGCGTAGAAGATCTGCCAGGGGTATTGTAAGTAATCACCACCCATGGCATGCGTATCTTATTTATAGAAACTGAACATAATCATTCGGAATGTCATAAAGCTCTCCCCATATCATTCCAGCTTCTACAATGATACCATTTCGTGTAGCAGAATTGATCTCTCAAACGAATGCTACGATAGCAAAGAAAGTTGATGCCAGGGCGATCCTTTCAAAGCAGTAGACGAACAGTTTGTGTGCAGTAGTAGAGTGGTGCGTCTATTTCTTATTGGATTGCAAATCGAACAGTTTTGGGAATAGCAAACAATAAACCAGAAGATTGCTTCCTGATGGAATGGCAACAGCACCTGGAAAAATAATTAATTTAGCAAACCAAACCATACAACCGAGCACGATGTGGAGGTCGTATAACGATGTAATTATGTGTGGGCACAAAACGTGATTCATGACTCGCGCACACATCGGCGAAAATGTAGGCGAAAACGCTATATCGTTACACCGTGGAACCAGAGGAAGAGCCTACGAATCTGTTAATCTCTTAGGAATATATCAAATTGCTCAGTTAAGAAGTCAAATACGTCATCCCAATGATAAGTTCACTTTTCGTTTGCTACTTCCCATTGTCATCTTCCTGTGTGGTGAAAGTCGCATCCAGGAAAAACATGACGTTACTCTCTTCGTTTTCACGAAAATGCTTGCTACCAGTAGGACCAACAATCGCCATATTAGAATTTTTTTACTTTGTTGATTTTCTTTTGTGTTGCATATTTTAAAAAGTATAATTGTTTTCACAATAGTTATATTTGTAAATATTATGATGTACGAGTATGTGCATAACTTGTGTTGTTCTTTCGCACTCTTTGGAAAATTAAACATGCAGTTATATGTATCATATGTTATTGTAACTTGTCTGGTTTTTTCTATAGATACCACGCCGATAACATAAGTTACACACAGCTACACTTTCTTGAATGACAATCGTTTGGCGCTGTGGCGAATGACGCAATGAGGTACCACAATAACTAATCCGACAGAGGGCGCTCTAACGCAACTAGGGTTTTTGTGCCGTCTTTTACGTATTCTTGACGTGCGTAAAATGTGGCACCGTTTTGTGGAACATTTTGCGGAACCCGCATGACCCCGAAGCCTCACTCATAGCTAAATGTGGATACTGTCTGAAATCTACGTCAATGTGAAGGCATAATATGTACATTAATGTACATTTACAGCCGATGGAACGCCGACTGGTGGCCCGAAGACAGGAAGGAGTGCTGGCTCAATGCCGGAAAGGATGTTTAAAATTATCTATAACTCGCCGTATGCATCACACGAGACTACTACGTCTTCACACATAGTTAAATATTGATATCGTATAACATGTCCGTCAATATGAAAGCATAATGTCTACATTAATGTATATTTACAGTCGACGAAACGTCGCGGGACGTTCGATTAAATTCAGTGCCAAGATGGCGTTGTTTTGGCTGTTCGGTCTATTGACCACACATACGGCATGCCCACATACAAATTATCGCTGGCTACACGCCTGCATGGTCAATAGCTAATTGAGGATGATTTAAACAAGCGTTCAGCAAAACATGCAAACAAATCCACGTTAGTGGCTAGAGGCGTTGATACGCAACTAGGGTCTAGTTGCGTATTAACGCCTCTATCGACCAACGTGGATTTGTGGTACCCCATTGAAAGCCACATCATAGATTGGGAATGAGTGGAGACTACCGGGAGGAGAACAGAATACCACAATTTGTCGTTAGATATTCCAGAAAGCGGATAGTTAACAAGTCGATAAAACACATACAATTTATTCACAAGGAAATTGCTGACGTGTTTAAGACAGTTTAAAACTTAAACACACTCACTTGTATTAAAAAAACGTGATTGAAAGAAGCCTATGTTGTACACATTTCAATGTCGATTAATCACACGAAATTGATAGACATGATAGCCGTCTTCCGTCTTACGGAATCATAACAGCATGGGCATTGCTTCAGACTGTAACTGACAAAAAGTACTCGATAATTTTGAGGGGGGAAATTAAATGATACAATCACCGGAAACATTACCACCCCTGTCATTCATCATAACCATAGAGACTAGGCATTTACAACATAGGCTACGGTACACCACTGGTGTAGTTTAGCAAACCTCGTCGTCAAATGAAAAATTGACGTCGTTGTAAGCGTTTTTGTCAGTGCTCTAAACAGACGACGTCTAGCATTACGGCAGGCTATGTTGCGTGTGAGTCACGAATCTATTCCCTTGGGATTTCCCACGCTATCGCATCAGATACAGAGTCGGTCACTATACATGGAATGTGACACGCCGGAAACCCGCTCGTTTCGGGCCATCCGGTCCCGCATTCCTTTTCTCTGAATCACATCTAACACATGCGCTTTGTGACACTAATAGGCATGGTGCCAAGGCCACCGCTGTAGCGTCTAGATCTACTGCCAGCCAGATTTTCACCATGAAAAACAAACATTATTCATTTGACGCCTGTATTGTCTAGGCACCATTTCACGTATATATTTTACCTTAAAATACGAACATGTTCTGGTCACGGAACGGTACCATTTTCTCCATATGACTGAAAGGCGGTTCTTGCAACGCCAGTTCCTTATCTACTGCCATGACGCCATGGACGAAATATACTAGGTTTTGTTCTATAATATGGAGGAGGGGGCACATTATTAAATGGGTAAGTAGACATACGTCTGAGTAGGGTAAACCTCTTTGAGGTATACTCCAAACTTTGCCGTTTGTCGGAGAAGACCCTATCGGTTCTAACAAACCGCTGCTTTCCAACTTGTTTTTAATATATT
>OZ024865.1:35934565-35982065 GCA_964017155.1 Oasisia sp. SBJ-2009
GTAATTAAGTTGCCACTCTGTAGCGGTTATCACGGCTAATTAGAAAAAACAGAAGTGTCCATTCTACGGTGTCGGTACAGATAGGTGATACATCTTTACGTTGCCACCAATTTCAGTGTCGACGTCCGACGCTATATATCATGAAAATGAGTTAACACCATAATTGACGACACTAAAACGCTATACACCTCTGGCGACAGCCGCTTTTAAGTTGTCATTCGGAGTACAACACTTTAAGTGTTGTCGGTTTTTGTGGTGTCATGCCATGTACATGAGCGTTTCTACACTGTACCAAAATATAAGTTGTATTAATTGCACTAAAGGCACAAACAACCATGACAAATGGTGTTTTTATAGCAGTGCAACTCCGCGTTTGTCTTACTTGTAGCGGCTATCCCTGTAATACCACTACCAACATGTCGATGTTTTCTCCGTGACATTAATAAAACAGTATTATATTGGCATTGTCTCCGTAACACCGGTTAAAAATACTGTCGTCGTGGCAACAAAAATATTGTAGTAGCGATAACTTATTCGTTAATGGTTTACGGAAGCCCGTTGGTGCCACGCTGGATATATATTTTTCTGACCGCCGCTACTTAATTATCTGGCGGCCGCCACTTAATTATCTGGCGGCCGATTAAGTGGCGGCGGCCAGATAAATAAGTGGCGGCCGCCATATAATTAAGTGGCGGCCGTCATATAATTAAATAGCGGCCGTCATATAATTAAGTAACGGCCGCCAGATAATTAAGTGGCGGCGGCCAGATAATTAAGTGGCGGCCGCCAGATAATTAAGTGGCGGCGGCCAGATAAATAAGTGGCGGCCGCGAGATAATTAAGTGGCGGCCGCCAGATAAATAAGTGACGACCGCCAGATAATTAAGTGGCGGCAGCCAGATAAATAAGTGGCGGCCGCGAGATAATTAAGTGGCGGCCGCCATATAATTAAGTGGCGGCTGTCAGAAAAAATGTCTTTTCACCATGGCACCAACGGGCTTCCGTAATGGTTTACTCTTATTATTAGAGACTTAAATTACAATTACATATATATATTTCATGTCCACATTAAAGATCTTTCTGGTTACCTGTAAAGGCTTTCGTCTGAACGTTTCACGTAGACGTTTTCAGTACTAAGGACGAATGACGTCACCGTATATGTGGGGGGTCCATTGTGTGATTTTCAGTTGCGGCATGGTCTGTTAGAGCGAATTTGATGAAGTTAGACATTGATCTTTTTTCCCGGTCCATTTCTCATTGTCTAGGTTCTTCCTGTGTTCGTCCAGTCGTGTTTTCAATAGTCTCCCGGCCTCTCCAATATACTCGGCACCACAGTTCTTGCCTGATATCTGGTAAACCATCTCACCTTGTTCTGCTAACTCTACCTTGTCTTGTGGATGTACCAGCAGGCGCTGAGGGTGGTTTGGGGACGCATGACTATTTGTGGCGTGGTGTTCTGTTTTTCCAACAAATGGTTGTAGTATGTCAGCCAACTCCCGGGATACCTTGTATCATATTGTCTGTGTGTAGTCCACACTTGGTCTAAGTGGCACACACTCCTTGTGGATCTATGGTGATCCGTACATCCTTGGTATTTTCTCTAGTGTTGGATAGAAGTACCAGAACTGTTTGTTAGTGATCTTCCCCTCCTTTTCAAACTACCACACGTGTAGATGACGTCATTAGTACTGAAGAAGTCAACTTGAAACGTTCAGTCGAAAGCCTCTACAGGTAAAAAGAAAGACATTGAATTTGGATATGAAAACATTTAAACCTATGATTGGAAAAAAAACTATTCTAAGAAATGTTCAGTAGTCTTAACTTGTGTTGTGGTGATGGATTTTATTTAGTAATTACATTTTTTGATATTGCCTTTTTAAATAGTGTTTGCAATTTCTTAATTTAGTAAAATATGTCACACACTTATCTTTATTTTTATAATAATTACATTTTTATGTAATAATTGAATTATATTAAATATGTAAAGTACATTTATTTTACTCTGTATACAAAGCGTCGATCCGTTATGCATGAACTGGCGCTAAAGAAGTATATTATTATTTTATTATTATTACAACTTAATGTTGTAGAACTTATCGTTCCTACCATTACCTTCGACTTATGAATTTCTTTATAATATACTCCAGTGATTACTATATTTCTTTCTTCAGACTGGTTGGCCGTTCTCCTTTACGATGCTCTAGATATGTCATTCACTCTGTTTAAGTAATCGTCTTTAAACACCGTAGGGTATTTTCTTCTCGAAAACAAACGCCGTTCTTTACGTACATGCTTACGACGAGCATTCTGTACCACGCCCATATGTCACATATGTATCTACGTAATGTCGTAGACTAGGCAATTCATAACAGTGTTCTTCAAACATAAACTGGCGTCATAGTCTCTCAAGACGTCAGCAAGGTCACAAGTAATGATCGTTTCAGACGAATGTCTTCTAGTGATTTATCGTTCATCGCTGAGTTTATGTTTTTGAACTTTGGCATTACGTTGTTTCATCACACTCAGTCTTATGAATGTGTGTGTGAACTTTGTACCATAGTCGATCTTGTATGTGGTTACTATGGTTACGGTAGTTATCCCGTCAACAGCTGTAATACAACGCATGACTCAAAACAAATGTTGTCCTACTGTTTTTAAACATCTCAATCCCACAACAACAAACACATTATCTAGTTAATAAAGAGACGCGGTTTTTTGATCATTGGACGATAAAACCCGTCGTGAATAGCGTGGTCAGAAAGATTTAATTTACGATGACATCGGCACTACAGTTGGTATGGCGTCACTGAAACATAATGCCGAGTTGGCAACATAAATGTCACGCAGTTGGCGTTAATGCTTAAAATATATGTGCGCTAGACAGTGTTTGAGCAATAAGAGAGAGGTATTATTTGCGAGAAATAATGCGACGCTTTATTGATTGATGACGATTGGCAACGCTTAGCTTAGCAGTAAGTAAAGTAGTAAGTGGAGTGGAGTAAAATTATGTCCACCATAAATTTGGGTAGCAGATGTAACAAAGATACTGATACAACTATTCAAAAACAGTATAATTTGCTTTATAACTGGACACAAAACAGACTACACCACCACCACCACCACCACCTCCATCACCACGACTGCCACCATCACAATCACCACCACCACCGCCACCACCACCACCACCACCACCACCACCACCACCACCACCACCACGCCGCCGCCGCCGCCGCCGCCGCCGCCGCCGCCGCCGCCGCCGCCGCCGCCGCCGCCGCCGCCGCCGCCGCCGCCGCCGCCGCCGCCGCCGCCGCCGCCGCCGCCGCCGCCGCCGCCGCCGCCGCCGCCGCCGCCGCCGCCGCCGCCGCCGCCGCCGCCGCCGCCGCCGCCGCCGCCGCCGCCGCCGCCGCCGCCGCCGCCGCCGCCGCCGCCAACTCCATTGCAATAAAATCAATAACAAAATAATGTGCACCTCTAACATGTGTTAATATTGTCAGCAGCTGTATCAGCAGTAACATTCGCGATACTTCATCATCGGAACTAGCTGGAGTAGCGTCATTAATAGCAGCAGCAACACAGTAGCAATGGTAATAGTGTTGGTCTTAATGCTATTATTATCACCCGTGGTATACCACATGTTGCTTTGTGTTGAGAGACAGACCCTGATCAGTGTTAATTCTAGTTCTACCTGTAGTGGTGTGAACACGATCGTCTGTTGAACTTGAGACACGCCACCCATGTTTAATTATGGGTCATACATCATCAAAACAGATCCTTTGCCAACCGGAAACGAAATTCGACGCCTGCGAAATTGGATATGTGTCGCATCGTATTCATTCCCACATTATTCATTTGATTTAACAAAGCGTTTTTGTTTTCTCGCAATAACGATCTTCACACAATCTTGCTGGTGATGACCATTGGTTTCAGTATGACCCTCACTATGATACTGACGCTGCATTGACCAAGCTTATTAACCGTGGCGTTTGTATTGTTTATCTCAAACAGCGCATTTGCTAGTTTGCTAGTTAATCGTGTGAACTGTCGCCTAGCAACGTGTCCGTCAAGCTATTGAGTGTCTATATAGAGCAACACGTGTTCGCCATTCAGTTTGAACATTTGCCAGCAATTGGTCACTCACGTGGATACGAAATCGCGGCGCTATGGCACAAGTCATCGGACTTATTCGCATTGATACGCAGCTGCCAAAATCGAACAAGCCAAAACACAGATCGCAAAAGTATTTCTTAATTTGTACTGTAAACTCGTAATGATTGGATTTGGCCAATTCAAATGACAGTGTTAGAGGGATGTTATGTATTTCGACATTCGCCGCTGTTTCAACACGACTGGATATTCAGCAACAAGGATTGGCACTTGTTTTTTCTAGGCCACGCCAGCCACTGCTTATAAATTATTGAAGAACGAACTAGCTCAACAAGTTGACGAGTGATGCGCGACGACCGAGTTTCCTCAACAGCGAGTATGCTGATATAATGCGACGCTGCTAGAGCCAATTATTTATTCCCGCAGTTTTTGTTTTACTTGGCGACATCGGATGTTTACTGCAGTCGCGCTGTGAAACACTGCTGTACTCGCAGCAATCGGTTAGGGCCTACATTTGGTCGTAACAACAAGGCCCTGCTTCTGATCGGAAGGCCCTCATTCGGAATGGATTACGAAGTCTGGTTGTCATATATATATATATATATATATATATATATATATATATATATATATGTATATATATATATTTATATATATACCTATATATACGTATATATATATATATATATATATATATATATATATATATACATATATATATATATATATATATATATATATATATATATATATATATATATATATATATATATATATATATATATGAATATCCCTAGTTACTTGATACGCCTATGCTATTGTTACTGTTTGTAAGACATTCACGGAGCAACCAAATAAAGTTCATCCATTCTTCAGACCGTCCGTCCGTCCGTCCGTCCGTCCGTCCGTCCGTCCGTCCGTCCGTCCGTCCGTCCGTCCGTCCGTCCGTCCGTCCGTCCGTCCGTCCGTCCGTCCGTCCGTCCGTCCGTCCGTCCGTCCGTCCGTCCGTCCGTCCGTCCGTCCGTCCGTCCGTCCGTCCGTCCGTCCGTCCGTCCGTCCGTCCGTCCGTCCGTCCGTCCGTCCGTCCGTCCGTCCGTCCGTCCGTCCGTCCGTCCGTCCGTCCGTCCGTCCGTCCGTCCGTCCGTCCGTCCGTCCGTCCGTCCGTCCGTCCGTCCGTCCGTCCGTCCGTCCGTCCGTCCGTCCGTCCGTCCGTCCGTCCGTCCGTCCGTCCGTCCGTCCGTCCGTCCGTCCGTCCGTCCGTCCGTCCGTCCGTCCGTCCGTCCGTCCGTCCGTCCGTCCGTCCGTCCGTCCGTCCGTCCGTCCGTCCGTCCGTCCGTCCGTCCGTCCGTCCGTCCGTCCGTCCGTCCGTCCGTCCGTCCGTCCGTCCGTCCGTCCGTCCGTCCGTCCGTCCGTCCGTCCGTCCGTCCGCCCGCCCGCCCGCCCGCCCGCCCGCCCGCCCGCCCGCCCGCCCGCCCGCCCGCCCGCCCGCCCGCCCGCCCGCCCGCCCGCCCGCCCGCCCGCCTGCCCGTGCGCCCGTCCGTCCGTCCCCGTGCGCCCGTATGTATCACTAATAATATAAGGCAAATAATGTATTACTTACGTAAGCATTTCGCTCTCCTAAAGAGACACTTATCAATGTCAATGAAAGATTTAATGGCTGTGTGTATGCGTCATCTATAGTTCGTTGACCTCTCACACAGCAGGATTCTAACCAGAGTACTTAAAACACCGATGAAAGGCAAACATAAACACGGACATGTGAAACACTTTCGCCGCAAAGCTACATTTATCGCGAAGAATACCGCGGTACCGGCATAACAGTTGCGAAAACAATATGGCGGCCGTACTTCACTTGAAGTGGGTCACTTAGTGACAACCTGCCACCTCGTGCACATTCATCAGCGGATGGTATCACTAAGACAGCATCCTTTCTTAACCAGACACATGTGGCCAAGATTCGTTGAATGAAACACGTGACCATTGCATGGCAAATGGAATCGTTACCAAAATATAATGCGATAAAGAAAGCCACAACACGAAGGTTGACATATAACACCTTGCAGTCCTCAATAATTACACCAGGCTGCGATGAAGTGACCCCAGTAATCGAACAGCTGACGTACAGATGATATAATTAAAAAAAAAAAATTCTACAGCAGCCATGTTAAAAAAAGCATCCCTAAAACGCAGTTAACAACTTATTGTTCCATATTTTTTAACTATGACGGTCATACAGCTAACAGCAATTCTGTGCAGCAATTCAACCAAAACCAATTTTGGTTGAATTGCTCTCCTTCAGTGGCAGACAATACAGGACATTCAACTCTTCACAACGACGATAGCAGTCTGTCCTGGAGAAATTCAATAAACATAAACAGCCAGTCTGAAAACGCATTACGTCCCAACAACGAGACCACTGAACGCTTATAGGGGGCGCGTCACAGTAAGATGAGTGACGGCAATAGTGCGTGCACAGGACCATTGTTTTGATCAAAACAACAATTGAATTCAATATGACTGCGTTTGCTTCTCTGTTTGTTTCAACTGTGAACATAACGTTCAATAGAACATAACAATTATCATGACATTCCCCATTCGTTCAACTGTAGCTACAAAAGCTTCGGCAGCGGTAAAAAAACAGTAGCATCAGCAGTAACAACGGTAGAAGAAGCCGCTGAAAAAGCTAGAGCTGCATCAACCAATATAAGAGGACGCAAGTTATCAGCTGTCAAAACAAACAAAACGCCTTGCAACATAAACTGATGGATTGTCACACGATGGCAAAACTTCAAGTTGGCGTAGTGATCTTCGGGGTTTTGCCAATTAAAACATAGACATATACATGTATGCGTAACGGTTAAGACATTTGCTTATAGAATAGTCGCCATTTTTATTTACACGTCACCGCTCTACGTCATGAATGTATCAGTTATGTTTTCAAATGTAATTTAAACTGCTGTAGACTTATGAGGCGATGCATGATATTTCGAATAATGCAAAAGTACTACTTCATCTCAGCAACCTGATCAGACATTTGCTTGCGTCTACGTGTTACTTTACAACCACTACACATTGGACTTCATGCCGTACACAACCGACTGCATGGGCGTGTAATTTGAGCCCCGCTGACACACGACATAAGTCACCGTGGCGACACCTTCGTTACCGGGGTGACAAGATTGATGGTTTTTAGTTCAATGACGTGTGAACCGCCTACTAAGAAAATAGGTGGTGACTCATTTTGTGACGAAGCAAGGCACGTAGCCACGAGATTTATGGGACCGTTTAAGGGCCAACATCTAAGTGCTATTGTCCGTCGTCCATGCAGATATTCAATTCGATGTATGGACTCGCCGTAGACGAAATGGGTCAAACAACCATTCGTTTTCACATTGATGTACCTCATTTCCTTTTATGTGGTAATTGATCAATTAACCTGTGAAACGTAATACTATGATGTACGGCCACGCAAACACTATCCACAAAAGGCAAGTTCTTATATAACGCACAGTATCCAGTCCTCAAGACCGTTCAAAGCGCTTTGCACTTTACTTCCCTGACAGGTCTTTTCACTCAGACACCATCTCGGCTTCTCTGTGAACCACCCAGCCATATGCTACAATTTATGTGCAAAGGCTGATTGTACACATATCCACCACTGTCTATAGCCAGGTATTCATTTATACAGCTGAGTAAACTGGAGCAATATAGAGTGAAAAAAACTTGCCCGAGGTCTTAATACGGCAGCACAGGATTCGAACCCGGGTTCTGGTAGTCGAGAATCCAAAGCTCTACCCCTGAGCCACTGCGCTCTACATGGGAGCATGCTGTTATTCAAAATATTTTTCGGCGAGATAGGGTTAAATATGCGTTCACCTGTCTTTTTATTGTGGACTCTGCACGATTCATTATTCCGCTGCAATAAAAGTGACATTTTCATTATGCCAACATTGAAGAATATTCGTGCATCGTGACCCCCCCCCCCCCGTCTCTCTCTCTCTCTCTCTCTCTCTTTCTCTCTCTCTCTCTCTCTCTCTCTCTTTCTCTCTCTCTCTCTCTCTCTCTCTCTCTCTCTCTGTCTGTATCTTTCTCTCTCTGTCTGTCTGTCTCTCTCTCCCTCTAGCCCAGTCTCTCTCCGTCTAATCCCGTATGTCTGTCTGTCTGTCTGTCTGTCTGTCTGTCTGTCTGTCTTTATGTCTGTCTATCTGACTGTCTGTCTCTCTCTCCCTCTAACTCCGTCTCTCTATCCCTCTCTCTCTATGTGCTCTAACCACGTCTCTCTCTCTCTCTCCCTCTAACTCCGTCTCTCTCTCTAACCCTGTCTCTCTCCCTCTCTGACCCCGTCTCTCCCTCTCTAACCCCGTCTCTCTCTCTGTCTCTAAACCCGTCTCTCTCTCCCTCTAACCACGTCTCTCTCTCTCACTTCCTTTAGCCCCGTCTCTCCCTCTCTAACCCCGTCTCTCCCTCCCTCTAAACCCTTCTGTCTCTCTCTCTCTCTCCCTCCTCTAACCCCGTCTCTCTATCCACCTAACTCCGTCTCTCTCTCTCTCTCTCTCTCTCTCTATCTCTCTCTCTCTCTCTCTCTCTCTTATCCCGTCTCTCTCTCTCTCTCTCTCTCTCTCTCTCTAATTCCGTCTGTCTGTCTCTCTCCCTCTAACCCCGTCTCTCTCTCCCTCTCTCTCTAACCCCGTCTCTCTCTCTTTCTCTCTCTCTCTCTCTCTCTCTCTCTAACCCAGTCTCTGTCTCTCTCTCACTCTCTCTCTCTCTCTCTCTGTCTCTCTCTCTACCGCTAGCCCCGTATATATCTCTCTCTAACCCAGTCTCTTTTTCCCTCCAAACCCGTCTCTATCTCCCTCTAGCCCCATCTCTCCAACCCCCCCCCCTCTCTCTCTCTCTCAACACGGACGGTCATCGTGCTAGTAAACAATATCTAGCAAGGACCTGTTTGTATATATGGGACAGTTGTTCAACTCACAACCTGTTTTGCTCCGATTTGGTGACAAACAACTCGATACCTCTTACGCACCAACTGCCACATGGTCCATAGAACAAATAGCACACATCCTTCCAACTAATTTGGTTGGCTCAAATCCAGTCCACGTTACAAATGACCTCCCAACATCAACTACAGTTAATTTGCTGAGACGACAGCAAACATTGCTATGAAATGCTGTGAAGAATCCAGCGCCACCACGTCCTTTAACGTTGCTCCCACTTATAGTGATACCGATGCAGGTTCCAAGCCCACGAGGAAACAGGAAGAGGGTTGCGTCAGCCCTGACCACAAACCACAACCAGAACCATTTACAGAATGTCCAAATACAAGTTGTTGTTTGGTCAGGGCGTCCCCAGAATCATGCGACGCGAGGCGCCGTATTTGTCCCGCGCCCCCTCTTACGAGTGTCGTGAGAAGTGAAGAAGGGATGCCGCAGTAACCTCGACTGCGACTAAAGAAGCGAGTGAACGAAATCAACACCAAGTTCTGGTTCACAATCTGGAACTACAACTGGAAGAGGTGCATGGAGCGTGAGTCCAAGACACAGTATGGAAGGTACAAGTTGCGAAAGAGCTCGGCGGTAGATTAAACTGATCAAATGCAGATTGTCTACCTGCTAATCAAAAGACGAGACAGACAATTCGACAAACATGCGAAACTGATAACAGGCGAAGCAGCTGCAGCTCAACACAGAATGATCTTCGCGGGTGTGAAGTTAAGAATAAAGGGAAGACGAAGCAGATTAAGTGAACCCCAAAGATCAGGCTAGTGAAACTGGAATGGGAGAAGAAGGAAAACTTACTTAAGCAGGGAACTCACTGAACCGTCGGCCGGCCGATAGTCGGCCGGCCGGCCGACGCCAGACAAATGAAATTGGCCGGGCGTCGTGGGAACATCGGGCCGTCGGCCGGTTTGATCATTTTGGAACTCACAGAACCGGCCGACCGACCGTACGTTGTCCGCCCGATGCTACGATTTTTCGAACACACACAGCCGGCGGCCAGCCGGCCGATTTCATCATTTAAGCGCTATTAATTAAAATTAAAATTAGTTTGATTTTTTGGTTCATAGAGGGATTCAATATGCTCGCCCAGATGACCTACATCCTAAAGTTCATCATGGCGGACTCAGAGGATGAATTTATGCTGAGTTTTGTTGCTGCAAGTGCCGCTTTTGTGGCAAACAACCCAAAACATCTGCCGGCCGGGCGTCGGCCGCCCGGCAATATCAAACATATCTGCTACCGCCGGCCGACGTCGTGCGGGCATCGGCTCAACGCACGACGCCCGGCCGATGCCACGATTTTTGGAACTCACACCGATGCCCGGCCGATGCCCCACGACGTCCCGCGATGACCGGCCGATGCAAAATCGGCCGGCCTAGTGAGTTCCCGCCTTTAGGGAATTGGCTGATATTGAACCAATAAACAGGGAATTATAGATAAGAAAGTAAGTGAGTAGTGTGGAAAGACGACTGAGAGAAAGAGGAGACACGGGGGTGTTAAATTAAAAAGTGTTACAAATTAAAGGTAATTTCTTAACCAACTTAGTATCCAGTCCTCAGGCCTGTTCATAGTGTTTTACATCTTACTCATGGGCAGACCTGTTCAACAATCAAACAACATCTCAAGTTCTCTTGGAGGCATTCAGACCGCTGCAACTCATGCGTGTCTCGTACATATATACACCTCTGTCTATAACCAGCTACTCGTTCATATAGCTGAATGAACTTGAGCAATGTAGAGTAAAAATAAACTTCCCAATGTTTCCCACTGCAGCACATGACAGAAGAGACACAGGACGTATCAATAGAAATAAAGAAAAAGGCTTTCAAAAGAGGGCAAGAAGACAAATCCGAGGAGGCGACAGGAATTCACCAAGAAGTGAACCAAGATGCATAAAGTGTAATGGTGATAGGGAGAAACAAAGAAACAGAAGAGTGACACAGGAAGTTTCAATCCGAAGAAGGAGTGGCGTGAACAGGACAGAGGCTGAAGCAAGACATCGGAGAGATGGCTGTCACCATGGACAAGAATAACAAGATATTGTCAGAAGAATAAGGGTTGGACGATGGGTGGAAAGAGTATTTCGATGGCCTACTCAATACAGAAATCCCATATGCGGATCTCACGGAATCATTAACTGCAGAATTACCAAGAACTACCTTCTACAAGAGTGACGAGAACACCGAACTGAAAACGGTGGAGAACGATAAGGCGTGAGGATCATTGCAATTCACAACTGATATGATCATGGCACAGGGAGGAGCAGGAGAAGAATACATCTAGAGAATCCTATTGATTGAATATGTAAGGATCCTTGAGTATTGGAAAAGAAGCCCGCTGATGACATGTTCAAACTGAGAAGCAATGTGTTAGAAAGTAAGAAGTAACGCTGGAAAAGGTTACTGAAGCACACATTCAAGATCTTTCAGGAGATCATAGACAAGAGGCTGAGGCAGACGATGGACGTAGATAAAGTGAAGATTGGGAAACCAGGAACAAATGACGCAATTTTCATGTTGAGACTGATCGAGGAAACCTCACTGTGAGCCAGACGAAGCTCTCTCTGGCATCTAGAGAATGCGTATGACACAGTACGAAGACAACTAGTACTAGTATGTTAGTGCCGGAATGACTGGTGCAGAGTATATGTGTATACGAAGGTGCACCTTGTCAAGGCAAAAATCAAGGCAGCCTGGCAAATATGGAGGCATTTGTGATGGCAAGTTACTAAAACAAATCAAGAGACACAGCACGACTATTCGCAAAATCCTTATGTACGGAACGGAGATATAGGCCTTGAAGATAATTAGCTCTAATGAGTGTGATCATCGGGCGTTGAAACTCTCGCCCGAGGAACGGAAGATAAACGACGAGATATGACAACTGCGGGGGGGGGTTGAAGGTATAGAAGGAAAGTTGATAGATGTTCGACATCACTGGCATGGACTGTGAAGAGAAAAGGAGGGAGGCAAGCAAAAAAGGCATTTTTAAGAAGGGCACGAAATTGAAGGTATGAAATAAGAAGACGGGCAAGATCGAACAAGTGGCTATCCTTATAATGCCCGGTTATGTACCCGATGACAATTTTAAAAAGCTGAGCCTCCACTTTCACCAAACAGCTCATTACAAGGTGAAAAATCACAAACAAATGTCACCCGTCTGGTTGTAACGTATATAGGTCATGGTGGAGCCATGTAATGGGTGACATTTAACAATCAGGTACTCCTAATAAAATGTCTAGAGCCCGTTGAGATTCTGGGCTTAGATTAAAAGAAAGACATATATACGCTGGTGTATTACTATGTTCCAAGCCGTACATATATAATAACAATTGTCGTGGAACCATTGTGAAGTATGTTACATCGGTTTGCAATCAACGACAAACTAGGAGTTCCTCATTGCGCAAAGCTCTTACGCGTAGGATCTAACTCTAACATATCTGGCAAGGGCGGACTATACCTAGGTTAAACACTTGACATTTTTAGAAATCATTTCAATACAGCTTAAATTATTTATTCATATATTTATTTTAATTAAATTTTTATTATTATAACAATATTTTATTATTGTAGCACATTTTATGTATTTTTATGATACTTATGTATTTTTAGAGACAACCTATAATTTTTATTTTTGCTTACATATTTTTAGAGACAACTTTTTTTATATTTTACTTATGTATTTTTAGAGACAACGTATACTTTTTATTTTACTAATGTAGTTTTAGAGAGAACATATTTTAATTAGAAGCATTTTAGTGGCATTTTATATATTTATATTTTTAAGTATAATACTAATTTATGTACACTTTTATAAGTAAATTAATTAATTTAGTGAACACTCGATAAGCCATAGGCTTCCTTGTTTACATGCCGTTTCGAGCTTGGCTCTGGGCGGCAACTTGTTAAACCTTGTTAAACCTTGGTAAAGTGGCTAATGGCGCCTCTGGCGTATACCACAACAATTAATTCAAGTCGCCACTGGTTTCACTCTTTAGCTAATAATAGCATACTTATTGTATCTAACTGCTCTATTAATATACTAACTTAGGAACATAGTAAGTTCATATCCACTAAAGCGTCGAGGTCCATTCGTCTGTGCCTGATTCATTCGGTTCGTGGAACGTTCGCGTCTAATCTACAAATTGGCGATGTGTTAGAAAAAAGCACAAAGGTAACAAACAAAGGCATCTTGCTTTTTAATGAGCTGTCAGCCATCCGCAAAGTGGCGCCACCTAGTTACGTTATTTAAAACGTTGCCACTTGTTGGATTTAACATGGAGGAACCCTTTTGCAAATTGATTACTCAAATCACACTGGTGAAACCAGTAGCTATGATATGGACAATGTTTCAAATATCACAACAGTACAATTTTGCATAAGCATACGGTTTTAAGAAAGTTATTTGTATACCTTAGGATATACTTATTGGCACTATGGTACGGAAGCCCGTTGGTACCATGGTGAAAATATTTTTTTCTGACAGCCGCAAAATAATTATCTGGCGGCCGCCACTTAATTACCACTTTAATTATCTGGCGCCCGCCATTTAATTATCTGGCGGCCGCCATTTAATTATCTGGCGGCCGCCACTTAAAGGAACATGCAACCATAGTGTTGAAAATGCGTTAAAATCCCCCCAATTCCCACATACCATTCATGATAAAATATTGTAACACATGTGTTTTTTGTTTAATTTTGTAAGAATGTTGTACATCATAAAATTAATCTTGAAACGTGCATTTTCACTGACCATGGGCGCTGCCATTGTTGCCCATTTAACGGGGAACTCACGAAGATTAACGCGAGAGAATGCGTGAGTGTGACGTAGGCGGTCCACCACCTCAGCGATATAGGCGTAGCGTAATATGTAAACACTAGCATAGCGACATGAATCGAGTTGTTTTATGAGTCTTGTGATAATAAAATGCTTGAATATCAAGCATACGGATGTCAAAAGAAGGCAGGAGAAGAGTCCTTGGAAGGAAAGAGATTTGTCCAAATGCCAATAAATTATCTACGAAGCCCGCCGTCGAAGGGCGAGTTGGCGATCAAATGGCTCCACAATATAGGTACGAGTCATACAGCGGAAACATTCAATTTCAACCGGAAAATGGTTTGCCAGGACCATGTCACCGTTGATATGGAACACAGGTTGCCGGGATTGGGTGAAAGACGACTGTTGAACGAAGCTACTGTCCCCACTGAATTTATGCACAGAACGAAAAGTTCGGGGCCGAAGCGAAGGGTCGGTGTTGCACGCGAAGAAGGGTCTCGCAAAAGGGACGAACTTAAAGGACAAAAAAAAGGCTACGGCTTCGTGTCATACACCTAATAGAGTTTATACAAAGTAACAATTTCCACATATACTCAATTTTGTAACGTCAGCGGTTTACTCAGAATGTTACTTTAAAGTCTGAAATTCTAACGAAATCCACGATGGTCTAGACGCCGCCATAGGTGAAGGGTTAATTTGGCTTGGCCATTCAGCGCGCGGCATTCTATATCTCGGTCAGCTTCCGGCGACGTCGTTAAGGGTCAACAACTTCGAGTCTTCGACAGTTCGTTCAGTTGGCGTGACATATAGCAGCTGCTTATAGACGTGTATCTAAATCTGTGGTTAAATCTATGGTAAACTTTTGTAATTATGCCTTTGTGTTCGGCATACGGTTGCAATAATAGTTTAAACAACCGGTAGTATTGAAGCAATGGATTCACGTTGGTGATTTGCGGGCGTACTGTTTGGCACTTTGCTCGGTCCATTTTGAGGAGAAATGCTTTGATGTACACATGTATCATCAATTGATGGGATGATTTCAGCGATAACAATAATAGACAACTTTATATTTACCGTCATCAGCATGTTACGCGCGTTGCCGAGTTGCAGCCATTTCATGACAACAGCCAAACCCTATGCAGGGAATCTACGTGGAGAGCGCCTCGATCACCGTCGTGACGTCATTCTTCGTCTAAGATGGGGTAGCGCATAGAATTTGGATGGCTGGGTGTTAAAAAATATTTTTCTGTTAAACCGCTGGCGTTAAAAAATTGAGTATATGTGGAAATTGTTATTTTATATTAACTCTATTAGGTATATGCCACGTAAAAGTTAACTTTGTTTGTCCTTTAATGTATGCAAATACTATATATGGGGTACTAGAACATCATTGAATGTATTTCCTTTCTTATAATAAAAATCAATGATTAGTAAAATATTCATTGCGCGACGGTCGACTGGAATAATTAGTTGGATAAACGATTTGTTTACATATGAAAGTGGGCGATAATAAAAGTTATTAAGCTCCGTCGAACCAACCAAGTCCAAAATGGATTGCGCGATTTCGTTTGTTGCAGTCTCTACTTGAGCATCATTATTCTTTATTCTATTCTTTATGAATGTTTATATTATAAGGGACGGCTTTTTTTTATAGCTAACGCTCTGTAACTAATCAAATGGATGAATATATCTCAGACTCAGTGGGTACGTGAAGAATTCGTTTTGTTTTGCCCACCCGAGGCGCTAGCGGTGGTGGATCTGTGACGTCACACGACCACAGGCGAAATGTCCAAAATGTCAGCCTCCAGGGAGGTTCACTAATTATCCTTAAAAGTTAACAAATCATTTCAGACAAAAATAACAAAATATGGGATATGATTCAATGAACATTGTTTAATGGTTTAAGCAATTTTTACTTTTTGGGTTCCTTTAATTATATGGCGGCCGCCACTTAATCGGCCGCAAGATAATTAAGTGGCGGCGGTCAGAAAAAAATATATTCACAATGGCACCAACGGGCTTCCGTACTATGGTAATTTGTATGTGTATTGTTGCTACATAAAACAAATTGGTTACACCCGTGTAAGGGCGCGGTCAATTTACAAAATGGCGCCGACTGGAGTGAGTCAGCTCTATGAGTCAGTCTCTCTGGGTAATGTAATTATCTACCATATGCGACGCTGTATGTTATAACGGCAGAAGCTAAACTTGTGGTGACAATTCTTGGCGTGGTGTTAGATGCATTCTTGGAGTGTTAGATGCACCAGAAGACAATCGGGGCAGGTCTAAACGGTATGCATTTGAAGGTTTTATGGAACCACGGCTCAATGTAGGTTTAAATGCAGTTCTATGTCTTGAAGGGTGCAGCAAGTTGAGATCACGAAGAATTGTTGGAACTTGGAAGGCTGTAGTCGTATTGAAAATGCATCCTGAAAAATTAATCACGCTGCGGGTGTGTTTTTGCAGTTGCTAGGGGACGGTCGATGGGTGAAGAACGTGCTAATTTTTTCCCACGGAGGAATTTACCAACAGCCACTAGCAAGTGACTTAAGTTGTCATTGATATCACCAGAGAAGTTTTTTTTTATTGCATCGTGTTCGCTCTGTTACATAGATATATCTAGAACGTACTGGTTGAAGAAGACCGCTACGCCGCTATTAGTTGACACGTTACACAATGATGGCTGCATGGCCCAAAGACAACTATGTTGTTGTACGGCAGAAAGCCACTGCAGTCCCACTTTGTATAAAGCACGGCACCAAGTTTTTATCATAACATATCACGTTAATAACTATCTTCATATTTCAGTTAATCAGTGTTGTATATGTATGTGTTCAGATATCTGCCTAAGTAAAATTTATTTATCTGTCACATCAATAGGCATATAACTGGTACGTATTACCTCACTGTCTGAGGGGTGATTACAGCTTTTTATGAGAATATTTGCTATTAGTAAGTTATTTAATTTGCTATAACGCCATATCCACAGTTGTTTTATGATACGTAATACATCACGATCATTATACTAAAATACATCATACTAAAATCACTCCCCGCCTCCGACGAGATTGGAGAGATCACCAGACTTACACAATTACAATTTCACTATCTAGCCTAACTAACTAAGCAAACCGGATGGGAGCTTATGAACAACAACAACTAAAACAACGATGACAACATTATCAACAGAAACAATAATAGCACATCAAGAGAAACTGGAAGACATCTATAGGAAACTGGAAGACATCTACAAGAAACTGGAAGACATCTACAAGAAAATGGAAGACATCTACAAGAAACTGGAAGACATCTACAAGAAAATGGAAGACATCTACAAGAAACCCGAAGACATCTACGGGAAACAAGACCTTGTGACAGCGTCAATGCGCTATGCTCTATAAAGACAACTACTGTCCGTTATTCAGGTATGAAAATAGTAATACTAAGATTATCAATTTGTTGTGGGGTAATCCACCTGTGATATTTTCCTCGGGTTAAATTCATTTCCATGTCACAATCCTTCCCCAAATAACTAAGCTGGAGGCAACAGCCTACTCCTCTGTGAATTATAACTCTCACTTTGTGACAATGACAAATCTTCATACCACTACCCCCGCCAACCGTAATAACTATACCGGTGGTTCTTGGCCTACCCCATTAATTAGTAATGAAATGCCTTATCTAGGAGGTACAATGGCATGCCCTCAAGTTAAGATGTCCTGTGCCAGACATTTCTTACATGTATTACATTATCCAATAGTTCGATACTACATGTCCTGCCAGTGGATTCCACAATATCTGCCCTGCAAGTAGATGGAATCCATTGGTCTACGGCGGTGTCAATGCAGTGAGCCAGCTTATCGCTCTAGTCTATAGGGGAATGATCACTGTTCTCATTCTGTACTCTGTCCTCATTAATATGCTATTTTTGTGACAGGGAACACACGTCAATTCGTAGCTCACGACAACCCGTCACGGTTGAACGAATAGCAATGAGCTATAGGCTAAGCTCGGTCTCTGTCGTGCAGACTAAAACATGAATAACAAAAAACCACCTACTGCCACACCTACCAAGTGAGTTATAAAATGTCCAAATATACTGCACCGCACCAACCTGTATCTATTAATAAACCAATAACGCTAATACACCAACGACAGCATATTTAGGGAACGCGTCAATTGATCACCACGGCAACTTCGCAATAACGTATACAGTTTAATATAAGTAAAACACGTCAACTCACCAACCCCAGTAACAGCAAATAGTTTCGCCCCGATTTCTTTACGTTGGTTAACTGATCATCGAAACACGTTGACGACATAATTTATGTACCCCTGCTTGGTATAGTGGGCGTTTGACATTAGTTAGCGACCCACGCGTTCTGTGTAATCAGTGGCGTAAGCCTATCATCACCACCTGCGCATTCTGAGTAATCATTCCACGTAGCGTCCCACGTACGTTCCAGGTACGTGTTCCCGTAACCTCCAGTGCAGTGTCACGGTTCATTTGTCACGTGTGGGCAGCTATATCGATATACATTTTGCCACACGTGTACGTGTTTGTTTTGCATCCTGCATATAGAGTAATGACTGATATAGATATGTTGTGTGTTGTATTTTGTGCGTATCAAGCCTCGGGGGAGTGCACATGGGTGTATCAAAGGAGGCAATTATAGTTGTGTTGCAATCCTGCAGCTGATAGTCGAAACACGCATTCTAAAATCCGATACATCCTGGTTGGGTTATATAGTTGAGGTATATGCGTCGGTGTATTCCCGTAGCCAGCTCTAGGGTTAGATTTTAATCTTGTTCGACCTGATTGCGACATAGAACTAAGTAGACCAACGGGCCGTGTTATCGGGTCTATTCGCTGGCTACGGGATTCGCTCTCTACTTAACGTATGAATAAAACGTGTATAGGGGCTTATGCATGATCAACTTACCACGTCAATTTCAGCAATGCCCCTGAACGTTTGGAGTCATTTGGGTGTTTGGAGTCACGTTGGTGTCTTCCCTTCCTTTGCGGCCTCGTGCACTCTCTTGTCGCATTCCGGGTTAATCCAATGTGTATTCCGGGTTAATCCAGCGTGCCCGATAAACTAGGCGCAAATAGCTCTCGCGTTGTCAGCGACGTAACGGAAATGACGTCACCGACAACGCGCGGTCAACGCTCGCCACTGCAAAGCATACGCATTAAAGCCGGGGCTATAAATATTTAAACAGGGGCGTGCAAAGCCCAAGCCTTGTTGGAATTAAGTGAGGGGAAATTTAATAATAATAATAATTATTATTATTATTACTATTATTTTATTAAATTTCCCCTCATCATATTAATAATAATAATAATTATTATTATTATCATCATTTATTATAGTTATCATTTTATTATTATCACAGCCACGCTGACAAGCGTAGTTGTGATAACTGAGGCCATGCTTCGTGGTGATAGCAGCAATGTGTATTATATGCACTGACAATTATTTACTTACTTACTTATGCCTTTTCGCTCGCTCGGAGCATAGGCCATCGACTAAGGAACGCCACTGTTTTCTGTTTGTGGCCATCTTCTCCATTTCTTTCCAGGTGTACCCCATCTCTTTTGTATCTTTTTCTGTGTCTCTCTGCCAGGTGTTTCGTGGCCTACCTCTTCTTCTCTTCCCTGGGGGGTTCCATGTGATGGCTTGACGGGTGATTGATTCTGGTGGTTTCCTTAGTGTATGTCCTATCCACCTCCATTTTCTCTTCTTTATTTCATTTTCTATGGGTAGTTGCTTGGTTGTTTTCCAGAGTGTGGTGTTCGGTACCTTGTCTGTCCACTTCAAGTGTAGTATTCTGCGCAGGCATTTGTTGATGAAGGTCTGTATTTTCTTTAGTGTCTTCTGTGTGGTTCGCCATGTCTCCGCTCCGTAGAGCAAAACTGCCTTCACATTTGAGTTAAACAATCTCATCTTGGTGTTAATTTTGATTCGTTTTGCTCTCCAAATTTTTCTCAACATGATGAATGCCACTCTTGCTTTCTGGATTCTTGCTTTGACGTCTTCTTCTGTCCCTCCAGTTTTGTTTATTGTACTGCCCAGGTATGTGAATGCATCTGTCTCTTCCAGTGGCTCTCCGTTCAATGTAATGGGGTTGTTGTTCTTTGTGTTGGCTTTCATAGTCTTTGTCTTGCTTCTGTTGATGTTGAGTCCAAGCTGTGTTGACACTGTGTTTAGCTGCTCTGTTTTTTCCCTGCATCTGTTTATGGCTGTGTGAGAGGAGAGCGAGGTCATCCGCAAAGTCCAGGTCCTCCAATTGGCTCCATGGTGTCCACTGGATCCCATTTCTTCTATTTTTTGTAGTCTTTTTCATGATCCAGTCTATGGCGAGCAGGAATAGGAACGGTGACAGAAGACATCCTTGCCTCACTCCTGTCTTCACCATGAAGGAGTCCGTTAGTTGTCCTGCATGAATGACCCTGCATGCCATGTCTTCATAACTACTTCTTATCAGAGATATAAATTTCTCAGGTATGCCGTAGTGCTGTAGGAGTTTCCACAGCGTGTCTCTGTCAAGGCTATCAAATGCTTTCTCGTAGTCAACGAAGTTTATATACAGTGATGAGTCCCATTCCATGGATTGTTCGACAATGATTCTCAGTGTTGCAATTTGGTCGGTGCAGGATATGTCTTTCCGGAAGCCAGCTTGGTGGTCTCTGAGCTTGGCATCTACACCTGTTTTCAGTCTGTCCAAGATTATTCTGTTGAGGACCTTTCCGGGTACTGATAGGAGCATTATCCCTCTATAGTTCTTACATTCTTGCATATCGCCTTTCTTTGGGAGCTTCACAAGGTACCCTTCTTTCCATTCCGTTGGTATTTCTTCTTGTTCCCATATCTTCCCGAATAGGTCATGCAGTATCTCGGTGGAGGTCTCTATGTCAGCCTTGATTGCCTCTGCAGGAATTTTGTCTGGGCCGGAAGCTTTCCCTCTCTTCATGTGCTGAATGGCTTTTTCAATTTCTGCCTTACTTGGTCTTTCGCAGTTTATCTGGAGTACTTCTTCCGCTGGTGCGATGTCTGGAGGGTTCTGAGGTGGTGGCCGGTTTAGCAGTTCTTCAAAATGTTCCCTCCATCTCTTCAACTGGTCTTCATCACTGGTAAGTACATTGCCATTCTTATCTTTGATGGGTCTGTCTGTGTTCTTGTACTTTCCTGCTAATTTTCTTGTTACATCATACAGTTGTTTCATGTTTCCTTGGGCTGATGCATCCTCTGCTTCTTTGGCTAAGTCTTCAATGAAGTTTGCCTTGTCTGTTTTTACGCTGTTCTTGACTGCTCTGTTTGCCTCTGTATACTCTTCCTGTGCTGCTGCTTTTGCTGCTCTCGTTCGGCTGTTGTTAACTGCACCTTTCTTTTCCTTCCTCACTTGCACTTTGTTGACAGTCTCTGCAGAAATCCAGTCTTTTTGTTGGTATTTCTTCTTTCCCAGAACTTCGCTGCATGTGCTGGTCCACATCTCCTTGATCTGTTGCCATTGTGTGTCTATGTCCATGTTTCCTTCATCAAGGATATCTTGTAGGGCTTCGTATTTGTTTCTGACTGTAAGTCGGAAGGTCTCTTTTGTCACCCTGTCCTGTAGGAAGTCCACATTGTACTGCGTTCTGGTGCTTCGCTTGACTTCTCTCTTCTTTAGCTTCATCTTCATTCTGGCCAGCACTAGATGGTGGTCTGAGGCTGCATCTGCCCCTCTCTGCACTCTCACATCCTGCATTGATCTTCTGAACTTTCGTCCTATGCAGATATGGTCTATTTGATTTTCTGTCCTGTGGTCCGGTGATACCCAGGTTGCCTTGTGAATCCTGCGATGCGGGAACACGCTGCCTCCGATGATCATATTGTTAAATGCACAAAAGTCGGCCAACATCTCGCCATTTTCATTCATTTTGCCAAGTCCCTGTCTGCCCATGACTTCTTCGTACCCGCTGTTGTCTGATCCGATTTTGGCGTTCAAGTCTCCCATGAGTATTGTCATGTCCTTCTCCTTCAGTTTGTCACACAATGTCTGCAGTTTGTTGTAAAAGTCGTCTTTTGTTTCTTCGTCCTTGTCGTTTGTGGGTGCGTAACACTGAATGATGTTGAGCTTGATGTTTTCTTTCTTTGTTTTGAACGAGGCACAGATGATCCTTGGTCCCGCTGCTTCCCAGTTAATGAGAGCATTCTGTGCCTCATGTGACAACATGAATGCCACGCCTTCTGTATGATGTGCATCTTCCTCTTCATGCCCCGAATAGAGAATCATTTCTCCCGTATTCAGTCTGACTTGCCCTGACTGTGTCCACCTTGTTTCACATAGCCCTAGTACTGTGATGTTGTAGGCCCGTCGTTCCCTTGCTATTTGGGCTGCTTTGTTTGTTTCGAACATGGTTCTCACATTCCATGTTCCGATTTTCGAGATTTTCTTGGAAGATAAGAAGGGTATCGGCGATGTAGCTTCCTTACGGCTTTCACTGCATGGCGTCATACTCTCCCCAGGAGGCCCTCCCTCTCCCAAGTTCAGTAGAGTTCCTTTGGTCGATGTTTTCGTAACAATCTGACAATTATGCAAAACCTTAATTGCCATAGTCCTTGTGTTGGTTGCGATGGATTCGATATTAAGTGTTATGCGCAAACAACAGGTCCTGTCATTCGGATAAGACTGGATCTAACACCGCATATTCCGAAATAACACATATGTAATTATATATATATATATATATATATATATATATATATATATATAGAGAGAGAGAGAGAGAGAGAAGAGAGAGAGTGTGAAGAATGAGAGTGGGAGAGAGATAGAGAAGAGAGAGAGACAGAGAGAGAGAGAGACAGAGAGACAGAGAGAGAGAGAGAGACAGAGAGAGAGAGAGAGAGAGAGACAGAGAGAGAGAGAGAGAGAGAGAGAGAGAGAGAGAGAGAGAGAGAGAGAGAAAGAAACACGTCCATGTCCTCGCTAATACACGGATCATGCTTTTTGCCAGAGTTGGCCGCATCAATGCTATAGAAGTCTGCGGTGAACTCGTTACCAAAATGCTCCTTCGTCACGAGTCTCCATCGTCAAGATCCCTCCTGTATTGAATGTAGACACACATATACTAAGTTCCGCTTATTGTTCTTGCTCTTCGTGGTATACATATTGTGTGTATGGTTTTCATAATACAAACGTTCTGCCCGGAAATGTCAATGTTCATCATGGTGTGCAATAAATCTGTTTCACTAAAACGTTCTGTATTGAGCAAATTTGTAGTAGGAGTGATGCTTGTATGCTTGTTACGTCACAGTAATAATTATAATAAATTAGGTTGTTTCCTTGTAGCATATCTACAATGACTCTCACATATAATTATTTAATTGAAATTGTAATAAGAGAAACATACACGCAATATTCATATGATGTAGAATGAGAACAATAACCGGCACCTGGCGCATGTGTGTCTACGTTCAATGCATGAGAGATCTTGACGATGGACGCTCGTGACGTTGGATCATTTTGGTAATTGGTTCACCCCGACCTTCTATCTCATTCACGCGGCCAACTCCTCTGGCAAAAGCATGATCCGTGTACTTAGCGAAGACGTGTTTGTCTTACTAATATGTTGGGTGTATCGGGAGGGGAGGGCATGCAATGTGCAGTAGGCGCGGTGGGATGTGACGGTGCTGGATATCAACGTCAGCTGCACTGACCTCATCATGGTGTCGGTCGCGATGCAACAAAGACTGCTTCCATCACTTAACTATTGCTCTCCATTTATCTCTCTTCTGTGAGAGTGATGTCCATGGGTCGGTCTTTATGTCTCTCAGCTTCAGGTTTCTCTTGATGGTATCCTTGAACCGGATACGAGGGCGCCCTCTCTTTCTGTGACCTGAAGACAGCTGAGAGTAGAGAATCTGCTTTGGTAGCCTGTCTGGTGACATCCTCATGAGGTGTCCAGTCCACCGGAGATTCTTTCTGATCAGAAGATCTTCCATAGATGGCAGACCTGTCCGTTCGAGTAGTTCCTTGTTTGTCACTTTGTCCATCCAGGTTATCCCCGTGATCGAACGCAGATGTCGCATCATGAAGCCATGCAGCTTTTTAACTGTCGTCTGGTGTTATGTAGGTCGATAGTCTGATGGGGAGGATCCTGACAAAGGTATCTGCAGCAGCATTGCGTGCACGCCATCGGCAATTGCGACATGGCCTCATATATATACGCCAAAGCCAGGACCAACGCGCTGAGCACCGTGCTCGTTGATGATTTCCCAGGATAACACACTGGGGAAAGTGGGCACGACGCAGGCGGATGCGACGGAGACCTCAAAAAAATGTCATCGCACTGCATGGTTTTCCACCGGAGATATCCTCAGAGTATACGCGTTTCACACTCTTCATCAAGAAGAAGAAAGTCCCAAAGTCAAAGCCCATCTCCATCATCAACCAACCTGTTCCTGCACATGCTGCGGGTCAATCTGTAGGTCGTGCTGTGGAAATGGCAGACCAGAAAGCCCCACCTGACGAGTGAGCCGACATCACCACTCGATACGGCTAGGAGAACTTGAATGGCGTCCCAGCTCCTGTTATTGCATAGGCTGATCTAGGGCAACGATACCTGTGTGATGTGATTAAGTGTTATTGTAGAGTGTAGGGCAAGAAATGCAGCACTGACGTATGTTTCTGCGACAAAAAAATGTCTTTCGTGCATATCGTACAGCAACTGCTCTGACGAAGACGGCTGCTGCAATATATACACCAGAAGAGGCTTAGGCTGAAGACGAGGAGGGTATCGAGATGGAGAATGCTGAAGAGAATATTTTGGGGGATGAGAGGATGAAGATCTAGACGAAAAGCGTGCGTGGAGTGCATGATGATGTCGATGATGAATTTGTTGATCCTGATCACCTGGATGATGACTGGGAATAGGTAAATGATTATTATGAACAGTATCATGCGTTATTTTCACTTACTAGACTTTCACATCAGATTTACCCAAACATCCCTAACAGACGTATTACACACAATTCTAACACAAGTCGTTCTACTTGGACTGGTACGTTCTAAAGTACTTTTTTCAGATCTGGCCATCTTGGATTTATGCAAATTGCCAGAGTAGCTCATTGTTGCCCGTGGGCTGTCAAACTGGATTTGTTCTAGGATCCAATGAGCCCAAACTTAATCAACCAAAACATTCATAGGATAGAACATTTATAGTTTCACTACTGAACACATGTGACTGTTAAATTTATCACTACGCTATAAACTTTGAGTGTGTTGAGAGGTATTTTCCTCTCAGTGGATTTCTCAGAAATTTTAGCGCAGTTGTATTCTCACCCAACCTCATTTATGATGTATACCGTATGCGGGGTTTATTATAAAAAGTAATTTCTCACGGTGTAGAATGTGTCCACTCTGATATATATATATATATATATATATATATATATATACATACATACATACATACATACATACATACATACATACATACATAACGTGAACAAGCTGATAGATGGGTTGAATATTTCTGTGAAGTCCTGAACCACCCTCAGCCAGATGAACCCGCCGACCCCCCACCAGTGCCAGATGACCTCAACATCGACACCAGTCCCCCAACAGAAGCGGAAGTTAGAAATGCCATCAAAGCTATGAAGAGTGGAAAAGCTCCAGGCGTAGACTCCATTCATGCTGAAATGTTGAAAGACGACCTCAGTACAGCTACAAGAGTCCTGACTAACTTGTTCGACACCATTTGGAACAAAGAGACTATCCAAAGTGACTGGGGCAAAGGACTCATTATAAAGATCCCTAAGAAACGCAACCTCCAATTCAATGGCAATTGGCGAGGAATCACACTCTTGTCCATCCCCAGCAAAGTCTTCTGTAGAATCCTTCTTGGAAGAATCGAGACAGCTATTGATTTCAAAGAGGCCTTTGACAGTATCCACCATGACACTCTGTGGAAGATCCTAGAATCCTATGGAGTACCTCTGAAGATTGTTTCACTGATTGAGACGTTCTACAACCACTTTGAATGCAGTGTCATCCTCAGTAATACATCATCTGAATGGTTTCCAGTAAAATCGGGTGTTAGACAGGGATGTATCCTCTCGCCCATCCTCTTCTTGGTCGTCATCGACTGGATTGTGCGGAAAACTACATCAGATAAACCCAGGGGTATCCAGTGGACTCTCTTTTCCCAGTTAGAAGACCTCGACTTTGCTGATGACCTTGCATTTCTATCAGTAAAGCGTGACCATCTACAGGAAAAAAACTCATAGATTAGAGAGATATGCAAAGCAAACTGGGCTTACCATCAATACATCCAAGACACAAGTGATGAGCATCAACACCACACCAACCGCACCTGTTACCGTAAACGGTGAACCACTTGAGTTTGTACAGGACTTTACTTACCTAGGTAATCTCATCAGCAAAGACAATGGGGCCAAAAGGACATCAAGGCAAGACTCGGTAAAGCCCGCTGTGCTTTCGCCAAACTGCAGAACATTTGGAAGTCTAACCAGTACACCACCAAAACAAAGATAAGACTTTGCAACAGTAATGTGAAGTCCATCTTACTGTATGGCTCAGAGTGCTGGCGAGTGGTTAAAGGGGACATGACACAGATCGATGCGTTCCACAATGGATGTCTGAGAAAGATCTGCCGAATATTCTGGCCAAATAAAATTACCAACGTGGACCTCTATAAGAAGACGGGTTGCAACAGTGCTGTCCTCGAAATCAAACGCAGGCGGCTGAGATGGCTAGGACACGTCCTATGAATGCCCGGAGAGAGCATCCCCAAAGTGGCACTGAGATGGACACCACCTGGAAAAAGGAAGCGAGGACAGCCAAAGATGACGTGGCGACAAACAGCGATGGCCGAGCTGAGAGAGATGGGGCTGTCGTGGGGTGAGGCTCAGGCCTCAGCTAAGGACAGGACCTTGTGGCGAGAGATTGTTGTGGCCTTATGTCCCACTGGGAACGAAGAGGATAAGTAAGTAAGTACATACATACATACATACATACATAAATACATACATACATACATACATACATACACACATACACACATACACACATACACACATACACACATACACACATACACACATACACACATACACACATACACACATACACACATACACACATACACACATACACACATACACACATACACACATACATATATTCGGGCCACACAAATGCGAAGTAGCCAAGCCGTATGATATTTCATTAGATATTCATCTACATGTGACACATTTACCTAGTATCGGTGATCTTTTAAACCCACTGACTTAGAATAGTTAGATACCAAGTTCGGAACCAACGGCATATGGTGTACCTACCAAAAGATAAGGGAACATGGGGTGACCGAAGTTGTCAATAATTATATCGAAACAACGGTTGCAGTAGGATTCGAACCAGTGTCCCTTCAACGGACAGTCCGGCGGTCTGTCGATCACCGGTTCCCCTCTCACGTCAATGTCTAATTGCTATATCATTTTGCTAGTATTTCACTCATTTTCAAGTATTGCTATTCTGCCATCTGGCGGATAAGTTTGATACGAATTATTCATTCAGAAGAGGGCGCTTTTTAATCAAAACATACAGTTTTTATTATCTTCATCGTCGCACAACAAGATGGCTTCGGGGGAATCGGGCAATAAACCTCTTCATAAGCTGGCAAAACATACGAAGGCAAACAAAAAGCGATTAATAGTAGTGCTAGAACAGGCGTCGTTAGAAACTGTCAAGGTAACGCTGCTGATATGCTATGATATCGCCTGTTAACGGCATATTGGGTTATTTAACGCAATTATCGCTCACTACCATGCGTAAAAAGATTATTAGCGAATAATTATGGCCTTTTCAAAACGGATTTACGAATATTTTGTGATTTGTATGTGTTAGGAATGTCATTATACATCATTTCCGGTACAAAGAAGTAAGTTATTATTTTTTAAATTGTGTTTTAGATCAATTTAATGCCGTCGAGTCGACGCAATTCGTAAACAAGCCGATGTCACATGCACAGCCACAGACTCATACAGCCTGGGGCTGGGCGTGAGCGGTTAGCGCACCCCAGACGGACCACGACCGCAAAGGCGATATCTTGTGAATATGACCCCCCTCAAGACTAAGGCTACATCCTTACTTTTTATTCTGTGTAATGCAGATTTATTTGTTTTAAGCTTAAATTTATAAAAACAAATATTGGTAATTGATTGGTGTTTATTTCGACTTCAAAATGCACACGCAAGAGTAGACATCGCATTTGCGGCTTTGATGATGTGTCTGGCATGCGCCAACTGCTCACGCACTGTGACATCGGCTTATTTGTGTTGACTCGGCGGCATTCAATTGATCTAAAACACAATTACCAAATAATTTATCTTCCTTCTTTCTACCAGAAATTATGTAGAGTGATGACATTTCGAACACATACACATCAAAAAACCTTTTCTAAACAGTTTCAAAGAGGCCGTAATAATTTAGGCCAGTTAAGCGGAAGATTACCAAAAGATTGGTACATTTGCAGTTTAGGCTGTAACTTGTAAAAACATAAAAACAGACAAATATAATCATCACATTTGACAAATTTCATCTACTACAGCTTTTTATGATTGTACCTTGTCACGTGATAATAAATAGATAAATTTTAGATCTTATGCATAGCCGCTGCACTACAGACTTCCACAGATGGCAGTGTCATTTTATGGCAGTTTTAGCATCCTGTTGTTCATAAATTGTTTTCCTAACCGAAACATGAATCACATCTTTTTACAGGTGGGGAAACAATATGAACTACTGAACTGTGACCGTCATAAGCATCTGATGAAGAAGTTTAAGAAGGATGTGTCAAAGTGTCGACCTGACATCACACATCAGGTAAGACACCACAGTATGTAGGCCTGTCATTGCTGACACCTCACATCAAGTAAGACACCACAGTATGTAGGCCAGTCATTGCTGACATCTCACATCAGGTAAGACACCACAGTATGTAGGCCTGTCATTGCTGACACCTCACATCAAGTAAGACACCACAGTATGTAGGCCAGTCACTGCTGACATCACACATCAGGTAAGGCACCACAGTATATAGGCCAGTCTTTGTTGTACCAACAGGTGTTTGTTAATCAGGCAATGCATTCATATTGTTTATCAAAAACGTTGGCATACACATCAGAGATGGAGTGAGTACAATACAAATGTACTCGAGTACGAGTACGATTACTTTGAACATGGATGAGTACGAGTACAAGTACTCAGAAAACGAATGTACTCGAGTATGAGTACGATTACTTTACAATGTACTCAAGTACGGGTACGATTACATTAGAATGTAATCATGATTACTTTCATGATTACTTTATTGAATATCCTGTTTCTAACATAAAGGCGACTTTCATGGAATCCCTAGGTGTCATTCTTGTTCTGTTGCTGTGGCACTATCTAGTGTTCTAACTGATTACTGCTATCCACTATCCAGGTGTTACTATTATTAATAATCAGATGATTTTTTGGGTGGGTTGGTATGGTTTCTGAATCAAATACAAATATGATGCATTTAATAATTTAAAATGTCCTCTGTTTATTTTAAATGTCAAAAACACATGATCGAATATATTACAACAACAACATTTCAAATCCAGGGGGGTCATATTTAAAAGAGTATCCAATTCAAATATGTAGTATATAAGACATGGGGTCAAATATATTTGTATTTCATAGTATTTAAATAATTTTGTAAAATATTTGTATTTGAATTCAAATACTTTTTTCAAATACATTGTCAGTTTCAACATTTTGTTTTCACTGTCACATATAATGCCTATCAAACTGATTACCATCACTGCAACTTCACCCAACAGTGCTAATTACTGATGAAGACACTTAACAGCAGATGTCTCCCATGGCCCTGCAGTGACCACAACTTTTGTTTGCTCTGAGCCAGAGGATGGATTAGCACCTGACCCTTTGTTCTTTGGCTATTCTGGTTTCCTGGCTGAATTTGAAGGTGATCTGTCACACATCCTCACAAGATCCTAGCAGTGATTAATAGTGTCTCTTCTGAGGACAACATAGGCATGTTATTACAGACCTCCTGGCTTAACATAACAGACAACATATTTTGGCCTTTACCTCTGTAGACAGGTTTACAGTTTGCACTTAATTAAACACAATAGACAGGGATTTAGCAGCTAACTGCCCAGACCCAGTGAGGATTCTGGATACATAGGAACCATGACCAGTCATTCACACCATACTGACAGAGCAAACAGTACAGGTGGGGTGGAGTCTAAAATTACAAAGCAAGATGTTAGGGGATGCTTATCTACTGCAGGGCTTCCCAGGGACTGTGGCAATAAAACTTTATATTACCAGTACTACAGTAAGCAGGAGGGTCAGTAGATGTGGCTTCTCTGGGGAGAGAAGGTTTTAATTAGGGAAATGTGACTGAATATTTATTTAACTGAAATGCTTAACAGTAATAGACAATTAATAGCTCAATTAATATTACATTTATTAGATTACTTATAATACTGTCATTTTATCTGTCTAATATATTTGCTTGCAACTGTTCATATGAAAAAATGTAATCGTGAGAAGTAATCGTGAGTACGATTACTTTGGTAATGTACTCGAGTATGAGTACGATTACTTTGCCTCGTACTCGAGTACGAGTACGACAAAAGTACTCGAGCACGAGTACACGAGTACGATTACTCCATCTCTGATACACATGTATATAACGTAGAAAATGTTTTATTCAGTGAATAATTTTTTAAAGATACTGTTAAAAAAAGCTGAAAATGTTTTATTCAATGAATAATTTTAAAGATAGTATTTGAGAATGTTGCTATTACACAATAGTAGTCCAGACAACAAATATGGGTGCAAGGACCAATGGGTTTTAGAGGTGAATGTACATGCATAGTATTGCACACACACACACACACACACACACACACACACACACACACACACACACACACACACACACACACACACACACACACACACACACACACACACACACACACACACACACACACACACACAAACACACATTGAATTTCTTACAAACAAATTGCTATGTTATCTAAAGTGTGTTGTTGTCTCATAAATGCTTATGTATTATAACAATGCCAGTGTGAAAAACTATTCGGCTGAACAAACTTGGCTTCATTAGTGAACTTTTTTTTGCTTCTCATTGAAACACTAAGTTGTTTGTACCGCTTAGAGTAACAGATGAGCAAAGGACTTGATGGTGTCAAAGTGGAATGTGTCTACATTTGAGCTAACTCTTGCAAGAAAGTATTAAAGGGTTCTGCTTTCATTTGTGCCCAACAATGCAACTCATCCTTACACACAGGGCTTTGGTTGTTTACAAGTGTAAATTTATTCCATGTGTAATAATATAGAGGCATATATAATTATATGTGTATGTATGGAAGAGAAAGTCTAGTCACTCCTACATCCTACTGTCTACCTGGCCTAAGACCACATTTGCATTTTCCATAGGCGACCATTATAACGTTTCCTTCATTTCCTATTAATCTTGATCAGCTCTCTTATTGACAATTTCACAGCATGTTTACCCTCCACAGACAGAGGTTCAGTGGAAAATTTGTGAACTTTTAATACCTCAGGCTCCCACAAAGTTCATTCAAACCTTACACCCCTCCATTTCTGCTTGAGCCACCCACGGATTGCCCCTGATTACATCACCAAGCAAAATGACAAATGTATTAATACGCAGAAATGCACCGAATGACAGCTGTCGTAATTTGACAGCTCTGATGTCACGCAGCACAAAAACGTCATTTATAATCACTCCACACTACATATGTGCTCACAGAAATCCAGACAACGTGCATGCTTTTTTAAGGTACTCTGCGGTCGGGTAATGGCGGACGTGCACATTTTGGTGGTCTTACGTCAAATAGATTGGCCGAAAACGTCAAAAGTTCACAAAAATTAGTCATACATCAAGAATGACTTATAGCTAGATTAACTGTCTAGGGAAATTGACACCATCTCGATAACAATTATAATATGCGTCTTCAAAAGTTGCACCCCTCCCAGATAAATAGCACCGTGCGTGGGTTGAAACACGTTTATTCAGAAACCGATAATAGATCAGACGTTTGCCTGAAACTAATGGCACTGTACACAACAAACAGTCCACCACAGTCTCTTAACGATCAGACAGTAACATATAGAGAATATTGAAGATATATATTTTTTGACAATTTTTTTTTTAAATGTTGTAAATTTCACCATAAAAATGCAAAAATCATATTTTTGAACAGCATTTTTTCGGACACGCAAAGTGCTAAATTTCACGAATTTCTGTATATCATAATGCTCACCAACTTTGCTTAATTGTATGATGCAATTAGGAACTGTGCGTCGTATATATACGTCCCCAGGAGGGCTCAGAATCACAGGCCAGTTTCTCATAAATTGTCGCAGTATTGAAAGGCCAGGCAGCGTCTTTCGATGGTAATTTCAATTAAATTGTATGTAGAATGCTGAAATGTGGGACATACATTCAGGACTATACACGTTACATGATGAAAGCATATTCGCGATACACAGTAGAACGTATCTCTTGCGTCAAACAAATTATCACCCTACCCCCCTTGCAATAAGCCGCACTTTACTCGGGCGCAACCCATCATATTAGACAGAGACACTTCCATAACCATCACACGTCGTTTATTATGCCACAAATTATTTCGCTGGTGTACATACACTATTGAACACATCAGATACAGCTGGTAGATTAGTTACTGTCAGAAAGAAATGTTGGCCAGTGACACCATAGACACGTGGCAAATGTTGAATAGACAGTTGCGCCACCCTCTGCCGCAACTTGATCGCTGTAAACGCATTCATTGTGGTAATAATGTTGTTACTAAAACATATCCACATTGCTTTTAGTGCATTAAAGAGCATCTTAGATGTTGACAATTCGGATAGAACATACAAAGTACCATTGATTTATATAGTTTCTTATCAGACTATATATCACTTATGTATGTGATTAGTTTAAGCTGACATGTCATATGCAAATATCTGTATAATTCGGTTATGTTACAGCTGAAAAGTGCAAGACTGTCGACAGGGATGGTGTGTTAGTTCTTGTAGACAATTTCAACATACTGACACTTCTGTTAGGTGCCCAATTTTAGTTTGTATGAGCATCAATGAACCTAATCGGATTACGGCAGTCGGGGCATACTTGGATAAAATGCGCTGCTTTCTTATTCTCAGTCACATCTGGGGTATATTTAAATATATTCTCAATTGTGTTCGGTGTTTCAGTTAGGGTATATATGTCGCTAAAATGAGCAGGTGAAAGATAGTACATTTTTAGGCGCGCGTGGACAATCCACTTCATTCGGCGACCAACAATTGACTAAAATAGAGGC
This sequence comes from Oasisia sp. SBJ-2009, assembly GCA_964017155.1. Taxonomy (NCBI): domain Eukaryota; kingdom Metazoa; phylum Annelida; class Polychaeta; order Sabellida; family Siboglinidae; genus Oasisia; species Oasisia sp. SBJ-2009. Next base: position 35,967,891 of record OZ024865.1, read on the forward strand.
TGCGTTTAAGGGGTGGGGGTGTAATCAAATGTCCTTTGCTCGCCCGTTGATGCTTATTTTGTGTTCTAAATACGACACAAGCAAGCATCACATAATTAGGATTAACAAATAGGAAGCTATCGGATGTTCATTTTAGTATTTGTTATTAAGAAACACGCATTTGTAGATGTCGCATACACAGTATAAGTAATGTAATTGCAGCTAAACTCATCGTACTGGAAATATGTCGTTAATGTGGCGCATTTTTTAAAATACGAAACAAATTATTCACGCTCTTGAACAGGGACATTTGAAGCACAAACTCATGCTGTCTTCAATATAGGATATTACGCATGGTGTGTAAAATGCAGCGTGTAACTTCCACATAACCAATATTATCAGTGTATTTTCCTTGCATATCACGCGGTAACTAGCTTGCTAATTGCTTTTAATAACTCTCCTAGATGGAGCATTATCAGTAAATAATGACTCCATTGTATTACAGTCAATAGCAACTTCAAATGAAGCAAAACAACACCCTCACGCATCGCTCAAACTACGTTTTCGTGCCTCTTATGTCAAAACGGCCGTTTTTTAATTAGGCCTTAGACCACATTTGCATTTTCCATAGGCGACCATTATAACGTTTCCTTCATTTCCTATTAATCTTGATCAGCTCTCTTATTGACAATTTCACAGCATGTTTACCCTCCACAGACAGAGGTTCAGTGGAAAATTCGTGAATTTTTAATACCTCAGGCTCCCACAAAGTTCATTCAAACCTTACACCCCTCCATTTCTGCTTGAGCCACCCACGGATTGCCCCTGATTACATCACCAAGCAAAATGACAAATGTATTAATACGCAGAAATGCACCGAATGACAGCTGTCGTAATTTGACAGCTCTGATGTCACGCTGCACAAAAACGTCATTTATAATCACTCCACACTACATATGTGCTCACAGAAATCCAGACAACGTGCATAATGCTGCTTTTTTAAGGTACTCTGCGGTCGGGTAATGGCAGACGTGCACATTTTGGTCGTCTTACGTCACCTCTAAAATCAGTTGGGGTTTTGTCCATATTTGCAATAAGCGATTGGGGTTTTGTCCTGGATCTGAAGTATGTGATCTTCTGTGATAATTCTTTTTTTTACTTACACTTGCGTGTTGTACTTTTGATAACATTGTCCAATGTATTTGTTTTGTTATTATTTATTATTACACACTGCAGTACATAATATTTATAATGTATACATTTTGTTAACTTACCATACATGCCTGTGGATTTGTATATATTGTAATTTTGTCATTTGTATTTTAATGTACAGTGTCATCGACCACACATGACACTAGGCTGTGTCACATGACACTAGGCTGTGTCACATGACACTAGGCTGTGTCCATCTGGCATGATAAACTCATGTTAGTATTTACTGTTGTTGTTGCCAGTGCCTGCTGATGTTAATGGACAGTCCTCTCAACCGAGCTGGTCTCCTCCAAGTCTACATTCACACAGAGAAGAACGTCTTAATAGAAGTGAACCCACAGACAAGAATCCCTCGGACATTTGACCGGTTCTGTGGTCTCATGGGTAGGTCACTCCGTGTCTTATCTCAGGATGCTATTTCTTGATACCTACTGTAAGCCAATTTGCTTTGTTGATGGATGTCATTGTAAAAAAACGTATCCATCACATTACCTAGTAATGAGGTCTGTCATCCAGTTAGAATGGTTGCCAAACGCATGGAGCATTAATATTTTCTTTTGAAATTCTAACCACATGTTTTTATCAGGCATGAGAAACTTCCACGGAAACACGGAATTCCACGGGTCATGAACCCAATTAGGCCATTTCTGTGATTCATCTAAATTTTTTTTTTTTTAATACGATCATTTGTCCAAATACAAATTTTCGTTTTTTATGTGGGAGGCAAAACTGGTCAAAATAGATAACAAATTAAACTTTTATCTTGATACCTAGCGTAGATCCCACTTGTGACCGTCATCCTTTTAAATGTATGCCGCATTTACATTACCAAGGAACTGCGAATCAGGGCACAAATTATAATTCATGCATGCCTACCATTGGAAAGATGCATGTCTCTATAGTAGGCCGATTTTACTACGCTCTACGTCAGAAATTCCCATTCATAAGGTCGGAATCAGGAAACTGTGATGCCTGTGGAAAGCCGAATGATCAGTCTATCCAATATATATTACGTCGTGATCAGCCAATCAACACAAACCTAGCTAACAACGTTTTGTTGACGCGGGTTTCCCGTGAACTCGGTCACGGCTGTTTTAGTTATGTCTTTGATAAGTCAAATTATTTTAAGTTTCCGTGTCAACACATCAGCAAAATGCCTGACAGTAGCCATGGATAGAGTTATTATACTAATTCAGACAATTAGACTGACTTTGGAAGCTGTTTTTTAAGTAGCCTTTCAGCTAATTGCTGGCGAGTACATAGTCCATAACCGTAGGCAGTTGGAGATTGCTGGAGCCAAGTCGCCGAAAGTCTTGAATATTCTTGGATTTTTTGTTCAAGTGTCCTCGAATGTTTTTGAATTTCACTGAATGTTCTTGAAGAGTTTCACGAACCTACTCGCTACCATCCAGAGTGTTGATTTTTTGCTTCCATCATAGTATTTACTTTATAGTTGACATAATCGCTGCAACTGAAAGGTGACTAAATTTAGATATAAATAGTCTAGACAATGATCATAAAATAGGATTGGGAAAGGTCACCATAACATGCAAAATTTAGTGTTCTGTCTGCACGAAGCATTCTAAAAATAAATATCTCACATACAATAACAATGATCGTGAGCTCGTCTGTCATTCCCACAAATCATCACCACGTCCACAGGCATTGCAAGCATAAAACCCTAGACGCTATGTCAAGTATAACCTTTTGAAAAGCGAATGAAGGAAGGAATCGCCTGAAGAAATGTGTATTATATTGAATAATGAATAACAAGTCTTAAGGGGTGGGGGTAGACTAGGGTGCAGGGCGAGCCAGTGGAAACATTTTGTTTTTAAGGCATCACAACAACAGTGTAACATTGATCTTGGATGATTCTTCCGAGGATCTTTGGACATTTGTGGGTTTTACAATGAATAATGTTTTTTTTGTGATTCGGAACATACACAGTACAGTCCCACTGTTGGCAGTTTTTATTTGTGGTGTGGTGTTTTAATACATCTACAAACATAAACATGTTTGAGATTGTACACCAAATTTGAAGATGTGTTACAAAAAAGCAGTCTGACAATACACTAGGTTATATCACAGACAGATGTCTTTTTCTATATGACCCATTTTTCTTTGGTTAGCCGTGCCACATGCAAATGTTTCTCAGACGTAACTTGCCTCCTCTCACATGCCTGTTTTATGAAAAACAATCCATGGTTGTCTAGGTGAAAATTTACCCAAGCTTGTGTTCTGTATAATAATATAATTTATTTTGATTTCATCTTTGACATGTTTGTGGTTCCTTAGTGATACTGTCAGCTCCCTGACACATTCATTGTGTATTCATATTTATGAATATACTCTTTATTTAATGTATGAAAATATGTAATAAAATTAAATAGCTTTAATTTATTTTATCTTTGTTTTGGGAAATTACAATTGTAGAATTGACTGTCTATTTTGCTCCGTCAAGGTCTGCTATATGTTTACACCATGATGTCACTTTGTCCTTCATTGATTTGATATGTTTACACCGTGATGTCACTCTGTCCTTCATTGATTTGATATGTTTACACCATGATGTCACTCTGTCCTTCATTGATTTGATATGTTTACACCATGATGTCACTCTGTCTTTCATTGATTTGATATGTTTACACCATGATGTCACTCTGTCCTTCATTGATTTGATATGTTTACACCTTGATGTCACTCTGTCCTTCATTGATTTGATATGTTTACACCTTGATGTCACTCTGTCCTTCATTGATTTTATATGTTTACACCATGATGTCACTCTGTCCTTCATTGATTTGATATGTTTACACCGTGATGTCACTCTGTCCTTCATTGATTTGATATGTTTACACCATGATGTCACTCTGTCCTTCATTGATTTGATATGTTTACACCGTGATGTCACTCTGTCCTTCATTGATTTGATATGTTTACACCGTGTTGTCACTCTGTCCTTCATTGATTTGATATGTTTACACCGTGATGTCACTCTGTCCTTCATTGATTTGATATGTTTACACCTTGATGTCATTCTGTCCTTCATTGATTTGATATGTTTACACCTTGATGTCACTCTGTCCTTCATTGATTTGATATGTCTACACCTTGATGTCATTCTGTCCTTCATTGATTTGATATGTTTACACCTTGATGTCACTCTGTCCTTCATTGATTTGATATGTTTACACCTTGATGTCATTCTGTCCTTCATTGATTTGATATGTTTACACCATGATGTCACTCTGTCCTTCATTGATTTGATATGTCTACACCTTGATGTCATTCTGTCCTTCATTGATTTGATATGTTTACACCTTGATGTCATTCTGTCCTTCATTGATTTGATATGTTTACACCTTGATGTCATTCTGTCCTTCATTGATTTGATATGTTTACACCATGATGTCATTCTGTCCTTCACTGATTTGATATGTTTACACCGTGATGTCACTCTGTCCTTCATTGATTTGATATGTTTACACCTTGATGTCATTCTGTCCTTCATTGATTTGATATGTTTACACCTTGATGTCACTCTGTCCTTCATTGATTTGATATGTTTACACCTTGATGTCACTCTGTCCTTCATTGATTTGATATGTTTACACCTTGATGTCACTCTGTCCTTCATTGATTTGATATGTTTACACCTTGATGTCACTCTGTCCTTCATTGATTTGATATGTTTACACCTTGATGTCACTCTGTCCTTCATTGATTTGATATGTTTACACCGTGATGTCACTCTGTCCTTCATTGATTTGATATGTTTACACCATGATGTCACTCTGTCCTTCATTGATTTGATATGTTTACACCATGATGTCATTCTGTCCTTCATTGATTTGATATGTTTACACCGTGATGTCACTCTGTCCTTCATTGATTTGATATGTTTACACCGTGATGTCACTATGTCCTTCATTGATTTGATATGTTTACACCATGATGTCACTCTGTCCTTCATTGATTTGATATGTTTACACCTTGATGTCACTCTGTCCTTCATTGATTTGATATGTTTACACCGTGATGTCACTCTGTCCTTCATTGATTTGATATGTTTACACCTTGATGTCACTCTGTCCTTCATTGATTTGATATGTTTACACCGTGATGTCACTCTGTCCTTCATTGATTTGATATGTTTACACCGTGATGTCACTCTGTCCTTCATTGATTTGCTGTGGAGCTTATTCAAGGGTCTGTTTCCAGTGTATTCTGTTTTTAATAGCCTTGAATTTTCCTTTTGAATTTGGCACCTGTAATTATATGTAGACATTGACAATATAATATAATACTGTACTATTTTGTCCTTGTTACTTCAAATGACTATGCAGAAACAAAATGTATTTGTAATGCTGCAATCGTCTGTTTTGTTCACAGTTCAGCTTCTTCACAAACTGAGCATCCATGCATCAGACGGCCCTCAGAAGCTACTCAAGGTCAGTTGGACACAGTTGGCACACAGGGGTGTGTGGCTAAATGCAGTATGATAACTGAAACACTTATACAGTTACACAAGATACTTTGAACTGGACTCAGGACATTCATTTTGCAGATGTTTCATGTATCAATCCTCTATATTAATTTTGGCCAACAATTGTTTGCATAATTTATAAATTTTGGCCTCAGACTACTGGACTGATAGAGCATCAACCCCAGGCTCTGGGACACTGTTCCATACATCGGTGCTTCAGTGAATCAATTTTATTTAATGTTTACGAACATCTTTCTTTAAATATTTCTAGGTTTTACCCTCTAATTTTTGAATAATTTTGCGTCAATCTAACATAATTTTACACAACAGCAGAATCATATTTTCCTTGTTGTATCTTATAATTCTCAATCAAACCCTAAGGTGACGATATGAAAAAGTAGGTAATTTGAGTCTTTGTAGATGTTCTTGTTAATCTAGGTCTGTGTATCCAGGAATTAGTTTATCTGCTCGATACTGACCATTTCCAAGAGCTGTAATATGTTTCGTTAAAGGACTCCATCCATACCTGGTTTGCGCACTCAAATATGTTACAATGCTGTTTCTTATGTAAATTTCCTACAGGTGATCAAGAACCCAATCACAGACCATCTGCCAGTTGGCTGCAAGAAGGTGGCAACGTCGTTCCACACAGACAATATTCCCGGCCTCGAGACACTAGTGCCAGATGACAAGCCTGTCGTCTTTGTCATTGGAGCAATGGCACATGGCAGTGTATGTAGATCATTTCTTATTTATATCATCATCTTCTTCTATTGATTAGCCAACATCAATGTTATGATGATTATACTGATTTGTGTAGGATGCTGTAGACACTTCTGAGATGTAGTGAAAGGGTGTGTGGCATAGTAGAGGGGGGAAGTAGACGTAAGAAAGACCCTAGAATCATAATATAATATAACTACTTCTTGGTGTTGTGCTTGGTGTTACTGAAATCACATTTGTTACAAATGTGAATGATTTCTTTGGACTTTTTTTATATAAAAGTTCAGAATTTTTTTATTTCATGAAACGAGGCATACCATTCAGCAGTGGACCATCTGTTGTTTGATAACATGCTTCTTGAATATAATTATGCAGTTTTACAGACTAATTATAATAAAAGTACTCATAAAAAGGACTTTATATATTCTAGTATTCGATGTTCAAATAATTGGCTCTAAGCCCACGTAGACTGTAGTGGTTCTGCACCAGCATATACAAATATGTATTAAGTGTACATAATGTAGATGCTAGGTTGAGAATATCCATTGGTAAATGCGTATTTATTACTCTATTTCCGTTATCTGGTGCGTCAACTGATGACGATTTCAACGGCAACAATAATGTTGTTTATAACTCATTCACCAGGGGGCGGTACTGAATATCACTTCCTGTACGTTTTTGAATCAACGTGCGTGTCGCCCTGTATGAGGCGGTTACTTACGATGTAATAAAGTAGATATTTCTATTTATGTATTAACGAGCTATAAAGCCATTGTACACAACATTGCAGTCAGACTATTTAGATGGTTTCATTTCTAACGTGTTGTCTGATACCTTCAGTGAATGTTTTGGAAGAGCAGTCAAGCGTCAAGTCGTTAAGACTATAAAGTTGTCCACATGATATGGCCATAGGCATAGTTTGATTTTTTTAGTCATCTCGCCTCGCAGTAATTTATTGAAAACAATTTATACCATCCACTAAATTCTATCTTGTTAATGCAATTTTGTGATTTTTTTGAAAATCGGCTCAAAAATTAAATTTAAATTTGGACCCAGTATCAATTATTTTCAAAACTCGAATTTACATGCATATAAGTGATACAATTTGAAACATGTTTGTATGCTGACTTTCCTTACTATCCAATAAATTATGTGACTGATAAATTCAGTGCATTGAAGACTAACCGTACAACTGGCACGTTGCTGGATGCAGAGACGAAAAATTATTTCTTTTGATCATTTTAGGAAAAACCTTTCCCATTTGTAATAAATTAACTGTGGATATTACATAAACTACAACATAAAATCAACTTGTAGAAGTATTTCCATGTCCTATATTCCTGCTAGTTAATCAGTGGCATTCCTCTGCTGTTTAAATAAATTAGCTTGCTAAAGTGTTTGTCCATATGTCAAATACACTTCTTCCAGTTACTCTGTTAAAAATAGTTGACATTTAAAAATTTTAAACAAATATTTCACAGATGTCTCACAAAGAAGTTATCTAGTGGTTGAGGCACCAATATGTTCTTACACATTATTTAAGGGCCTGTTCTTTGTTTCAGGTGGAACCAGACTATACGGAAGAGACCGTGTCTTTGAGCAGCTATCCTCTTTCGGGGGCTCTCACTTGTGCAAAGCTGTGCACCGCGTTTGAACAAGCGTGGGACATTGTATAGTTCCCGACCGTGTTAGTGGCATTGCAATATATGAATATTGGTCTTACCAACAACTGACTGAGTCCTAGCTGCAATTGTTTGTGGAGAAAATGTAACATGAGAGTTGCCTATAAATGTTATGTGTACACAAATCCTGGTGTTAAAAAAGTGCAGTTTTCTTTAGCTACATGATTTGGTAGTTGTAGTAGTGGTTGTCTGCCGTTAATCGATGTCGACCATGGATAATGCGTCCTAGTTGGTGTCGTTGTGTGTTTGACAACGTAGATCGGCTGTGGGTGATAAGACCAATGTGGGAGTGCCAATCTCTATCACAGTAGTCACATCTGTAAGATGTTTCTGGGTGGCAAGAGGCTGGGCGCTCCCTTCGACAAGCTGACCTGTTTTTTTAGAGACCAAGATTATACCCAAAAACATCAACAAAAACAAGATTGAATTATTTGACAGTTACCGGTGGACTATATGTTCTCACGGATAGTTTGACTTAGCTAACTCCCACACTAAGCGAAGTGTGGGAATTAGCTGAGGCGACCTACCGTGAGAACAGCACAAATACCCACCCCAGTTTGAAAACGGATAAACACTGCAGGAATTCCAGTACAATAACCGTCCGCCCATTCACATGGGCAGATGAACGGTTGTGTGTAATACGAATATGTGCTTCTAAATCCCAAATATTGCTTGTAACACGATCAGCGTGTGGCTGAAATTACAAAAATTATGTTGTATGACTAGGAGCCAATCACACACCTCCTGGGCGATTTCATTGGCTGAGATTAAATTCAGAGTTTTGTCAGGGGTACAACCAATGGTACTGGTGCCTGATGCTGACCTAATCAACACCAGCGACCGAGGTGCACTTAGTCTGGTGCCATTGTTCAGACAACACGAGTTTGTGTTAAATCATCCGAATTCATGATTAACTCTTGCGCATAACGCATCATTCATCCTACCTGCGACCACTCCTACAGAACCGTGCAACAGAAACTGCTTTCGCGGTTCTCCTAAAGTAGGGAACATAACTATTGCATTGTAGTTTATTTGACATAAAACTATGCATGGAGTTGCGCATAACAGTCAACGCCTCCGTAGCCAATTTTTGTAACAAAGTGGCACACCTTTATGTGAATGAACAACCGGGGATACTTACTGATTACTTACTCCTGTACGTAAAAAGGTAAGTTCTTATATAGCGCAATTCCCATTCACCAGGATTGTTAAAAATACTTTTATATTTTACTCCCTGGCAGACCTGTTCAATCGATCACCATCTCGCCGTCTCTGGGAACAAAACAAGGTTTGAAACGGCAGCGCAGGATTCGAAACCTAACTTTCTTCGGTCATCTAATTCCAATTTTCTTTCTGTTCCCTTCAGCCTCAGCGTGAGAGCAGTATTTGTGACGCTCAATCTGGTGTATTTTAAGGGTTTTGGTGAGCTTCAGCCACCGATTTACACCTAGCTCCGTGGGCTATGTTTGTTGACATTCACTACACGTTCAGCGGTCATGTTATCATGTGTTACTTATCGTCCGTCGCCAATTTAGTTGCATCTCCGATCTCACACACCCTGTTTGACATCTCAAAGAGCAGGCCAGCTTCTCTCGAGAGCACTGTTTGCTCATGCGGAAGCCATGCAAATAGACTTGGTAAACAGGATTACTGTCTTCGAAGTAACATTATGATAACCGAAGGATTGTCCCACTGGCCACGGCTTAAGGTCCGGACACCTAAGCGTCAGGATAGATAACTATCGGGGTGATCCCTAGAAGTTGCAAGGAGAAAAACCCAAATGGACAATACCCCAACCGCTTATTGCAAATGTGCAGCACTGATATGTGAGATGCGAGAAAGTGCAAATATGTAACCGAAGATCAGTTAACCTTTCTAACACTCATTCACTGCATCACAAGGACATACCGTGGATTTGTAGGAGGACATACCACTGGGTGATTATGTTACCATGCATGGTAAGTACATTTCCTTTACTTGTGCATTAGGCTTTTAGACTGATTACATTTGACAACCGCTGACTTGCTCGTCACGACAATGCTAATTAACTCACCGAATATGATGTGTAGTTTTCAATACCAGTCTCCGAGATTGATCATAATTAAGAATATAACGTGGATGTATATTTTTGTTTTAATATCATTTAACGTTTATAGCGAGCTGTAAATGCGTAAGGAGAATCATAATGCATATGTTCAACAGACCCTTAATTGTTTCTGCTACCCAGCTATGGCAAATTAAACTGCTACAATAAACAATGCCTACAGTAGGTCAATGTTCATAAGAAAATGTCTACTGTTAAGAGCATCATATATATGTCGACATGAACGGAAACCTCCCAATGTCTCGTTCAACCGTATAATTTAGACGATTTAATCATGTTCTTTAAAAACAAAACGTGCTGGAATAGGTAGTTACCAAGGGTAAAATTATCTAAACGGAATTCTGAATGTGTCCCGCGATTTGAGCAGGTGCGATCAGTTCTTACGGAAATGCCGATGTTGACCGTCAATATTTACCTGGCCTCACTTAAGTGATATTATATCCGGATGAAGTGCATACTCCATTACGTCTAATTTGTTTCCAAACAAAAATACTCGCCAAAACATCAGTTATATTAAACAGCTATAGCTTAAACGTGACACAAGCCCACCGTCGTAGCTAGCTTACAGAAATACTAATCATCCTGACTATTTGCGCTAACTCTTGATTATCATAATACTAATAATAACAAACTTCTATTGCGCCACAATCCTATGAAACTCAGAAGCGCATCAATAAAAAAAGGAGGATTAATCGACCTCAGAGTCAATAAACAATTCTAGTTGTTAATATATTGATTGATTGATTGGTTAATTGGTTAATTGGTTGATTGATACGCCAGAATGCTTTATGGTGGGTAGGGAAAGTAGTGAACTTAGCAATATGTTCAACAGATCTAACACTCGAAGGATAGGTTTTCTTACTAAGCAATGAATGTAAATATGATGGATGCTTACAAGCGAAACTCCACAGAGACGCAGAAGTTCACGCCATTTTCTGTATATTCACTTCCTTGGGTAGCCACTGAGAAATTGTTGATATATGTCGGAAGACGTAGCGATATCTATTTCGCTGTAATTTACGTCCATATTTTAGTGTGTTTTTTCTTCTGGAGGGCCCACCTCATTGCTGAGAAATTGTATGGTAATCTGCCCTCCAGATGGCGCTAGTATAAACAATTGCTTTTAACTCGGTGTGAGTTAGTTGTTAGTTGATTTGAGCTACCATGAATATAGTAGTTCCCTCTGGCACCGTCCTTTCTGCAAAGGTACGTTGGCCATATTAGAGGAGTGGCCGCTCTTCGGGGGTGCACGTAGATTTGTTTACAACACTGGATGTCATATATTATGATATACACGTGCACACAAACGCTCGCGCGCGCGCGCGCGCGCGCGCACACACACACACACACACACACACACACACACACACACACACACACACCGCCATCCTCGTGATAGACAAGTCTGGCAATTACTTATGCAACATTGTTAACGACACAAGTATGACGCCAGCTCCCAATTCAGACCCCACAAATAATGTTCTCCTCTCGCTAGTTCACGAAATTATTCTTGTTCATATTCGTGTTGGGCATTGTTTCTGGTTCGTTCTGAGAACCAATTAACAAACGCCACAACGTGTAGACTAATTGTAGCCCGCGCATAAAAAGAACAGGTTCAGCACGTCTAAATTTTCCATTCTTTTCGTCTGCACAGCGCGTCAACGGTAAGTTAAAAAAAACAGAATTTCGCAATATTACGAGTGCTTTTACGAGAGGCGTGCCGTTGGTTGTGTGAGTTCGCTTAGAAAAGTAATCGTTTGTTCGTGTTAAATGTGCCTTGCGTCATCACGTTACAAAATACCATGTTGTGTTCACGTTATAAACTGTTTGGTTATACCAAGTGATATGGGAGTCTATTGTTTCGAACAACGATGTGTTCTTGATGTAAACAGACGGCTGGTGTCATCGACTAACCATGCAAACGCTTTGAAACACATCACGGGTGAGGTGGAATATCTTCAGAACTATATGACAGTGGACAATGAATAGGACAAACATTCCACAACTTGACGAAGGTTGTAAGAATGCGGACAGTCGATAACTCTACAGAAGCTCAATCACTCAGTGTTTATGAACCCGTTCTCGACATTACTGATTAATCGAAACGATCGTAGTATTTTCCTCCCGCGCGATGCAGACCTCAGACAGTAAACCGTTGTCCAATTCGTATGTACACTTGTTATACAAACACCGATGCTAATATACAGAACATACCTGTTTCGTGAAGGGGAAAAGACGGACTGGCCAGGCTTCATAACCTGGCTACATACATAGGGTCACAAAACCACGCTCGGTATCTTCGTCCCCGCGTAGCTTCACATCATAAATAAGACAAAACATATCTCTGAAATACTACAATATTTTCTCCCATTGGGAGTAAAACTTAGCATATCTCATCTCATGAAAATACCCGTCTAACAATTAATCTAATGCTGAGTTTTCTAGAAATAACATGGAACACCTACAAAGTGTAAATAGCACTTAGTTTAATTACCAAATATACAGGTGAAACATCTATAGTAGCACACGATTCATACTATTAAAGTCACGCTATTAATTGTTCATCAAGTCACTTGTCATAAATAAATGCCTTTTAGCAACAGTTAGCACAATTCTAATAAATAAACTCCAAATAAAAACACAAAACCTCTATGTACACGAAACCCTCGAGTGCAGTTCCCCTGGTCGGGGTGACTTTGACACGCAGACCGCTTGACCCCACCTGGATCTGACCCAGTCGGTTCGTTCTGACAAAACGTATTTCGTCCATTATAAAGTCCACTCAACGGTCAGCGGTCGTAAATTGCGACGTTTTCATAGCCTTTCTTTGCGCCAACGCAAGTACGTGCCGTATTAAACTTGTCAACTTCAATAGGTTTCTGACGTCTGGTTATTGTTCTATATACTGAATGCTCAATGGCCGAGCCTGACTGATAGCGATCTGCAGAATGCAACAAATTTAAGACCTGTTAGTTTTACAGCCATTATGCATCGCTTGCTACGTAGCCTGAAAGGCGTCGCTTTGTATTACCGTATCAGACATCCTGTCGCCAAGGACGCACAATTTATTCTGTAATATATCACAACCTTCTTGAAACTTACGCCAGGCACAATTTTTCATTTCGAAACAGACACTCTTAGGTGAACTAGTTTTACGTTGTACTCGAGTAAAAGTACAAGTAGTTCACCTCAAAATTACTTATTTTAAGTGTTGAAAAAATACGTAAATAAAAACCCAGGTAAACGTAATAAAAGCAACTTTCAAAAATACTTAAAACAGGAGTATAAGAGTAAAAGTTAAAATACCACGCATCGTTTTAACTTTAAAATTAGATATGACCCCCCTGGCGACTAGACACGGAAATAGGGTAAAAAATTATTTTGTAAAATAAACCAAATTAGCGAATTAAAAAGTATTGCTTCTTTGGATAAAGCTACTTTGTTACAAGTAAAAGTACTTGATTAAAATTGTACTTCGTTGCATGCCAATTATTTGAAATGACTATTTAAGTATTGTAACTAAATATTACCTCGTTGGAACGCCATTGGTGACAATAATTTATACACCATAAGAAAATAGAAAAACATGCCACGGATTCATGTGATTTTATTGTGGGGAGTAGTTTGTCATCGTGAACAGAGAGTGTCGTAAACCTGGGCGCCTAGACACCCGGCGAACAGTAGACACGGGCCGAGTCCAACAATTCGTCTACGGTCGTAAGTAAGACGACTACATAGTGTAACATGCACTCGAAAATTGCAGTCGTGCTGCTAATAAATTGTCTGTTGTTGTTGAAACTACTTGAATTCACTTGCGTTCTAGCGGGTGTGTGTTGTGTGTGTGTGTGTGTGTGTGTGTGTGTGTGTGTGTGTGTGTGTGTGTGTGTGTGTGTGTGTGTGTGTGTGTGTGTGTGTGTGTGCGCGCGCGCATGTGTGTTTGTGCGTGTGTTTGTGCGTGCGTGCATGCGAGCGTGCATGCGAGCGTGCGT
>OZ024865.1:35987065-36009565 GCA_964017155.1 Oasisia sp. SBJ-2009
ACTTGAGCAAAAAGGTCATATGTCACAGTGCTTCTGCAATCCGGCTTAATTACTTGAGCAAAAGAAAAAAGAAAAGAGGACATGACACCGACGTCAGACGTCACCGGTTACAAGCGTAATAGCCATGGCTCGCCGCGTTAATTAACCTAGTTCTCGACGACTCGAGACAAAACGTCGGGATGTCGGAAAGGGGGGAGGGGCGAGGGGCGGATGTACACGTGCCCCCGTGCGCGGTGGAATCTATGGCTAAAACGACGGGAGATTGCGGCAATTAATCATCTACGACAAAGACGTGTGTGTGATACGTCAAAGCGGCATTAATATGTATTTACTAGGCGCAAAGATGAGAAAGGCGAAGTCAACCGCTTTGAGTTTGACCCCGGGTTGAACCAGCGCCTCGATAGAATAAAAGCAACTCGAATAGCGTGTAAACATCGTTAAAATATCTCAGATCACTGACTGATATTAGGTAACCAGTTTTGGGCAATGGGCATTTAATACAGTCTACGAAAACAACGACGCTGGATATGATGGTTAGCGAAATCAGCGAACGTTTCTGTTCTGGAAATGATCAGTTTGTATGTTGTCGCCACCTCATTGGTACAACATTTTTTACATTTGCAATTAAATAATTACGCATCTGCCTGCTACGAGTTAAAGTAAGTTCATAGAAAGACACATTAATAGTTAGGACGATTTCAGTTATTCCCTGTATAATAAACTTAGCATGCACAATTAAAATAATGCTTTTATTACATTAACATATTATCATTTTAGATCAGCCACTTTGCAATTTAAAGATGGCGGCCTAAGCTTGTATAATTTATAATTGTCCAATATCTGTAAATTCTAACATTCTACTTACCTACTTAGTTTTATCCCGTAATTCCCAAATACACCGACTGCTGTGATAGTTTGACTATTCCGTCTCACTACTAGAGTATATCGTTTGCTTGGCCTATGGCTAGTAGTCGAAGGTGTAAATACGTGAAATAATTCATTCCGTGGCATCGTGTCTGATATTAAAATACCTCCTTGAAATTAAGATGACACATAGCGCACATTATTAAAGGTACAACATTGATGATGACAGATTATATCGTATATCTCGTGTTGTGTGTTAGATTAGTTTTGATGAACCACAATTTATTTATTTATTATAAATTCACCGTTTTCTGCTGAAAAACGATCACATCTTTAATTGTGATCCATTATGATACCTGTGGGTAATCCATGTTGCTAGATAAATTTAATTATAAACTTATTTTGTAATGAAAACTAACTATTATTCGTTGTAAGCCTACTAGTATTACGCCTAAATAATGTTTCTATTTGTGGTCATGAAACTGAAAATGTCGATAACATCCGGTAATCAGTGTTAAAGTATACGCGCTAGAAGGAAATATATATATATATATATATATATATATATATATATATATATATATATTATATATATTATATATATATATATACATATATATATATATATATAGATATATATATATATATATATATATATATATATATATATATATGTATATATATATGTAGGGTAACCTGGGGCAGCGCGGCCCCCTTAAGGGAAAAGTTGTGTATTTTTGTATCCATAACTTGTCGATGCATAATTGTGCATTAATAGTATTGAGGTATATATACTTTGTATATGACACAAATCTCTGAATGATTGAATAACCAACACGTAGGTTATAGCAAGTTTAAAATGTGCTCCAATAAAACCGTCTTGCCCTATGCCTGGGGCAAAACGGCCCCACACCTGGGGTAAAACGGCCCCTCGCCTATTTACTCTAATATTAGGTTTAACCGTTGTAATTACATAAAAACAATGTGTTTTATCCATTATTTATTTAAACCGTCATTAACTACTACTATTATTATCACTCATCGTGAACAGAAATAATCACCACTCCGCATCACTCATCGTGAATTCCATTAGACTCATCATTGTTATGTCCGTCTTCTATTGCCTCTTCGACAATACGCCACGGTCATATAATACTGATAATATTTGTTACACTATATTACTCGACATTACGATCACCTTTGGCATCTGCATCATCACAGGCATTAAAACCATTATAGTGTTGAACTATACACTAAAGTAACGGCATGCAGATACTTCGCGGCAGATACAATAGCCCAATCATCAATCGAAACCACTCATCATTAATTACAATGTCAAAAAAGTACAGTTGTCATTAGAAGCAATATTCTGCATTATTATTACACTCGTCACTGAAAACACTCATTAGCTAGCTTTGGAATTTGCATCATCACAAGCCTTAAATTCATTAACATTAACTGTATTAACGAATGGCTTGCACATACTCTACTGTCTAATCACACTCTGATTCGCGGTTGGGACACATGAAATACGGGAGCCCTGGTGTGCACTCACTATGAGCCCAATTATTGCATTCTTAGCATTGAACCCAGACTTATCGTGGCCGATTGCAACTGAATGGTTCTCCGGACCCCAAACAAGGCCATTCCTCTTCATCGCTGCTTTCGTCGACTTTCTTTCACGTTTTATTTAAACTATTGGGTATGCTATAAATACATCACAGCTTTATTGCGTTTACATACCATATTCGTACTGCATGGCGGGGCAAGACGGCCCCGGGGCCGTCATGCCCCGTTCATACGGGGGCCGTCTTGCCCCATACACACCAGTGCTGACTTTTTCACCTTCACACATAATCCTTTAATATCGCTTCCATTTTCGATGAAAGTTATTGAAAACGTATATAGTTGTAAGTGCATTAGTACCAGTCACTGGCTTAACATAACACGGTGGACATGTTAGCATCAATTTGACCGAAGAGTGATTATTAGATCACAGGGTATGCAAAACTTTAAAAACAGTTTGTGAACTTATTTTTGGTAGCGTTTGGCCTTGCGGTCGCTAAGAATATTTGCTAGGTAGCAGCATCATGCTACACTATTCAATGTTAGTTTGGGTTCACTCGTTTTTCAGATAAGACGGGGGGCCGTCTTACCCTCAGGGGCCGTCTTGCCCCAGGCAATATATATATATATATATATATTCAAATTGTGTCTTCATATAGTGTAGATTAGGTGCACATCGAAGCATAGCTACAACGACTGTCGTTGTAAATCGCATTACACTTAGGACGAGTTGAATGAAACAAGCTATTATAAACCCGTCATTCATTCAACGCCTAGGGCGGTTGAATGTTCCGCCCACGTGACGGAACATGATCCATCGACTTCGGTTTCTTTGCGCACCTTGACTCATATCTGGGGCTCTTTTTAGGTACAACCCCGACAGTTACACTACAGGGGTTTGTACGAGGTAATAGATGGGTCTGGCGCGAGGGTGAATAGATTTTCGGAGTCAAAAATATTGTTGATGTCAAGGTAATGTAGTCACGTGACGGATGACGTAGGTGAGTGTGTCGTGCGTTCGTTGATAGAATTCTAAGGAGATGAAAATTACTAATGTTTATGGAAATGTCCCCGTAGGAAGCCATCAAGTGTGTTGAGTGATAGATGGCGTTAGTGCATGTAACGTCTCATGACACTACCTGTCAAGTCGCAGATGGCATGAGCTGTGGTCCATATTTTGCATCAAAGACAGTCCTAGAATACGTTTTAAAATTAAGATGATAATGAATATGCTTACATTACAATGTTTACAATGTTTTATTTTCACTTATGCTCTCTGCTAAACATTTAACATAATTTGTCTATTGGCTAAACAATGAGATTCGTTTATGCTATTCGTTACGAATTTTTTAATTTAATCTATGCTCACTGTCGACTAAATATTCATACTAATGATAATGCATACAGTATTGCAGGGATTAAATGTCATCTAAGCTCTCATACATTTAACATAGGTTGTCTATCGCTCAGATATTCGCTTGTACTGTTCATTAGTCAAACGTTTGCTTGCTCTATGCTAACCGTCAACATATCGATGTTTATGTGTGTGGTGTGTGTGGTTTGTGTTGTGTGTAGTTTGTGGTGTGCGTGCGTGCGTGCGTGCGTGCGTATGTGGTGCGTTCATGCGTTCGTGTGTGCGTTCGTGCATGCGTTCATGAGTGTGCTTGTTATATCTGTGAGCTACCCATCAAACATTCATGCTGGCTTGCATGCGTCTAGCTGCAATTTTGTGCGGGCGTGTGTGCGTACGTGCGTGCGCACGTGTGTGTAACTTATCTCTTGCACTGCACTGGCGCTTTGTTAAGGGCGCACGACAGCAATGATTACAAAGCCTCGTCACATTCGCACTACCTGTGTGTGCATGTGCGTGCGTGCGTGCGTGCGTGCATGCGTGTGTGTGTGTGTGTGTGTATGTGCGTGTATATGTGCGTATGTATGTGCATGTGTATGTGCGTGTGTATGTGCGTGTGTATGTGCGTATGTATGTGCGTGTGCGCCATTGAGCCACTGAGTCCTAGGAACAGCAACCGACCTGTGCTAAGCCAGGGGCCGAGTCTGTGTGACTGTCCAAGCGAGACGGTACCCAGTCATGCACGCCACATACAACGGCCGACCTCAAGTCTGACCAGATAAGACCAGTGAGGCCCACTCGACTGTGCGGTCGAAAGAAGGGCCACTTTGTTCGATGAGTGGCCGGTTTGCAATCAGCCTGTGTTGGTCTGATAGTAATCTCAATCGATGTTCTATGACACGATGCTCGGGCGCTCGGTGAGAGCGATGTGTCTGATTACTATAAAGTCGCCCGTTCTTGTGAGGGCGAACCGACGCGAAAGAAATCGGCCCGGCGTGGTTCGTCATATCTACCCCCATCGACAGCGTGTACGTCCGGACTAGTGCTACGCCAAATTACGAATTTGTTGCGATTGGAGTTTTGGGGTTGTTAATAGTCGGTACTGCCGTACGCGAGTGTAAGGGTTTAGCTACACTTGTGCGAGAGGAAATGTTTAATTGGCACAAAGAAGGTTCCGCTCATTGCTTCGTGTCTGTGCGAGTTTAATCATTATAGACCGCGTGTTGGTGTCAGTTTCGCACTGGTGAGCGCGCCCGTGTAAGGCACTCGCGTGTTTATCGACCACGTACATAATTAGGCCTATTTATCATTACGCTTTTTGTGTATCATGCATTCGTGTATCGAAGTAACTAGCGCAGACATAGTATGTCATGCTAAGTCATGGTATGTCTTTGAATACCCGCGTACCAGTTGTCGCCCGCATAAACATGCAGACATGTCCGCGCATGTTCACACGCATGAGCACACACGCTCGATGTGCACATATGCTCGAATGCACGCATGTAAACGGACATACGGTTGCCTAGGCTTTCGCGCGCGCGCGCACACACACAAACACGCGCGCGCGCGCACGCACACATGCATGCATGCATGGATGGGATAACCCCATGCATGCACCCACAGACGTATACGCCACACACTGACGCCACACACACGCACATATGCACACGTACACGCACGTACACACGTACACACGTACACGTACACGTACACGCACACGCACACGCACACGCACACGCACACGCACACACACACACACACACACACACACACACACACACACATAAACGAACAAACGAACAAACGAACAAACGAACAAACGAACAAACGAACAAACGACCAAACGAACAAACGAACAAACGAACAAACGAACAAACGAACAAACGAACAAACGAACAAACGAACAAACGAACAAACGAACAAACGAACAAACGAACAAACGAACAAACGAACAAACGAACAAACGAACAAACGAACAAACGAACAAACGAACAAACGAACAAACGAACAAACGAACAAACGAACAAACGAACAAACGAACAAACGAACAAACGAACAAACGAACAAACGAACAAACGAACAAACGAACAAACGAACAAACGAACAAACGAACAAACGAACAAACGAACAAACGAACGGGCGAACGAGCGAACGAACGAACGAATGAACGAACACACGCGCAATCACGCGGGTGCACAAATCACGCCATTCTGTGACATCTGTGTCCTCTGGGGGTGGGGTCACTAGACGCAGTAGACTGTGCCGTCTGTCTGTGTTATCGTTACCTGAATTTCCTTATCTGTTGTGACGTCAGGCTAACCCGCTGCTGGCAAAGTCCGGTGTAATCTGATTGGAAAAGTCGTGTGCTCTGAGATTTTACGTCCAACGTACAAGACCGTAGGCAGCGCACTACATAGATAGACGTGAACGACGGGGGAATGACGCATGGAAAACGGAATGTTGTTGAGTTATGCTGTAGGCAGGTGGGGAGCGGAAGGGAACCGCCGTGGGACAAGGGGGGCCGGACAGGGAGGGGTGTATCAGGAAGAAACTAACAGACGGAAAGTCGGTGGATACGGTTGAGTGAAGTGTATAAGATAACGTAACGAACGAGACAGATGAGAACGAACGAAATGTACACAAATGGGGAAAATATATAGAATAATTATAATGGGATAGCAGAGTTGACGTGATTTTTAACACCTATACCTATGATAAATTGTTCGCGACTGATTTCATGTTAATGCTCACGTTAAATGACGCCACTTTTTGTGTAGGACACAGCACAGTGCGTATAAATAACATCAAACGAACAACAATGACATGCTGACGTATAACACAACATACCCTGTCTGATAGCCGAAACAGGGCCTATATGACGTAACCCGGGTTAACTTTTAAAACATTATCACTCAGATCCACTGGTGGGATACTATCTCAAATTAGGCGTATGCAAAACGGCAGAAAATGAAATAATTCGCTACGAAATCACCCGTGTCATTGATTACAACCGCCTATATCAGCGTATGACGTTACGTCGAATATGTATCCGTCATGCCCCGATTAACAGCGCATTCACCACCGCGGCCGCCCCGCCAGCGACCGTTGGCCGAAGTCAGCGCAGCCGCGGTGTCACATAATTCGGTCTGATCACGCCGTACGAACGGGATCTTGTTGGATGTCCCTGGCCGGTCGACCGTGCACAGGTCACCCGGAAACGTACTAAAAATCGTCACGTCTATCGTCGGGATCCAGGTAGGGTCACTTTGTAATATCGCTCGAAAAATTTGAGTTTTCTGAAGGTTGTCATTGATATTGGAACATTACATAACGAATATGCCGGTCCGAGTTTGCTGTGGCGTGCTTCTTGCAAGTGGCGTAGGGGAATGGAATATTATTTATTGCTATACCAAGGCGGGTGTGGGGTAGTGGGGGACGGGGACGGGGATGGGGGGGGGGGATTTTGAAATGTCATAGTTCGTTTCCGTTCATCGGAGGTTACGCTCTTATCTTAATTAAATAAGTTGTTGTTTGTTTCTATGCTTCTGTAAAACCATCGGCCTCCCAGAGAACATGATAGTCTACACGATCCCAACCATAGTAGATTTACCCACTTCGTATTAATAAAAGTAATCTCAGTTCAGTCAGTATTTCTTTTGACGTATTGCCTTCAACGTGGAGTTTGAATTACTCAATGACTTCCCATTCTTTTCGCTGGCGGCTAAGTCAATTTTAGGAAACAAGTTATACAACGGCTTTGAGCTCTACTAGACAACATGTCTATAGAAGCAATATTCGTTCAATATAAAGCGCTGCTTGACGCTGAAGCAGTTGTCACTACGTTGAGTGTCCACGGCGCCGTTCAAATAGCCGCGTCAATACGTTAGAGCCGTTACTAACACTGCGATCTGACAGCGACAATGTTTCTCCCAATTTACCTTAGCCATTGTGCATACATGCTTACATTTGTTAATGGACATGCACAGTCGTTATAATTGTGCATTTTGTGTTGGACTATGCTATTGTAGTATCGATGGCGAACAAGTGCAGTTAGTGTTTGTGTTGACGGTTAGACTACAGCGGTATCGAGTAATTATTCGCACGAGCGGTCGCGTTTGAGTTAGCAGACGAATGCATACAACCAATCGAATCTCTAACATCGCCAGGGGCGAAACAATGACAGGTGTACTCAACTCAAAATAGAACCATATTGGACCACAGCAATTTGGTTCTATTCACCCGTTGATTCGTAAAACGGCGCGTTTCATTACAGTGGGCACATTACAGAAAGGCACATTCCTAAGTAAAAATAACTGAATCTAACTTGGCGGGTTAAGCACGACTCGGGGAAGTTAGGTTCAATGCCAGGTGCGGATTCAGGGTGGAGCGTAGCGTGGGGTACGTGTCCTTATTTGGATTGAATGGGTGGGGTTGTTTAGCTGGATTAATTATTTATTTTGTTTTGCACGGGTGCAGTATGTGTGTGTGTGTGTGTGTGTGTGTGTGTGTGCGTGCGTGCGTGCGTGCGTGCGTGCGTGCGTGCGTGCGTGCGTGCATGTGTGTCTGACTGTGAGTTCGTGTGCATGCGCTTGTGGGTGCCGGAGCGCGCGCGTGCCTGCTTGCGTGCGTGCGTGCGTGTGTGTGTGTGTGTGTGTGTGTGTGTGTGTGTGTGTGTGTGTGTGTGCGTGTGTGTAAGTATGTGTACGCGTGTGCACGCGTGGGTGAATGATGTATGCTTTGTTGTGATTTTGTATGTTCGTGCGTGCGTGCATGCGTGAACGCATGCGTGCGCGCGCGTGCGTACGTGTGTGTATGACGAGTGTACAATGCATGCCCACGTGTTAGCTCCTATTCGTGAGTATAACTGGAGGATTCT
This sequence comes from Oasisia sp. SBJ-2009, assembly GCA_964017155.1. Taxonomy (NCBI): domain Eukaryota; kingdom Metazoa; phylum Annelida; class Polychaeta; order Sabellida; family Siboglinidae; genus Oasisia; species Oasisia sp. SBJ-2009. Next base: position 35,995,723 of record OZ024865.1, read on the forward strand.
GGCGGACCATATGATGGAACATTTGGGCATTAAGGTTAACTTCAGGTGGGTGATGGGTGCTGTTAACCTCCCCCTATTGATGCCATTACCCCCCCCCCCCCATACAACACACACGAGAGCGAATACCCTGTTTACCAGTCAAGCCATCTCCTCTTCTAACCATGCACACGGTCACACGATCTATTGTTTATACGGTGTAACGTAACGCATTGTATTTCCCAAGCTATTTGGTGCAAGTAAACGTAAAGCGGACATAATTACGAAGGTACTTTGATTCACTGCGTCGTGAAAGACAAAGCGAGAACAGTAAAATACAGGTGTCGATTTCGTACATACGCCCAGCAAAGGTGTTATCGCCCGCTGACTTTCACGTCTCGCTAGAGGGCTGTTGTTGAAGATTTTTTATTACACGGAATGATTGATATATATCGTCCCTACGTTCGGTATCGTTGAGTGAACACAGTGCTAGACGCAATTGTTGTTCACCTAGCAAATAATTCTTCAGTTGCGTGTGTCAAATCGTGTTTGCTACGCACATGAAACCTGTTTGAGGTGTCTGTCAGCGACATTAACAAATAACGATCACATTTTGAATTGGCAAATAAACAACCAGCTAAGTTCCTTCGCGGCTGCTGAATGGCAGGATTTCAGTAGAACTGGTATCACCGGAGCAAAGTAAAGTTTTTTGAAAATTTCTTGAGCAATTCTAGAAACTGTTCTTGTTATTTATCGCCAACTAGTTAGTATTTTACTAATTCAGTATTCTATATTTTGCAAATAATTGTCGGTTGTTCGACTTTGCCAAGTGGAAGCAACTATGTTTATTTCAGCCAGTTACATAGTCAAACTCAAAATGTTCTATTTTTAAATATAAAAAAACCGGTTTTAAATTGTGTTTACAAATGTTCTTTAAAACGCTATTGAACAGTTTTTTACATCAACAGAACAAAATTGTTAAGAGCATTGTAAACATATGGCAAAATAATACCAAAAACATTAAAAAAGATCACATAAACTGTAGCATAACTTGTAACTACATTTGTAAGTGCAATGTTAGGAACTAATTGCAGTTGTATGGTAAAACTGTCTTGCGCTGTGTTATGAATGGTGAAAAGTGTAGTCCATGCTGTGAGAGGTAGGAATGGACAAACACTGTAGCGATAATAATCTCCGACCAGTCAGTCAGTGTTCGGACCTCGACAGTCATAATTCCAGCATGGTCTATAGACGGCTGACAACCGTTTGATGAGGCCATTTGAGGGCATCAGTGGCGCATGTAGGAAACCTTATAGCCACCCACTTAACCCGCCTTGACAGATGCCATGAACCGCATTCGGGTGTAACTCAGCGGGCGAATCGAATTAGTAATACGTGTCTAGAGACGGTTTCATTGCGGCAGTAGTCACGCCGTGCACTTGTACGTGTTTTGTGTGTGTGTGTGTGTGTGTGTGTGTGTGTGCGTGTGCGTGTGCGCGTGCGCGTGCGCGTGCGCGTGCGCGTGCGCGTGTGCGTGTGCGTGTGCGTGTGCGTTTGCGTGTGCGTGCGCGTGCGCGTGCGCGTGCACGTAAACGTGTGCGTGTGTGCGTGTGTGCGTGTGTGCGTGTGTGCGTGTGTACGTGTGTGCGTGTGTGCGTGTGTGCGTGTGTGCGTGTGTGCGTGTGTGCGTGTGTGCGTGTGTGCGTGTGTGCGTGTGTGCGTGCGTGTGCGTGTGCGTGCGTGCGTGTGTGTGTGTGTTGTATGTGTGTGTGTGTATGTATGTATGTATGTATGTATGTATGTATGTATGTATGTATGTATGCATGTATGCGTGTTTGTGTGTGTGTGTGTGTGTGTGTGTTTGTGTGTGTGTGTGTGTGTGTGTGTGTGTGTGTGTGTTTATGTGTGTGTTTATGTGTGTGTTTATGTGTGTGTGTGTGTGTGTGTGTGTGTGTGTGTGTGTTTGTGTGTGTGTTTGTGTGTGTGTTTGTGTGTGTGTAGTTACGTGTACATGTACGTGAACGCGTACGCATACGCATATGTATTTGTATGCGTATTGTATGTGAGTGTGCGCGCGCGTGTGTGTATGTGCGTGCTCGCTTGCATTCGCATCCCAGTGTGGGTACGTGCGTGCGCATTTGTGCGTGTGTGCATGCACATACACGTATGCGTGTGTTTGCACGGTACTATCTATCTATCTATCTATCATATAACGACGATTTATTTAACTTTGCAAATGGTTTCATCAAACGTAACGCGAAGTGAAACGATACCACACTATTCGTCAACGTACAACTTTTTGTATAGCGACTGCCGCTTGTGTTGGTGTCGAGTGACGCGTTGTGAATACATTGTTATCTTACTGCCGCTAACTGTGGCCCCCGTCGACACACCAAGGCCGAGGTGTTCACATGACAATAGTCTCACTCCTCCCACCCCGCCATTATTTGTACAAGTCAGACTTGTCGACACAGCCGAAGTTCGGATACAAGGTTAGCAAAGATGTCACGACTTCGGTTTTTTGTGTGTTTACTAATGAGTGGTTAACCGTATGTTTACATTTACGTCGTATTTACTAGGTTTAGAGTATCCTTTCAACGTTAGCGCCGGTTTCTTAATCAATTGTGATGTAGTGTCGTGTTTTTGCAAACGTGAATGAGATCGTTGTTGGGCGTGGATGTTTTTATGAACCAACGAAATCTGTCCTACTACGTTTATGCCAAAACATTTGCATGGAGTGCTGATATGATTATGTATAGGTTGTGTAGATGGATTGTATTGTGTTATTGTGTATAGAGTTGGATAGTGCCGTAATAAAAATATGCAGGATTTTGATTACGATTTGGAGACATGTTATCATGTGCTTTGTGCAAGTGGATTAATAGTAAAATGAGCTACTGTGCAAGCAATCCTCTACGTGTTTGTCACGTGAAACAACATTTTAGAAGAAGCAAGCGATTTTTTTTTACTTTACCAGATAGATTGTTCATGCTCTTATTGGTGTTGCTGTTACTGTTCTTCTTCTTGATGTCGTTATTGTTCTTTTGTGTTCTTCTAAATCTGAATGGTATTTGTAAGCCTTTCCCCTTGTTATCCTTTTGTCGTCGTTCTTGCTATCGTTGTTGTTGTTGTAGGTGGTGGTGTTGTTTATGACATTATCGTCATCTTCTCCTTCGTTTTTTTTCTGTTTCGTTTCCGTATTAGTACACATTAAATACGAACGACGCTTTGTTCTACACTCATTTGTGGCGCTAAATTGTATACAACTTGTCATTCCTGTTAATATATTGTCGTATGCTTAGTATGCCTATGCCTTTGCCGTCCATTTATGTGTTCGGGTATTGCCCATTTTCGCGTTTGCGCATATGCCAACATGGAAAGGTGGGAAGAATTTCGTTCAAAATGTAAATGAATCGATTGCAAAACATGTTTGTTTGCATTGTGATTGGGCTGACGATTTATCTAACGCAACTTTGCCTTTCCTGTGCCACATTTAACTCATTTTGATCGCATGCAATAGTCTCACGTATTCTGGTTATTGTGTGGTTAACTTTAATTTCCCGCTATGTAGATGAACACGTGTTTATCCGCGATACTCTGCGTAGAGTCTAAAATCTAAATGAGCCGGTCTCCGAACAACTCAATGCCAAGTTAAGGGATGACTTCAAAGAAAACAGCGGCATTTATATAAGTAATTATGTCAGTGGAAATATCCCAGTCGGCCGACTGATATGGTCGGGGCATATATTCGGCTAATTCTATATACTTATTGTATTCCAATCATCATTATTTGAATTGGCTATTTTGCCGTTAACTTTAAACAACGTTGTTTTTCCTTTCGCTCGCGTTTTCTATGAACGTGTTGCGTTACAATGCACTAGGCCGCCACTTGCGGTATTTCCGCGGCATTTCCGCATTATAAAGAGTCGAAGCGCTACAGATGCCCTTTTTCAGTTGTCGACTAGAATTGTAGGTGTGGATTACCCCGAGAGGCGTGCAACATTCAGAACTAGAATGCGGGTCGTTATGAGTCAACGAACAGTGAATTGCGCCTCGATGGGTCCGTTCAATCCGCTGTCAAAAACTCCTCTCTTAACATTCCGATTTCACAACGGTCATGAACCTCGTCAATTGTCACTGCTTAGTCGTCAGATTTATTGAAGCAAGTGACGTGTAAGGAAAGGAACAGTTTGTGCGAAGGCGGGTATCTGGTGCCATCTTATTGAGCTTCCACGGCGTCCCTTGAAGCTGTAGTATCAACACGTGATTACCGGCATCTTAAAAAGGTGTAAAAAGGCATTGTAAAAGGACATCTTCAGACACGTTTGCTGAATTGTCAGCATGCGTTTGATGCAGAATTCAAAGGATGCATTTGTGCAATAATTTGTTCAAGTGACTCTCACGATTACATACAGATAAACCAGCGATACATTCCTAGTACAATGCTGCTTCTAAGAACATAACGCGTCACCGACAAATGTATCTGCTTAAATGCAATGTTGCATAGATAGAGTTATAATATTTGTAGTGGTGCTTACTAAAATATTTTAGCTGGTAAGAGCGTCATAAAAACAGCCAAGAAAATCACGCCAAGGTCGTTTTAATACTGACGTTAAGTGTCGTCTCATTTATCGTTGATTCTTTTTCAGTAATTCATCAGCGTCACTTTTTGTTACCACTAACATTTCAAGATGTATATGGGCTCTAATGTTACATCGCGCTTAAAACTGTCGACGGTATGTTTCAAACTTCGCATTACTGACGAAATATAGCCTATTCGTCGTCGTCGTCGTCGTCGTCGTCGGCGTCGGCGTCGGCGTCGGCGTCGGCGTCGGCGTCGGCGTCGGCGTCGTCGTCGTCGTCGTCGTCGGCGTCGTCGTCGTCGTCGTCGCCGTCGGCCTCGGCGTCGTCGTCGTCGTCGTCGGCGTCGTCGTCGTCGTCGTCGTCGGCGTCGTCGTCGTCGGCGTCGACCTCGGCCTCGGCGTCAGAGTCGGCTTCACCATAATAATCATAATCGTCATCATCATGACCACCACTACTACCATCATCATCGTCGTCGTTGTCGTCGTCGTCGTCATCATCACCATCACCATCACCATCACCATCATAATCATCATCATGACCACCTCGTCGTCGTTGTTGTCGTCGTCATCGTCGTTATAGTGCAGCCGTAGTGTCCCATGGTTTGGCGAAGGTCGGGTGGCATTATCACGTGACTTCACTCCCCGTTCTGTGTGACTGTACAGCACAGCCTTTGAAATGGTCCAGTGCACACAGGCATTCCTAACGAATTAGCCTAATTTGCAATCCGATTAACTCGAAATGCAGGTAAACGACTCTTTCGTAAATACCTGCACGTGTTATGCAAATGTTTCGTCGATTTTCTGGTTAATGTCGGAATGAGCTATTATAAACAACTGTACATAATTAATAATTATGTGTTTGAAGCTTTAGGTTTTTGCAGATCCCAATCGCTTGCTCTATAGGCCCACGGCAGGTAATTTCTATTGCTATGTGTGGATATTTTACATCCCCAGGCAGAGGAAATCAAAGGCTTCTATGGTGTTTTATTGTATTAATGTTTTCGTAGCTGAATTCTTCACATAAATCAGGTTTGAAAATTGCCTGAAATGTCCCAGTAGCATTACTAGACATTTCTGATTTAATAGCATAGCATTCGTGACCCGCATGTGACACCAATCGACTTATCACTTTATCGATCACGATAAATGAAACGGCTATCAAAGTGCAATTGTCACCGTAGCTGCCAACTAACTGGGCTATCTCGGCAATCCTAGGCTTGACTGCGGTCGCGTAACTGATTCGGTAAGTTGGGTAACATAAACTGGGTCACAAGGTCTAGCCCGGAGTACGAATATACACGGAATAACCAAAAAAGCCTAGATGTGACGCTTCCTTGAAGCTAATGTTCGAAGTCTATATTTAATATCCTAGTATCTTTCTGGCGTCTTCGTGTGGCGAGAATCCATTATCCATTATCATAATTGACATTAACATATATATATATATATTTCTACAGGTAATATACCTTACTTTCATTTATATATATATATATATAAATATATATATATATATATATATATATATATATATAATGGAAGTAAGGTATATATATATATATATATATATATATATATATATATATATATATATATATATATATATATATATATATATATATATATATATCGCGGTGTTACAGCTTGTGGATTATGTCAAACTTCTGGGGTGTATTGTCGTAATTTTACGATGACCGGACACATTCCAAGCTACGGTCGGATTCAGCATTTATTGAATCGACCGTACATGCTATATTATTCTGGCAGCTGGAATATATTCAAGTCTTCCGATATTGTACAATGTTACCTTGAATCCCACACCAAAATAAGATACTTTTTGTTTACCAGCCGAATGCGCCCATATAAAAAGTCATAACACAAAAACGATGAATATATTGACACTGATAGATACATGCGGAACAAAACATTGCAGCAGAAACGGTGTGTCATGCTCATTGAATTGACAGTTGACTGTCTGCTTCCCGTACTTACTGAATAGAAGCTTTTTTGAGTCTAGACAACATATAATAGTGTTATGTCCATTTGAGAGCGGGAGAGAGCCTGACTACGTCACTGAGTCGAGTCAAGTGAAATTGGCAAAACCTGTCTTTCTAAAGACGAAACCGTCTCGGGCCATAGATCAAGCATGTAGATTATTTAGAAAAAAACGATGGTGCACTTATGTCACCAATTGTATACGGTAACAGTGAACCAGATTGTTGAAGTATTTGCAACACTTCAGTTGGATTTTACAGATTTTCACAACACATGCAGTAGAACACAATATATTACGCTAAAATAATTAGTGATCTCAACAACAGTTACTTAAAAACTGAACTGACGACAAACTAACAGTCATTTAATCATTATCGCAAATCAGAAGTGTTGCCAGATTTACCCACAAAAGAACTGCAAAATAATCGTGACTCGCATACATACACAAGCCCATTATATTGGTAACAACGTTTCATAACTTGTTTCATAATTATTAGTTAGGCAATCGTGGTTAGAAAATACAAATAAAAACATCTCCGACAGTTGATGAAATTCAACCACCTCAAGTGAATCTGCAGCGCTATGACAAGTACCATGTGCTAGTTATTTTATTTAGCTTTTTGTTGGTTATTCTATTGTAGTTTGCTGTCATGTTTATAACTGTCTCGGTCATAAGTGCGCGTTTTATGATCCAGGCATCTTCCTATAGGTTCCCAGCTTTCCGTATCACATCCATCCGTACAATAAATTTATGGAATCATAAACACAACATTTCTACGATTTACTATACGACATCAGCTGTCAGAAAGACAGGCGTGAAGAAAAGAAAAACAATAATAAAACTACCTTTATTTGAGACAATTCACGCGTTCTTGCGTCAGCTAGAGTACGTTTATGTATGTCATGGGTTTTTTCCTCGTTAACGTCAATCACTGTCAGAAAAACTTTCTTACTCGCATCTGAAAGCTGGGCCCGACGTTGTGAAAGCGCACTCAGTACTCCGTGCTCAAATTCCATGCTCAAGCCTCGCTTTCGTAAAGCGTAATTGCTCAGGGGTACAGCTTCGGACTCTTGGCTAAGAGAACCCGGGTTCGAATCGGGTTCGAATCCTGTGCTGCGGTGTTAAATCCTTGGGCAATGTTTTTACTCTACTTTGCTCCAGTTCATTCAGCTGTATAAATGAGTACCTAGTTATAGACAGTGGGAAGTAAAGTGTAAAACGCTTTGAGCAGTCCTAAGGACTGGATACTGCGCTACATAAAAACTTACCTTTAACTGACCTTTCACACCGTGCTCATACGCACGGAGGTCATCAAACTTTCTGAATACGTACTCAAGATGGTTTATGACTACCGTGAGCACGGATTCTCCTCTGAGCATGAGATCTGAGTCTGAGCACGGAGTTGAGCATGAGCACCGAGTAAGGTTTTACAACCTTGGGCCCTGGTTATACAAGGTCGATTTTCGACCGACTTACTCTGGACTACTTCAGACCTTCCACTATTTCGTGACTATAAATCTGGGATATGTTTGCGTCGGGGAGTGACTAAATGCTTGGGGTCTTGTTGTTTGTGCTGTGAGTATTTTATGTAGTCGCATAGTATGACACTGTATAGTTAACAGTTGCTAGTCACAAAGAGACAAAGTGTTTTCAAGTGCAGCGTCGCATTTGCCTCTTTTGGTATAGTGCAGCGTCGCATGTCACACGGTGTAGTGTCTTTAAGCATATCGATCGCGATTCCCTTTCCGTCCTAACGCGGTGCTTAGTCAGTGTTGATTGTTGGAGACATCTTAACCATCAGATGCAGTGATGGCGTAATCACTGTCGTTATCAACAGATGGCGCCAACTGTTCGCTGCAACAAGCTTACAATTTAAACGCTCATGTTTAAATTCCACACTGTTTTTGTTTAAACGCTTGACGGTTAGTTATGCGTTCTAATAATTATTTTGTTAATATAATGTTCCGATTAAAGCGATATGCAGCAAATGTTTGCAACGTATTGCTGGTTAATCCATTTCTTGATATTTTAAATGGCAGTGCTAGTGGACGTTTAATTAGGGCTAATTATAGGTAGAACTGCTAACCCAACTGCTTAAATAGTATAACATTTCACACACACTCCCAATTAATGCAAATGTGCATACGGATAACTTATAGGATAACACGGAATACGTTCCACAAAGTATTTAAACAAAACGCCAATAATAAACGTAGATCATAAACTATGTTTTGCACGGACGTGTTTAGAAATAAACATAAACATTTATTTTCTAATGTGTTCATCTGTTTTGTTAAAAGCACTTGTTTTTACAATGTGTATTTGTATCACGACGTTTCATGCTCAAACGTTATCCCGATCTTAGCTGATAGTGCATGCGACAGGACGATGGTGAATTTCTAAGAAAAGTGCGAAATTGTGAAATGTTAAAAAAACCAGAAATGATAAATACCAAGTATTGTCGCAGACAAAGTCTCAGTCTGTTTGGTCCAAATGCGACTAAATCGACTAATGTCCATGAACTGACTAAATCGGAACTGCGTTCCTCACAAATACTAGATTGATTGTCTATGCCTTTAAAACACCGTTTGTGCCCCAGAAAGCCAGCACAACACATGCAGCTATGTTTGTATTCACAGAGTTCAATTATAAATTAAGTTGGGCCCTGGAACAAAGGGTGATGGTGACGTTTTTATGTAAGTTTTTCTTACAAAATTGTCGTCATCACCATTATACGTCATGTGAATCAGGGTTCAACATACTTTATAATTGGTCGTTGTGAATACAAAAGTTGTTTCTAGTGTTATGTGTGCTGTGGGGTGTTATGGTACAGTTTAACGTCATCTTTAACCCCGTAAGGTATCATTGTCTATGTACTCTAAGAAATAATGGTTCAAATCTGCACATATAGAGTGCAAAGCTTTGTCGCACAAGCAACACCCCCGAATGATGCTAATCTGCACAACACACCTGGGGTGCAGAATCTGCAACCTAACATCTAACATAAGGATGCAGTTCTACACCCTGTAGGGTTCATACCAGGTGTTGGAATCCAGCACCCCGAGGGTGCAAATCTGCACCCTAGAATCGATGCACCCTTCATCCACCCTATAGGTATCAACGTTGCACCCTTAATGTATAATTGTGTCATTGAACCGTAGTTGCACCCCGACAGCACCCCAATTGCACCCTAATTTCATTGAGTGTGAGAATGAATATCTTGTGTCTACTGTTGTACCTGGTTTTGCAGAGGATATATTGTACAGGAAAGGTAGGAACAATCACACTAGTTTCTTCTTGGCGGCAAGGTGAAAGGGCATGAGAAATTAGTCCGTCGTTTATAACACTACCACAGTGTATTAAGCGTCTTAAAAGAGTTTTTCTGATACACTAAACCAAACATAAATTTAAAAGAGGCGACATATCAGATTAGTTGTATGCACAAAGCTGTTCCACCATTATTTACTTTGATTTAATCAGAGTTTGAATGCAAAATCAATAGGGATGGCGATAACCGATCGAGCCAGCGTTAACCGTGTTTACGTACCCAATCGACACGGAATCAATCACAAACACACACAAATCGGTGACGTAGTACGCACAGCGCGTTACGGATAGGGTATGGAATCATGATAGGTATGCTTGCATACTCTCTGGTGTCTGGACATGTTGCGTAGTATACTACCCAGTACCTTGGGTCAGGTGATAGACTAATTTATGATACGATCCGTTCCGCGCTACAGAGGTCATGATACGATAAGGTTTGTATCGCGATACAGCCTCTACGTACTATGATGATACAGCAACAACACAACGCATACTTATTTATCAGGAACGAATTAACTATGGTGGACAGCAACGATGTTTGCCTGCGCATGTAGACTATAGTGATAATATCGTGTTCGAGTAGGCGCTAGTCGATCAAGGCAGTTTGTCTGCTTCGTCAGTCGCTGCTAACTGGAGTGAGTCAAACAAAATCCCGGTGTCTTAGTCGAACCAGACTGAATTACTACTTTATTTAACTATTTAACGCATTTTCTTGTAATCTATTAAACGAAAACTGGTTGCTGACTAAAAATATTATGTTAAATCCGCAAAAGTACTTCAGGAATTGTTGATAGTTCAGTGTATTGTGTTCTGCATCGTAAGGTGTGTATTGCGATATACCAGTACACAAGTACACCGTTGCGACGATGGCGCTACTTAATACTATCTAGCGATGCATGAGTTAATTATAATTCAGTTAATATTGCGTCGACAGCGAACGAGTTAATATAGACAAGCGGGCATTATGTTGTGTTCAATCACGTTTGTTTATATATCGGTTTAAAGCCTTTGCAAGTTCGTACCACGGGCCACAGCATGTGAGTGTTTTCTTATTTACCAGGTAGCAATTAAATGGCTTGCACAAGTCATCACTACACCGGCTATGGTAGTAGCACATATTACTATGTGTGACGTTTGCATTTAACAGGCAACAATTAACACACAGAAGATCTGCAAAATAGATCCGATAAACGGCGTGCTAGGCTGCCTGTTATAGAATAGACCTGTACAAGTTGGCGACAATACTAACCGTGACTCAAGCAGTGCTCCTATTGATGTGACTATCCGATAACTAAACCAACATTGACCGCAGCCTTGTAGGCTTTATATAAGCATGTTTTAGATGTCTACATACAGATATAATCTAACAAACAGGGAGCGCCGTTCCCTGAGTCATGCACTCTCCTCAAGCGTTAAGTAGGTATTATTAATAAGTTATTATTTGGTAATTTTGTGTACCACAAGTAAAGTGCGTGTTTGCTCAAGCGTAACCGGTTTACCTTTATCACGGAAGGTCAACTAAATGATTGGTTTACGGAGTGTCTTTCTAAGTGTTTAAATGTCGAGTTAACGATTATTGACGTATAACGCTGGCTCCAGCCTTAGCGACTATATAAAAATATTCTTTATCAATTAATTTACTTACTTGTTTAATATTGTTTTATAATATAATTTCAAATTGATGACATTGATGTTGTGCGTGCATGAGCTTGTGCGCGCGTGCGCGTGTGCGGATGAGTCATGTGAGTGTATTAAAAACATATTTTATTGTATAATATGTTATTATCACTGGGACAGCGTACCGAGCGTCTTGGCCCTACTGGCCCCAGCAAACAACGATAGGTCAAAGAGCTCAAACAATCGCGAACTGGGTCAAACGTCGTCGTTGTAGGCCTGGGAATTCTTCGAAATGTGGTCATAATTATAGCGCGGTGGCAGCCACAATGTGCCGACTGGTGGCTTTGTATAGAAGGCCGCTCAAGGCCACGTGTGGGTCTAGCAGATATCAGTGCACAGCTTATACTCTATGCTTAGGCCTGGTCTGATTAAATTTAACAATTGCCCTCACGCAGTCGCTGATATGTAGTAAACACTTGTCACTGAGCTGTACCCGAAGCCGAGCAATATTTCTGTAATCGGTTTATGTAAGACCGATGATTATTCTACGATATTCATAATACAACAATCGGAAAGCGGGCAACAGCGTCATAGCAATAGTGCCGTTCCATGTGTTGCGATGGCATAGACACTCTGAATAAATCTGGAGGTAAAAACAAGAAAGACGAAGTATGTTGCTTTATGTGACGGCTCGATACAAAAATATAAACGAGCCCTATGCACTTGAACAAGTCAAGCAGCGGGCGATAGGCCTACTGTCTAACAAGACACACGATGTAGTTGCGCCTACTTTCGTGCAATAAAATGTATCAGTTATTTATTTAGTCTACACCAGTGTTTATTAGCTCTGCTTGTGCCGTTTTTCTACGCGTCGCATGATGTAAGCGTGGCATTTTCAAAATCCAGTTTATTTACTACCGCCTCCTTAGGTTTACGTAACTGCGCACTGGTGAATAAGTTTGAATTAACGGATAAATATCACAGTCTCAGTTACGTAATCCAATGGATCGCAATTGTTGGATATCGCGTAATCTTGGGGTATGGAAACGTCCCGCCTGTTCGGGTTAGGAGACATGTTTTCGTGGGGCTTTATCGTTACCGTCATTGATTTGCGAACAGCCCGCGGGCGTGGAGGTGATCACGTTTCGGCCGTCATGTTTGGCCTGGTGCGTTCGTCACGCGCGGCTGCACACGGCGTCTCCACGCGTCAGCAAGGTCGACCGTTGCTGTTTGGCGCCGGCCCGCCAACGAAGTCACCTTGTCAAAGTCGGGTCCATGGTTTGAAAGTCAACGAACCGTCCTCGAGTGTGTTTTGTGTGTGATGTGTTTAGAGAGATTATAAATGTCATTGCGCCCTTCTTGACGCAGTTAGGGCGTTTGTTAGGCCTACCTTTCTGACAATATTCTTATATGGTTGTATATACAACATCATTTTTTTTTGCAGTAAATATACGGCTTGATGACGCAATACTCTTGCTTTACACAAGCATGTTATAGATGTCTACAGACATATTATAATCTAACAAATAGGGAACGCCGTTCTAATCATGATTGCGCCTAATGATGTATGATATATATATATATATATATATATATATATATATATATATATATATATATGTAAAGTTTTACAACTGCACCTATAATTGTTGTTGTTGTTGGTATTATTATTATTTATTATTATTTATTATTATGTATTATTATTTATTATTATTTATTATTATTTATTATTATTTATTATTATTTATTATTTATTATTTATTATTTATTATTTATTATTTATTATTTATTATTTATTATTTATTATTTATTATTTATTATTTATTATTTATTATTTATTATTTATTATTTATTATTTATTATTTATTATTATTTATTATTATTTATTATTATTTTATTATTATTTTTTATTATTTATTATTATTTATTATTATTTATTATTATTTTTTATTATTTATTATTATTTATTATTAATTATTATTAGTTATTATTATTTATTATTATTTATTATTATTTATTATTATTTATTATTATTTATTATTATTTATTATTATAATTTATTATTATAATTTATTATAATTTATTATTATTTATTACTATTTATTACTATTTATTACTATTTATTATTATTTATTATTATTTATTATTATTTATTATTATTTATTATTATTTATTATTATTTATTATTATTTATTATTATTTATTATTATTTATTATTATTTATTATTATTTATTATTATTTATTATTATTTATTATTATTTATTATTATTTATTATTATTTATTATTATTTATTATTATTTATTATTATTTATTATTATTATTATTTATTATTATTTATTGTTATT
>OZ024865.1:36014565-36049565 GCA_964017155.1 Oasisia sp. SBJ-2009
TATTTATTTGACAATCACCAATAGTCGGGTGTCACGCTTCGCTCAAGATGACAAATTACGTTGACACATATCAAACAACATTGCAACATCCAGACACGCTGGCCTACCTGAACGTACCTATTCACTTTGAACAATTAAAGAACGTAAGTGACAAACACACACATGTCGTGATGGATGATATCCGAAATATAAAACTTTCCCACCCTGTGAGCAAACGATATACGACATATCTATCACCTATGATGTATAAACGGCCAAATCGGGAAGTTATTATACGGTAAAATGACATGAGATGAGTTATTTGTTAGTAGATACTTATTTATACCGATGTTGTCTATTTCAGTATGAGTGATACAGTGTACTTAATGGGTGTGGAACCTTCAAAGGGGGGGGGGGGTGTCGGAGGCTTTCGTACGCTTAAAACTGTCGTTGCCTAGTTGCTATTGTTGATACGTATTAATCGCAACAATTAACCTGTTAGTGTACCCTTTATGGAGGAGGGTCAATAAAAAGCGTACTTTGTGTACGCTTCGGAACATTTTGACATTTATAAGCTTGTATGGTTACGTGCTGAAATATAGGGTCTAAACCTACTGTCCGCCAAGTTGCATATAGGAATTCCTTTTACATTATCGCGGATACTAGACGGATTTGCACTAAAAGCACACTAACACTCACGTACGTACGCAGGCACATGCATACACGCCCGCAAGCACGCAGTTGGTCAAGGCATTTTGAATGCGCTAATTCATAATTACAATCCGTGAACTGGAGCGAGACGGCCACTTCAATGGCGTCCAGTGAATAGGACCAGATATATAATACAGTGACCGGTTTGCTCGTCTAAGCACGTGTTGTCCAGCTCATGTGTTATCACACGAGCATGTCCACAATCTAGGCGAGATGCACCGAACCTGATATTCTTAGGGTAGTGTCGCCATTCACCGTAAAAGCATGCCATTTGTTATATAAGCTGTCCGTTCGTATAGAACCGAGTGGGTCAAATTTTATGTGTATTGTATGTGCGTGCTGCCTGCTCGGTGTCTCACACACCTGACCGGAAAGCGATTCGCAGCGGGGAGCGTGATACAGTGGTTTGGAGAGAATGGGGGGGGGGGGGCATAGAGAGAGGGGGAGCGAGAGACAGAGAGATAGAGAGCGGGAGAGGGACAGCGACAGCGGCAGCGGCAGCGGCAGCGGCAGCGACAGCGACAGCGACAGCGACAGCGACAGCGACAGCGACAGCGACAGCGACAGCGACAGCGACAGCGACAGCGACAGCGACAGCGACAGCGACAGGAGGACATGGAGGGAAAGAGAGGGGAGAGAGAGATAACAGGAGAGAGGAGAAATATAATTAGATAGGAGAAAGAGAGAGAGAGAGAGAGAGAGAGAGAGAGAGAGAAGGAGAGGGAGAGGGAGTGAGAGTGATCACCACTCAACGAATCCACTACAGGTTACAGATTTACCCCCTGTGTGGGATCTTTTACTTCCCCTGGCATAGACACCAGATAGACGGGAACAACGGCTCTTACTGTCTCTTCCGAAACACATTGGCAACGTGAGGCAGATGAAACTGCCTAGGCCCTACGTTTCGGCAGCCGGGATCAAACCACCGTCCCCTAGACCGATACACCGCCCCCGTGTCCCGTGATCTCCATTCACAACTGTTATAAACTAAATTATCTATAATTTATCAGTACTCTAACTTTGAGACATGATAAGTGTATCTCTCCCAGGCACCGCGATCCACGCCTGCTTTTGTGTTGAAACGATTGAAACGATTTGCCTGATATCTGTCATATGACGATGGTTGTCAAGAAAATAGGTAATTATTATTTTATAGTATGTTTTTCCGTGGACAAGTCGCGTTTAGCCGCCACAACGGATCGATGTTCGATTTGTTGGGGCATTATTAGATTCATTGTTTGCTGTTGTGTGTAACAGATACTAAACTGCCAGTGTGTAGGTTAGAACGTCTTGTTTATAAATTAACCACATGTTGCTATTTTTCTCTGAAGTGTGGAGCAGTGGCTCATGGGAGACTCAGACTCAGACCCAGACCCAGACCCTGACCCAGACCCAGACCCAGACCCAGACCCAGACCCAGACCCAGACCCAGACCCAGACCCAGACCCAGACCCAGACCCAGACCCAGACCCAGACCCAGACCAGGACCCGAGATTACGAAGCCGTACTCAGTACTCCGTGCTCAAATTCCATGCTCAAGCCTCGCTTTCACACGGTGCTCATACTCACGGAGGTTACAAAACTTTCTGAGTACGATAGAACGTCCAAATCCTGAGTATGCTCAAGACCATGCTCAACGCCGTACTCAAGCAAACAAAGATGGCAGCTCACGTAGAAATTGGTCAATTTCGTAGTCAAAGTTCGTCGTTTTGGACAAGATGTGCAGTTCGATTTCAGCGTCCGAGTCGCTTACGAGGTGTTGTCGATCCATTTGAAGAGGTGCTGTAACAAGAATGATTTGACAGGCACTGTGTTGTGCCTAAAACGGCGATGTTTACTGAACATTTGCAAACTTAAGCGGCGGCAGACGACGACAGTACGATACAGTGTTGCAATAATTATGTTTTGGTGGCAGTTTTTCGGTGATGGGACCATTCGTTTTCTGCTTAGCGACACAAGCTCACGGTCAATTGCCAGACAAAATTTCCCCAAAACTGTGTGTTGTCGTTGGACGAGGAATAAAGTACAGTCGTGGACATTTAGCCATATCGATGGAACATATGTACTATTCTGACCTTCTCGAAATAAACAAGAACAACATGAACGAAGGACAATTTTAAATGCTCTAGTTAATAAAAAGAATAAGAATGTAAATATTATTTTACTCCTTTTAAACAGAACAAATAAAATCGCTGGCAGAAAGAATATTGCAAATGTTTTAATTATTTTCAAATATAGGTCAAACACAAGCCAACAAAAATCCTAAATGCCCCAATAATGTTAACCTTTACATGAATTAAAGGATATAAGGGTCCTTAAACATGTTACTGTTAAGATATTTTGGCCTTAGTAAACATTGGTAAATGTAAAAAGATCACGATGGTACTGATGTATGCCTAATTAAGATGGTAATGCCATATGTCAATATTCTAAAATATCTTGAACACATATTCAATAAACAACTACAAAATGGATATTTTTCAGGTAACGTGAAAATTGTATGGGTAATCTCCATATTAAAAAATGTATGATGCACAAGAATTCTCTCTAACTACGAGCCAGTGTCTGCTTTACCTCAGTTCTCGAAAAATACTAGCAAGTATATTCATAGCAGATTAATGTATTTCTTGAATGTTAAAAACTGTACAATGGGCAGTATGGATTTAGAAAAAAACACTCAACTGTAATAGCAATTTTAGAAATGATTCAAGGATTAACAACAGCTATGAATAACTCATGATCATCAATAGCAGTTTTTACATATTTAAAATTTAAGGCATTTACCACTGTTAACAACAGCATTTTGTTACAGAAACTAGAACATCATGCATTAGAATTGTAGTATAAACTTGGTTACATAGCCAACTGAACACCAGAAAACAGTAGGTATCTATGAATGACACAAATTCAACTCACCAAAATATAACATGTGGTGTACCACAAGGTTCCATACTTGGTCCAATTTTATTTAGCCTATATGTTATGACAGTTGTAAAGTATCAACTGTTATGACACGTGTAATATTTGCTGATGACACCAATCTCACAATTTGCATTAATGAAAATAATATTGAAACCTTTTGTACTACAGATTGTACAGTCAGTTAGGTTGGAATGATCATAGTAAGAAGATCAAAAGTAAAATGGCTAATAATGTGTTCATTATGAATAGAGTCAATCACCTATAAAATATTCATGTATTATATACTCTGTACCCAGCATGCCTATAATTTGCTTAATTACTGCTATGAAGTGTGGGGAAATACATATGAGAACAAGATACAATCGTTATATATGTTACAGAAGAAAAAAAACAATAACTATATGTAAACACGAAGGGTACTTGTCACAAGCAAGACATATCATTAGTTATTTTTAAACCGTGTGTGTATACGATATGATTGATTTAAACAGTATGGTGTTTATGTTTAAGTGAACAACAATTTGCTTCCAGATCATATATGTTAAGTTACTTTGAGAGAGTATGTGATAGTCACAAGCATAATACATGCAACATAAATATTAATTCAAAATAAATGATAGTAAAATTAATTAGTATTATGGGCCTTAAGGTGTGGAATCAGGAGTCAGACCTGTAGTACGGTTTATTAGTTTAATAAACATTTAACAATAATTCTTATATATAAATATGAAAGGTTGTAATAACAATGATCAATCTGTTTATTACTTATAATATAAAGTATAGGATGATGTATTACTGTATAAAAACATAGCAAAGTGTGTATAATGTTCTAGTCAACGTTTATGTAATCCAAGAAATTAGTTTAGAAACCTATACAAAACTACAAATAATAAGTATTTGTTTGTATTTCCTTTCAACACGCCTATAGATTGTGTTTCGTATAGAATATATACAGGTATAGCAAATAGATGCTGTGTCTAGATTCATGTTTATGTGTTACTTAATTGTTTGTTGAATAAATTCAATTCAGTGTCTACATTCACAATTACATGACAGAATTGCACTATGCTATGTCACATCTGGCACGGTTGCATAGTGTTGGAATCATAGACCTCTCAATTGAGTGAATTCCTCCAGGTAGATAATTCTAAATCTCTTTGAGCTGTTTTAATAACTTGATGCAGCACTATGAGAAGTTTTAGTTACTTAAGGCAAAAGTATCACACATGTATATACTAACACGGATTTCTGTCATGTGACCCTTTGAACTAGTCTAATGCATGGCAAGTAATAATTCGTCTTTATATTCACTATTGTGGACATAATATTAAATGCCACTGAACTGCATCAGCACGAATTTTGGGGAGGCAATTTTACAAGTTTGTGATTGGATATGGTGTTAGCTTAATATCAGAAATGTGTATTTATGTGACTCCTCCGGCACAACTGATAAATTACGGCCGCTCCCTTACAAGTATTTTGTCAAAATATGACGCGTATTACAGAGTAACATATTTATATTTCAGTAGTATAAATAACATTTGCGCTATCTTAGCATTGGAAAATTACGATTGATTTATTGCATACAATATAAGCTGTAATACAAGCACGGATGCTAAGATATTTATTTATTTATTTATTAGAAACACCGAGTACACACAGCGTGACAAATGCAGGCTAATTCTGGTTTATGTACTATTTAATCTTTTGGTTGCGTGTATAATTGCTGTTCCGTTGTTCACTGCGAAGTAAGTTCCGTGACCATGCAAACGGTTTTATGTCGATATTCCATTCGTTTTTTCACCGAAAACAACCACAAGTGACAACTGCGAAGGTCTTCGTCCATCATCGTTTTATAGTCGGAAGTTGATATTGTTTATAAATAGTTGCAAGTTTGTTATCTTCGTCAACCAGAGAGTTCCATCTGGCCGCTTCCGTATTTGAATAAAACTGGGTCATCGCGTCAAACGAGATCTCGCCGTTGAGCATATGCTCAAGGCGGCGTACTCAGTTGAGTACGTACTCAAGACGTTTCGTAATCACCGTGAGCACGCATTCTCCGCTGAGCATGAAATCTGAGTATGAGTACGGAGTTGAGCATGAGCACCGAGTACGGCTTCGTAATCTCGGGCCCCAGACCCAGACCCAGACCCAGACCCAGACCCAGACCCAGACCCAGACCCAGACCCAGACCCAGACCCAGACCCAGACCCAGACCCAGACCCAGACCCAGACCCAGACCCAGACCCAGACCCAGACCCAGACCCAGACCCAGACCCAGACCCAGACCCAGACCCAGACCCAGACCCAGACCCAGACCCAGACCCAGACCCAGACCCAGACCCAGACCCAGACCCAGACCCAGACCCAGACCCAGACCCAGACTCAGACTCATTTATGTTGACCAATATAATACAATCAAAATACATATAAGTAAAACAGTAATGGTCAATGGGATGGTTAGTGGGAGCCACCCACTAAGACATTGAATATGTCACTAACATTGGAAAGACCTTTGTAACATAAAAAAACACGTGAACATAATATGTTTACAATTAATAATACAAATAATAGCAATACTAGTAATAACACATTATGTTTATACTGGTTTACTCAAGCTTATAGGCATGCAAAATAGACAATCATACGCACATATCCGTGCATCTTTTTTAGATGCTTATAAGATATAATATATAATTATATATATATATATATAGATATATATATATATATATATATATATATATATATATATATATATATATCTTATAAACATCTCAAGAGATGCACGGATATGTGCGTATGTCTGTATAATTATTTTGCATGCCTACATGTGTAGGAAACGGCCATTCTTAAGGGAATTACATTAAGAAGCCTACGACGTATCGCCTGTCTACCGTCATATTTTGACTAGACAAAAACGTAGTTTAATATAATAAAAACAAGGTATGTCTCTGCGATTTCCGACCAAGCACGATTGATAGCACATAGTAACCCGCCCAAACACACTCCGTCGACATTCCAGACATTTAATATTGTGTTCGTTTTTCTCAAGGCTTAGTTTTGTTTTTCTCCATGTCTGAGTAGTTTCAGGTAGTTTTCATGTCAACTTATTTACTGTATCTTGACTTCAGTGTTGTTTTTATCATGAATGTTTGCTTTGCGACTGTAATGATTTTTTCCACAAAGATTTGTGGTCAACCTTGCCAGATGCCAGACGTAGTTTATAAGTAGCGCTTACACAAAGTGACACGCGCATTCATTCGCTTGCAAACATCCTGTTTAACTGTAAAAACGCACCCTATGAGATAAAAAGGTTAATTGTAGTCTGCTGCGTAACAAAAACAGTCTGACGGTTAACGTGTTGAAGATATTATCACGGTAGTCTATGTAAAATGTGCATTTCATCACGCGTCTTTTTTTTTATCTGCCTAGCTAATCGAAATGAATACTAGCGATGTTTGGAAGTAGCCACCGTTACGCAATCTCTGCTGAAACATCGTTTTTCCTGCGGTCCAAGTAAAGGGCATTTCACCGTAATGTCAATATTGGGATAATGCTGCATGTAAACTTGAATTGGGCTGTCTAAGCACGGTACGATACTTGACTTAATTAGAAAAAATACTTTATTTGTATTTCACGATGCCAGAAAATACTAGCACTGTCATCACCGCTAACGCTACCTGTAGTACCTTCATCATCACAACAGCTACAACCACCACCACCACCACCTTCACCGCCAACACCACTACCACCAACACCACCACCAACCACAACCATCACCACTACCACCACCGCCGCCATCACCACCACCAACCACAACCACCAACACCAACACCACCACCACTAATATCACCACTATTTTGATTTTGTGATAGGAGTCGTAGTGGTGGTAGTGGCGGTGGCGGTGACGGTGTTGTTGGGTAGTGGAGGTGGTGGCGGTGGTGGCGGTGGTGGTGTGACGATGATGGTGGCTGCGGTGGTGGTGATAGTTCACGGTCCACGTTGAAAGATAATTTAATTGGTGATAACGATGAAACAATCCCCAGTCTCAGCCTATTTCGAGGACAAGCGCAAGAAAAACCACTGCTTAGTCGTCAGTCATTTCCGACAGGTCTTTCCGGCGGTGACACAGATACCTACGCGCTGTGGCGAATTTGTTACGGATGTTTTATATGAAGTGTCATTTGTCGCAGGTACTGTCCCTGTGATGTTGGTGAAGATGTCAGGCCGTGTGGGGGTCATTGCCCTCGTACTATCCATAGTCGCCGCGGTCGCCGCTGTTGAAACGAACTACATCGACAACGTGATGGACCAAGGGCATCGTCTCATGTCACGCCCGTACGTAGACACACAGGGCAAGCTGGGAACCGATTCACTAATATATTTTCAGTGAATAACTAATTTGACTTAAGTTATTTATTTTATTTTGCTATATATTTTTTTTCAATATATTTTGTTTAATTTATTTTATTTTGCTTTATTTTATTTTATTTTATTTTATTTTACTTTCTTTTCTTTTCTTTTCTTTTCTTTTCTTTTCTTTTCTTTTCTTTTCTTTTCTTTTCTTTTCTTTTCTTTTCTTTTCTTTTCTTTTCTTTTCTTTTCTTTTCTTTTCTTTTCTTTTCTTTTCTTTTCTTTTCTTTTCTTTTCTTTTCTTTTCTTTCATGTCATGTCATGTCATGTCATGTCATGTCATTTCATTTCATTTCATTTCATTTCATTTCATTTCATTTCATTTCATTTCATTTCATTTCATTTCATTTCATTTCATTTCATTTCATTTCATTTCATTTCATTTCATTTCATTTCATTTCATTTCATTTCATTTCATTTCATTTCATTTCATTTCATTTCATTTCATTTCATTTCATTTCATTTCATTTCATTTCATTTCATTTCATTTCATTTCATTTCATTTCATTTCATTTCATTTCATTTCATTTCATTTCTTTTCTTTTCTTTTCTTTTCTTTTCTTTTCTTTTCTTTCATTTCATTTCATTTCATTTCTTTCATTTCATTTCATTTCATTTCATTTCATTTCATTTCATTTCATTTCATTTCATTTCATTTCATTTCATTTCATTTCATTTCATTTCATTTCATTTCATTTCATTTCATTTCATTTCATTTCATTTCATTTCATTTCATTTCATTTCATTTCATTTCATTTCATTTCATTTCATTTCATTTCATTTCATTTCATTTCATTTCATTTCATTTCATTTCATTTCATTTCATTTCATTTCATTTCATTTCATTTCATTTCATTTCATTTCATTTCATTTCATTTCATTAAAATTATGTCCGTCAAATGGTTTTTTAAATATACAAATAACCAATAATACCAAAGCAGCGTACGTGCATAACCCTATCACCTATTCATTCAAATGTTTTAATTATTTTGAATTACGCCTTCAGCAGGAATTAAATATACGCATAATTTACCTGGTCAGATTATAGGCAGGAATTAAATAAACTGGCAGCTTATCTGGTGATATTAACAAAGATACAAGGACAATATTGCCGTTTATGCGCATGCGCAATAAATGTAAAATCATCAATGTGCAGCGAAAAGACAAAGCATAAACACAAAGGGTTGTTAATTAGGATATATATATAACCTCTCTGCGAAGTTACCTGTCGCAAATTAACACGAGGCAAACATGTTTTGAGACATATTTTGAGAGCAGGCTTAAATCACGTGACTGTAGTGCGCCATAATCCGTGATAGTGATTTATAAAAAAAAACATTTTATTGCATTGAACGACGTTTTAAGAAACTCTTCACAGTAATCATCACAGGAGAATTAACGAACAGCCCGTGGCATTTATACCGAAAATCCTTTGTCATGGACATTGATGATTGTATATTTATCGCGCATGCGCAGAGTCGTCAATCGGAACGTTTTTAACGACCGGAAAAATGTAAGCGCGAAGGTGAGCGCTAAAAATCATTGTTGATGCACATTTAATTGCCCCGCGGAAAAGTAGGTTAACGTAATGACGTGTTTACGTTTCTGTTTGTGCAGGAGCTACTTCATCGTGGCGCCGACTCGCATCCGTGCCGACGAGATAATTAACGTGAATGTGATCATCCTTCAACTCGACTACCCGCAGCTGTTTGTGCGAGCTTCTATCATGCGTTATGATGAGGAGATGGCCTTCGCCAGCGAGGTGTTTAAAAGCGCGTCACGCCGGATGCTTCAGATGCAGGTAAAGAGATCCTCGCAAGCCAGGGGTCGTTGCGCTGCGCTACATGCCACTGGCTGGTAGAATCATAAACGTACAGCGATTGGCTTCGCCAGTCGCTACTGTGTTAACCGCGAAATAGCGCAAAACCCGCCCAAATTTTAAGATGGATACATGACTGGTGGGAATGCTAATATAAATGACCCATTAAAATCCTAAACATTGCATATAACACGACAGTGTGTGTGGCTGAAATCACGCGAAATTACGAGATGACCCCTCATGTTACTTTTGTCGGAATAATGCATTACATTTTCCTACAATGCCGTAGATAGAATGGGGTGACATTGACCATAGTCCGTGACACATTTAGGACGCGTTTGGCCTGTCGACCCAGAACCCGATTCTGAAAGACGTCTCTGTAATATTTCTTATCCAAGTACAACAATCTGTGGTAATTCGTCTTGCAGTAACAAACTGACGTCGGTTCAACCGGTCGACTGAAAGACGTCTCTGTAATATTTCTTATTCAAATACAACAACTTGTGGTAGTTCGTCTTACTGTAGTAAATGGCGTTGGTTCAACCGGTCAACACATGGAATATGTCACAGTCAAACTAGTTAGTAATCACTATACAACACAAACGTGCGGACGATTTGGTGCCGACGGTGGCTCTCTCTGGTGTTGCATTTCTATGAAATATTTATTGTTTATGTATAGTGGCGACACCAAGCAAAAAGTCATATAATTTTTACACGTTGCTTAATGATAGGCCAGCTTCTTTGGGTTTCTCACAAAATGCACCTTGATTACTATCTTAACATCACGCACATCCTTGCACAACACTCACGCAAACGCGCGCACTATGTGTGTGAGTGTATGTGCGTGTTATTGTGTACGCGCGCGTGTTTGTGGGTGTGCGCGCGTGTAAATCTGCTTACCTATTGTGCGAGGATGTGCACTCGTGTTTACGATAGTAATCAATACGTTGGGTTTTGATTTTTAAAAAGGTTATTTCGTGATAACACTTGAACTTGAAACAGTCGCGGTGACTCATTTGTTATTTTGTGATAACACTTGAATCTGAAACAGTCGCGGTGACTCCTTTGTTATTTCGTGATAACACTTGAACTAGAAACAGGCGGGTGACTCCTTTGTTATTTCGTGATAACACTTGAACTTGAAACAGGCGGGGTGACTCCTTTGTTATTTCGTGATAACACTTGAACTTGAAACAGTCGCGGCGACTCCTTTGTTATTTCGTGATAACACATGAACTTGAAACAGTCGCGGTGACTCCTTTGTTATTTCGTGATAACACATGAACTTGAAACAGACGCGGTGACTCCTTTGTTATTTCGTGATAACACTTGAACTGGAAACAGTCACGGTGACTCCTTTGTTATTTCGTGATAACACTTGAACTAGAAACAGTCGCGGTGACTCCTTTGTTATTTCGTGATAACACTTGAACCTGAAAGAGTCACGGTGACACCTTCGTTATTTCGCGATAACACTTGAACATGAAACAGTCACGGTGACACCTTTGTTATTTCGTGATAACACTTGAACATGAAACAGTCGCGGTGACTCCTTTGTTATTTCGTGATAACACTGGAACTAGAAACAGTCGCGGTGACTCCTTTGTTATTTCGTGATAACACTTGAACTTGAAACAGTCGCGGTGACTCCTTTGTTATTTCGTGATAACACTTGAACTTGAAACAGTCGCGGTGACTCCTTTGTTATCTCGTGATAACACTTGAACATGAAACAGTCGCGGTGACTCCTTTGTTATCTCGTGATAACACTTGAACATGAAACAGTCGCGGTGACTCCTTTGTTATTTCGTGATAACACATGAACTTTAAACAGTCACATGACTCCTTCGTCATCTGCAGATGCCGGAAGACGTCGCCCAGGGCAACTACACGATGAAGATCGAGGGCATGATAAACCTCGGCTCCGGCGGCCTCGTCTTCTCGAACACCACCAAACTCATATTTGAACCGAAGCGTGTCAGCGTCTTCATGTTCACAGACAAACAGATCTACCTGAAGCGGTCGACAAGTAAGATCCCACGTCTTCTTTTAACACTTTACATGTTTTTTATTTTATAATAGTATACTTTTTTTTTAATTTATTTCGTTATATTTTGTCTTATATTATTTGATTTATTTGATTTATTTGATTTATTTGATTTATTTGATTTATTTGATTTATTTGATTTATTTGATTTATTTGATTTATTTGATTTATTTGATTTTCTTGTTTATTTTGTTTATTTTATTAATGTTTTTTTTTTACTTTTCTTTTCTTTCATTTTTTTTTTTACATATGCAGCAAACGATCGTTACTTCAACACATCTGCATGGAACTAACACAAATCCTAGATGGTTGAAATATTTCTTTTGACATATCCAAAATGTATAATTATATTACTTACACAGAAGTTCGGCAGTGTCTCACACTGACTTTTTCATTTTTTATCAACGCCAAATGCCGTCATCTCTAAAGCTAAATCAACCTTTAAATATGGTAAAAGAAACATTTCAACCAAGAATAAACTATCCTAAAAAAATGTCAGTAAGTCATGGATGAATTAACGAGTTACATAAGAACAAACGCTTAGTTTGTCTATGCAAGTGATGCAATGTCAATCAACGAATAAATCGACCCATATTTTAATGTATTGATATAATCATGGTAATGTTTACAACCGTCATCCGATTGATTGGGTATTGAGGTCAGATGAAAGTTATTTACGTGTACAAGGTGTCGATACCACGAGATGACGCCCTCATGTCACTTCTGCCGGATGAATGCTTTACATTTTCCTGCAATGTCGTCGATAGAATGGGGTGACACTGACAATAGTCCGTGACACGTTTAGGACGCGTTTGGTCTGTCGACCCTGACCCGATTCTGAAAGACGCCTCTGTAATATTTCTTATTCAAGTACAACATTCTATGGTAGTTCGTCTTGCTGTAACAAACGAACGTTGGTTCAACCGGTTGTTTGAAAGATGTCTCTGGAATATTTCTTATTCGAGTACAACACATTTGTGGTCGTTCGTCTTACTGTGATAAACGGACGTTGGTTCAACCGGTCGAACATGGCTGGGAAATAACATGACTTTGAATTCGGGTAAGATTAATGACTGACTGACTCAGGGGTCGAGCTTCGAAGTATCGACTAAGAAGACCCAGATTCGAATCCTGCGCTGCGGTGTTTAAACCGTTTCACTCTACATTGCTCCAGTTCACTCAGCTGTATAAATGAGTACCTGTCTATAGACAGTGGTGGATATGTGTACGAGCAGCCTTCGCGCATTAGCTATAGCATATGGCTGGATGCTTCCCCGATAAGTTGAGACAGTATCTGATTTAACATGTCTGTTAGGGAAATAAAGTGTAAAGCGCTGAGGATTGGATACTGCGCTATGTAATAACTTGTACTTTTTACAACATTTGTGACACTCGATGTCAATTTATTTAACTTCGTTCTCACAAGATATGTAATGTCATAACTGTCAAGAGTCCAAATACTAACATTAAAGAATTCGGATGTAGTACCATAGTGGGTTTAGTTTGATACTCACGAGTATGAGAGCGAAATGCGGAAACAGGTAGAGCTGAATGTATTGTTTTCTCTTGTGTGCTTCAGTTTATTTCCGCATTGTGGTCCTGAAGCCAAATCTCATCCCCATCAACTCGGGATCGATGAACATCTACATCAAGGTGTGTACAGTTACTTGCGTTTCAACAACTACACACAATACATGACGCAACAACTACACATGACACAAAACAACACAACGTTAGACAACACCTGACGCTATATAAATTACACACAATACGTGACGCTAATGAGTAATGATATTAAAGGACATTTGACATTTTAACAGTACTGCGTAATTTCCCAGATGTAGTACATTTGATCTATGCTATCTTAATGTTACAATACGTATGTTGAACATATACCCGCCAACTCTAATGGAAAAGTAACTGACGCCTAATAGTTTAACCGTAAAATCGTTTTCTGGCGCAATGGAGAAGTTCCCACTCTTGGGCAAACAACAAAGCTTCCAGACCGTTCTCTAGGGGGGGGGGGGGGATCGGAGGCTTAAAAACTGTCGTAGTCTACTTGCCGTTGTTTATACATATTATTCACAACAATCAACACTTTTATGTACTCCTCTGTCCTTTGGGGGAGAGAAGAAAAATCGTACTCTTTGTGCGCCTCCGAAAATGTTGACAATTATGAACAACCCCCATTACACTTATCACCACTAGACTGATTCGTTAACAATGGACCCATTCTTTAATCAAATGACTTTGAAGAACATCTTTACTATAGCATGGCTTGATATTGAACAAACCAGGTGTTTTGTTAAGCAAAATAGTACGTGTCGTGTCTAGTCGGTAGGAGACAACATGGGATAACTTAGGTAGTGGAGCGTCCTGTGAAATGGCGTGGGCGTTGAAGTAATTGAAATATCCGTTTCCCCCCAGGATGCCAAGGGTCAGGTGGTGCGGAGGTGGCTGGCGCAGCTGGTCAACAACGGTGAGTGACCACATCACGAACACAGTGCTCTCGCTGCAGTGGTACGTGTTGATATTACGCAACACGTTCAAAGTTTCGACGGCTGTAATGTTTGATTATTATCGGGTTGACAGACGTATCATACACACACGCACGCACGAACGCACGCACGCACGCACGCACGCACGCACGCACAAACACAAACAAACTCACATCTATAAATTAGGCGGGCGGGCAGGCGGACACACACACGCACACGCACACGCACACGCACACGCACACGCACACGCACACGCACACACACACACACACACACACACACACACACACACACACACACACACGCAGGCACAAAGTATATCGGCTGGGGGGAGACATGACTTTATAACACGTTAATTTTTAATGGACAAACCAAAATATCATGAAACAGGAAGTGCGTAACATATTTCCACCGCGATTCAACTATATATGAACGACACATGTTTTTGTTCTATTTGTTCAGGTTTCTACGAGAATCACTTCAAGACAGCTCACCCGGCGAAACATGGCTGGTGGACCATTCTAGTCGAAGGCTGGGTGGGTGCGGCGCTGACCATCAGCAATCACAACACCTGTGTCATAAAACAACACGTCTCTCTGTCTATCTGTTTGTCTGTATCGCGACTAAAATCTCTGCTAGGTTTGTGTTTATGGGGCTGAGATTTTGCTCATGACCAAGCAGCCCGTTGGGCTGATTAGTAGGTTTAGACTATTTCTAATTTCTTCCGGGGTATGTCGGTGGGGGTTGTCACTATTTCAAAGCAGTTTCATCGCAGATGACTGCGTTTTTCACTGGGCGACGGCGGGTTTAACTGTTGTGGAGTCAGGCCCCACGCACTGCATCAAGTCCAGACTGATCGTAAGCCTATAAATCCAACTATAACATCTCCCACCTCCATCATTCCCGCCCTGATGATGGGTGTTTATCTCCCTAACTGTGACGTCTCCCACCTCCATCATTCCCGCCCCGATGATGGGTGTTTATCTCCCTAACTGTGACGTCTCCCACCTCCATCATTCCCGCCCTGATGATGGGTGTTTATCTCCCTAACTGTGACGTCTCCCACCTCCATCATTCCCGCCACGATGATGGGTGTTTATCTCCCTAACTGTGACGTATCCCACCTCCATCATTCCCGCCCCGATGATGGGTGTTTATCTCCCTAACTGTGACGTCTCCCACCTCCATCATTCCCTCCCTGATACTGGATGTTTATCTCCTCTACATGTTCTACTAACCCACTTGGCACAGTCAAGACATCTCCATCCACCAGTTCGTCACATTCTCAACCTCCTTGTACTCACGACAGAACCTCACAAACATATATTTAAACTTTGTATCTTTACTAAAATTACAAATAAGTGTTGATTCTGGTCATATGATTAAGGAATAATAAGTGTATATATTTGCACATATAAATGCGTACATTTTAACCCTTTACCCAGTAGTAGATGAAACGATAACGTTTGTTCAAAATGTTGTGAGCCTCTTACGCAAACACAACACGTGAACGAAAAACAACACGCGGTTTTCGATCACCAAGGTGTGTATGGATGGTTGATTCCATATGTACTCACTTATATTTGGTAATCGATCACCAACACGAGTATATATAATTGATTCCATCTGTACTTACGGTATAATAATTTATCACCAACATGTGTATAGCTGGTTGATCCCATCTCTAAAATGACTTAGTCGTGTGTGGTAATCGATCATCAATATGTGCATATATGATTGATTCGATCTCTACTTACGCATATGTACATCCCCTAGCGTCAAAACAGTGAACATGGTAGACATATATTTATATATCCACGACTGTTCGACTGTATGTACGATCTTGGCTACCCCATTAACGTCAGTCGTACGTAAAGTGTCCGCAAGGTGGCACTAGTGTTCTAGCACGAAAGTAATTATGACCAGCTGTTATGGTAACTATGATTACCTGCGATCGCGACTATGAACAGCTGCCAAGGGTCAGGATTCGTCATCGTTAAGTCAGTATCCACCGTTTACACTGAGATGTTTTCGTTTTTGATAAATTATAGGACAAATTTCACACACCTTTATCTAGTTCAGGTTCGAAACCAGTCACAATTCTATGGTCCTGCCCTACATACCTTAACGAAAGGCTTTTCACACGTTCGCAAATTATGGTTATAATTTACGTATATATATACAAGCGGATACTCATTCCTTCTCTGGGCAATTGAGTACAGTTGAACCTCGCTAAACAATCACCTTTATAATACAGGCACTTGTAAATTAAGGTCATCCTATCCTATGATGATTTTAAATTATAGGAATTTGTCTCGCAAAAAACTGTCATGTCGATTGTAATCAAGAAAGGGTCCCGCTGTAAAACGATTTTGTTTCTTAACTTCGGGCGTTCATTGTGTTCCATTTCAATTTCAGGGCTATGAATACACAAGCCGGTTCAAGACAGAAAACGTTTGTAAGTAGCTAACCGTGGTGTGCTCATGTGTTGCATGTTTGATGTGAAGAGCGAACGTTTCTGTGCCACGCAGTGTTCTTGATCTAACCATCTCGGCACGATGGACAGACAGTTTTACGTCCAACACTTAACACACTTTCACACACACACACACACACACACACACACACACACACACACACACACACACACACACACACACACACACACACACGCACGCACGCACGCACGCACGCACACCACACACAAACATACACACACACACACACACACACACACACACACACACACACACACACACATACACACACACACACACACACACACACACACAGGAAAAGCGATGTTTTACGAAGAAAAGGTTGCATATTGTATCAATAATTTAAACAGAAAAGAGAAACACTACAACGATTCACACGATACAAGTGTGGTGTTGTCCATCGATCTTTTGAAAGTTTACGTCATCCGGACAGTCTTCGGTTGTTTTAGATGATTATGTCTGTTTGGTGCATATAGTTGTGTACACGTTCCTGTCTTGTAGTTCCTCATCAGCATGAAGTGAACGTAACCATGCCTGATTACATCCTCGAGAATGATTTCGGAGTGGCTGGCGTAATCATGGCAAAGTGAGTATTATTATTAGTTATATCATCATTTTCATTGGCCATGTTAGTATCATTATTATAACATGTTCCAATCTTGCAACTTATAATATCACTATACTTACTCGATATATGAGTATTTGAACACTGTCTACACTACAGACCTGTGGTTCCTCTTCCCGTGATCCTTTGCAGGTGGGGTCCGTGCAATTCTATCCATTCTGCGATGTCCGCTATATTTCTCCGGATCCATATAATTTTGTCCGCTGTGCCTATCTGCTATATATCTACATCGATTCCTTATTTTATAAATGTAATTTTTTTCACGAATGCAGTAACATCTGAACATCGTAAGTGAATCTCCTCCAAGGGACTGAAGTTCACATCCCTCTTCTATATCTATTCGCTTCCTAAAATAGTCGACCACTGAGCTACCAAATGCATTTCGAACAGCACAACGATAGTTATTTTAAATTAATCCGTTTTAATAGGACGAGTTAAATGGTTTGCCATTCGCCAAATGGCGCCATCGTGACGTTATTTTCTATTATTAGAACCGTATTATCAAATACATGGAAACGATCGTAGGAACAGGTTTAAGGTAAAAATATTATAATGGTGACAAATGTGGGCTTGGTTTGTTTCAAAGTTGTCTGTGTGGTCTGATGGTTTGTGGTGATTAATTTACCGTCTCTTATCTCCAGTCACACAAGCAGGAGACCGGCTTCCGGTAACGCTACACTGAGATTACAAATCCAGCCGCGCGGCATGAAGACAGACTTTCCAGTCATCACGAAACAGTTTCCACATGTGAGTTAAAATCATCTATTTGATAAGCTCGTTTGTTGTAACCGGTTGAATAGTAGACGCTCACTTGTCGTGTTATTCCACTGCGTATTCTTAGAGCGAGGGCACTTGTTAGTCTGTCGTATCGACTCATCAAATCAAATGTTTATCGTTTAGTACTTCGCTTTTATTCTTTGGTGTGTCTATGGTGTCCATTGTTACCAAAACATCTCATTTTCGGTGGGTGGATTCGTGGAAACGTACTTTATTTATTCCCAAATAAGTAATTATAAAAGAGTTCTATTAAAATAATAATGTAACTATGTTTGAGAACAATGTCGAAGAATTGTTAATGTTTGTATAATTTATTTTGGAATGTGAACGTCACGTTAACTTATCTCGGTTACTCAATATTAAGCATTATATGTGTGTGGATAAAACATACACATATTATTATTATTTATTATTATAACACATTATGATTTTTCAACTGGGGGAAATAACAAAATTAAATCGTGATTACGGACATAATGTTCAAATAAACTGTATTATGTACGTGAAATCCTTGCGATATAACATAATTTGGCTGTGGCTCTGAAGGAACCCCGCACTATTGCCTCTTGCATTGAATCTGCCTTTATTTATCTGCAGTTTAAAGGCACGACATCGTTCATGGTTCCAATGAGTGAGATCAAGAAACACACGTCACAATTGGCGGGCACAAAACTGAAAGCTACGGTGACTGTGAAAGACTGGTACGAGATCGAAGTGCAGCCTGGGAAGGGAACGACGCACATTATCGAAGACACGTTCCGAATACGCTTCCTCGGTGGCAAAGTTCGCACCTTTAAACCGGGGACGGCATTCAATGTCTATGTGAGTGTATCAAAACGTTGCGGTTATGTTCTTTTATGTTGGTAGCGAGTAGCACACCAGTACGTTCACCTGGTGGTCGACTGTATCGTTCAAGTTTGTTTTCTGAAATTAACATTGCGGTGTCAAGGTGTGTTTATTTAATTAAACTAGTGAGAGTATATGCGTGTATGCGCAAGCGCGTCTATATGTGAGAGTGAGTGAGTGAGTGAGTGAGTAAGTGAGTGAGTGAGTGAGTGAGTGAGTGAGTGAGTGAGTCAGTGAGTGAGTCAGTCAGTCAGTAAGTGAGTGAATGAATGACTTTGTCTGTGTATGTTTGTGTGTGTTGGTTTGTGTGTGTTAGTGTTTATATATTTTATGAGTTTATTTATATGACACGTTATTCAGAAAGTTTATTCAGGCAAATTTAGCTACAATGCTCTAATATACAATGTTTGAAAGGGGTAAATTTGAAGTCAATGACTTTTAGTCAATTTACCCCTGACACATAATATTTATTTAAATACTGGTTACAAATTCCTATACAAATTAAAACATAAGCAAACATCTTGACATATAACATAGTTAAGAGAGATGGTCCACAACTAGATATTTATTAAATAAGATTCTTGCATATACGTTTAAAAGCAACAACAGTATTATTTTAAAATCATCGCATAGAGAATTCCATACTTGCACTCCCTTTACACAAAGAGTCATTGATAATGTACAGTTAATATATATTTACAAGAACGTGTTTGCCGTGTGACAGATCGCCGTGTACAGTCCCGACGGCCGACGGTTCCGGCGCTTCAAGAACAAGCAGGTGCTCGTGCAGCTGTCCGTGATCTCGAAGACCGGCCGCGCGCAGGCGAATGAACAAGTCCCCTACGCCATCCCCCGGGACAGCATCGTCCACTTCACCTACACGCCCACCAAGGACGACGCCACCCTCATAGTGCGGGTAAGTCCACCGTGATGATATCGGTGATGACATTTGTGATGGGGATGAACGTGGTGATGATGATGATCATATCGCTGATGGTGGTGATAGTGGTGTTCGTTGTGATGGTGGTGTTGGTGTTGGTGTTGGTGTTGGTGATGATGTTAGTGATAGTTGTGATTGTAATAATGATAGTTATGATCATACTGATGGTGATGATGATGAGAACAATAACCAATAAAAATGACATTGCAAGTGTTGACGCCTATTTAACTAACAAACACTAATTGTAATACTATGATAACGTCACTTTCAGATCAACCGCATTCTTGGTGCGTTTTTCAAAGCTGAGTTACGTCGGTTCACGAATAATCAGTGTTGCTATAATTAAACGTATTTCTAGTGTGTGCCAGCATGTGTTATGGTAAAGTGATCGGACAAGAAGACACGATAAAATGGCATTCCATACATTTCCATGAGTCATTTAAAAGAAACATTGACTTGTTAGCAAAATTTCAGCGACGAAGACAACTGCATACTGCGTTTATATTTATTTGCTACGACGTTTCCCCCCAGCTAATTATCGAAGAAGACAGGCATTTTTCAAAAAAACAATTATATTGTCTAAAATCTCGCATAAAGTGTCAAATCACTAGTGAAAGTTCTTCTTCTTATTCTTTGCTGTCCATCGTGTCCGATGATGACATCAGTGTAGGGTTTCGTCCGTTACGTGCTTTGCTCGTTGGTGAGAGAACAGTCTAATTTGAGATTTAAAGCCTCTCCCGCAGTTGACACAGAAGATGATAGGGGCAGAAGCATCAGGCAAGCCACGGCGGAGATTGTCATCGTGTTGGTAATTTTGTGATATCTTTTCTTCAAAAGTAAAATCACTAGTGAAAGCTACCGTTCTTTCTGTACGCGTGTTCCTGCTCCAGGCGGCCTACGACGGGACGGGTCAATCGTATGAAGAGTTGAAAGCGACGAGGCACTACTCACGCTCCAACAACTACCTCACCATCGGCTCGTCAACCGTCGTCCCCGAGCTCAACTCTTACATGGTGTTCACCATCCGCACGTCGATCTTCATTCCCGACGTGTTCTACGAGGTGAGAGGATATCGGTACTGATGTCAGCGGAAGTAGATGAGTGAAGTTACGTTATTCGTGTTGGAGACATTTAAAACAAATGACAGGGAGTGCTCTCCTCTGGTATGAACCTGTTCAGTGTTTCGTTCTATCTCACTTGTGTCGGTCTCACTTTCTTTGTCTCTGTTTGTCTCCGTCCGTCCGTCCGTCCGTCCGTCCGTCCGTCCGTCCGTCCGTCCGTCCGTCCGTCCGTCCGTCCGTCCGTCCGTCCGTCCGTCCGTCCGTCCGTCCGTCCGTCCGTCCGTCCGTCCGTCCGTCCGTCCGTCCGTCCGTCCGTCCGTCCGTCCGTCCGTCCGTCCGTCCGTCCGTCCGTCCGTCCGTCCGTCCGTCCGTCCGTCCGTCCGTCCGTCCGTCCGTCCGTCCGTCCGTCCGTCCGTCCGTCCGTCCGTCCGTCCGTCCGTCCGTCCGTCCGTCCGTCCGTCCGTCCGTCCGTCCGTCCGTCCGTCCGTCCGTCCGTCCGTCCGTCCGTCCGTCCGTCCGTCCGTCCGTCCGTCCGTCCGTCCGTCCGTCCGTCCGTCCGTCCGTCCGTCCGTCCGTCCGTCCGTCCGTCCGTCCGTCCGTCCGTCCGTCCGTCCGTCCGTCCGTCCGTCCGTCCGTCCGTCCGTCCGTCCGTCCGTCCGTCCGTCCGTCCGTCCGTCCGTCCGTCCGTCCGTCCGTCCGTCCGTCCGTCCGTCCGTCCGTCCGTCCGTCCGTCCGTCCGTCCGTCCGTCCGTCCGTGTCTCTGTCTGTCTGTCTGTCTGTCTGTCTGTCTGTCTCTCATTCTCTCTCTCTCTCTCTATCTTTATATATATATATCTCTCTATATATATATGTATATATATATATATATATATATATATATATATATATATATATATATATACATATATACATATATATATATATATATATATATATATATATATATATATATATATATATATATATATATATATATATAGATATATATATATATATATATATATATATATATATATATATATATATATATATATATGCATCTCTCTCACTCTCCTCTCGCATCTCTTCTCTTTCCCCTCTCTATATCTCTTCGTCCACCTATCTCTCCCCCTCTCCCACTCCCCAATCATACTCCTTCTACACACCTCCATCTATATCACACCTCTACAGTGTCATGCTATACTTACCTCCGAGCAACTACACTATACATAATCCGTACATAGCATTTACGACGTAGCATTTATACAACAGTCCACGTTCCACTCGCCAGGTTCTCTCCAAAGGCCGGATCCTGTACGCCGACAAGCTCTATATGAAGTCCACCCAGAAGACGTTCGCCATCGCCGTGTCCCGGGACATGATCCCGGACGCTCGGATCGTCGCCTTCGGGATCCTCAACACGGGCGAGGTGCTCGCCGACAGCATGAGCTTCCACGTGAAGGGCATCCGCAAAGACGGGGTAAGTCGTCCTCGATGGTGTCTAACGGTAAGCTTCATGCGCACTGTATGTCAGTTACCTGAATCAAACATTCTCTCTCTCTTTATATATATATATATATATATATATATATATATATATATATATATATATATATATATATATATATATATATATATATATATATATATATATATATATATATATATATATATATATATATATATATATATATATATATCAGATATTGGATGGGGCCCTTTGAAGGGCGTTTAAAGTCCAACGAGAATTTGTGAGTCCACTTCAGGTTACATATTTACTCCATGTGTCGGATCTTTTACTCCCCCTGGCAGAGACACCAGATAGAAGGGACCACCGGCTTTTAGTGTCTCTTCCGAAAGACACAGGCAAATGTTGGGTGCACGAAATTGCCTAAGTTTCGAAACGGCGGTAGAAGGGAGTGAATCACCGTCCCCTCGATTGACAGTCCGGCGGTCTACCGCGCGACCACCGCTCCCCGTAAACTCCTACTTGACTTTGCCGTAACACCCGTAGGAGCAGTGCACACACCATCACATCCGCGATCCTGTTCTAAGTTCTGCATTTCTAAGACAACACAATCTAGTTCAATACCAATGTAACCCACTACATCAGTGTCATCAGTCCCTGGGCGGTATTGTATATAACTACGTATACTTAATCCCAAACCACCCGACCTTGCCGGCAAGTGATGCTATTTTCTTCGGTGTCTCGCTGTATTTTGACAAAGACTGTCCGCTCTTACTTTTAATATATATGAACCTACCTTTGTTGTTTACGATTCCTTCTCTCTCCCAGTTGAAAGTGCGCGTGAACAAAGGCAAGGACTTCAACGGCAAGACAGTGGAGATCAACGCAATGGGAGACCCAAGTACTCTAACGGTGTTCCGTGCTGAAGATTACGACATGTACAAGCGAAAGTCAAAACGACTCAACCTGTTCTTCACAGAGTACATGGTACGTCTTCTACCTTACCATGCCATGCCATGCCATGCCATGCCATGCCATGCCATGCCATGCCATG
The DNA here is from genome assembly GCA_964017155.1 of Oasisia sp. SBJ-2009. Classification (NCBI taxonomy): domain Eukaryota; kingdom Metazoa; phylum Annelida; class Polychaeta; order Sabellida; family Siboglinidae; genus Oasisia; species Oasisia sp. SBJ-2009. The sequence continues at coordinate 36,038,206 of OZ024865.1, forward strand.
CCATGCCATGCCATGCCATGCCATGCCATGCCATGCCATGCCATGCCATGCCATGCCATGCCATGCCATGCCATGCCATGCCATGCCATGCCATGCCATGCCATGCCATGCCATGCCATGCCATGCCATGCCATGCCATGCCATGCCATGCCATGCCATGCCATGCCATGCCATGCCATGCCATGCCATGCCATGCCATGCCATGCCATGCCATGCCATGCCATGCCATGCCATGCCATGCCATGCCATGCCATGCCATGCCATGCCATGCCATGCCATGCCATGCCATGCCATGCCATGCCATGCCATGCCATGCCATGCCATGCCATGCCATGCCATGCCATGCCATGCCATGCCATGCCATGCCATGCCATGCCATGCCATGCCATGCCATGCCATGCCATGCCATGCCATGCCATGCCATGCCATGCCATGCCATGCCATGCCATGCCATGCCATGCCATGCCATGCCATGCCATGCCATGCCATACCATACCTCTCATCTCTACGACGTTCTATGAGGGAATTCCGCGTCTATAGATACGTCATTGGAAGTAGTCTTCTGAACCGTCATCACGTTAATTGTCTTTACTAAATTCTGCATTTTAACTTATACGTAAGTAAGTAAGTAAATAACTGTGATAAAACTAAAGTATATATTAAATTGGTAGCATGTTGCATTGCATGGATGTCACTTGGCTAAAAGCCGTTTTCCAGTGACACCATCATCATTTAAAATAACCATCATTACTATATATATATATATATATATATATATATATATATATATATATATATGTATATATATATATATATATATATATATATATTATATATATATATGTATATGTATATGTATATATGTATATATATATATATATATATATATATATATATATATATATATATATATATATATATATATATATATATATATATATATACATATACATTTGTAGTTTTATAGCACAATACATCAACAGAATTGTCAAGATTAGAGAAAACATGTTGACATGTTGTCAGGCGTCAACAAGTCTACGCTATTAAACATTGATATATCATTATAAAGTAAGTAGTTTGTTACCGTTGCTGGTGATATCCGACAGCGATCCGAGAAAATTGAACCACTTTGTATATAAACGATAAATGCATATCACATGGCGTTTTACGATAACTACTGACCCTGTTTCTTTAGATTGATTTTTTGTTGTATAACTACATTAACTCCAAATCATAACATTGTTCGCGAACAATGTTTTTATCAAAATATCCGATATGGTTTGACTCGATTACGAATGTTGAATGCAGAGATGGTATATTTTCAACATGTGATGGCTTTATACCGCGCTAAGAAAGAATTTACATTTACACTTGTTTACATATAAAAGGTGGAGGAGGAATTGGCCACGTACGATGACCATCAAAACATGCGCTTCAAGCACACGTGGTACCACGACGAGGAACGTCTAGAGAACGTTTACTACGCGTCACCCTCCTACGCCATTGACGCCAACACAACGTTCGAGGTAAGGCTTCGATGCGTTGTCGCGCTTACATTTTTCCGGTCGTTATAAACTTTCTGATTGACATGCGAGATAAATGTAAAATAATCAATATGCAGCAAAACTACAAAGCATTTTTGGTATAAATGCCACGGGCTGTTCGATAACTCTCCTGTGATGATCACTGTGAAGAGTTGCTTAAATTTCAATCAATACAATAAAATATTACATTAGTTTAAATCACTGTCATGGATTATGGCGCACTACACTCACGTGATTTACGCTTGTTATCAAAACATGCTTCACAATTTGTTTGCCTCGTGTTAATATGCGTCAAATGACTTTGCTGAGAGGTTATATGCATACTAACGAACAACCCGTGGTATTTATATCATAAATGCTTTGTTCTTTCGCTGCACATTGATGATTTTACATTTTACGTGCATGCGTAGAAACGTCAATCGAAACGTTAGTAACGCCGGGAAAATGTAAGCGCTACACCGTCATACTCACTTCCGATTATTGAGAGTGATAGTTATGGCGTTGTCGAGCTTTGAACATTCTGTGTACATCGTTCCAATTCCTATCTGTAGCTTGTATCTCGTTAAAGTCGATTTTTGTCTTGTTTTTTATGTTATAATTCCAACTGCTTCCCTGCCATACTTTTCTTTAACATCCAAGAATGTCGCAATCTATTATGTGTTCTTTGCTAATACCGTCATCCCGAAGTAGTTGTCGACAACGTCGTCATCGCCATCTTTGTAGTCGTCACCTTTGCTGCTATTTTCGTCGTTGCTATACTGTTGTTATCACAACGTGTTTAGTTTTTGTTCGTTGCCTGTTATCATTGTCGTTGTTCCGTAGCATGTTCTCTATGTTGGGATTTTGTTTTATTATTGTAGAAACCTGTTGTTGACTGCTTTTTATTTATCTAAATATTTTATACATGTATATTTATGTTGTCACACTTGTAGTCTGCTGGCGTCATTGTATATACCGATGCTGACCTTGTCCGAATTGAAGGTACGACACTTGTTCGCTGTACCCCACTTACCTTACAGATGTCTGTCTCCTCTTGCATACGGCTATGACCTCTTTTAGACACCGCACATATAGAGATTACGTCATATATTTGATTGACGTCTTAAATTATGTCGTGCAATATCCAACGCATTAAATTTATTGCTGAAACAGCATTGCCGTGCCGTTGTGTGTGAAATAAATTTAACTAATTTAGTAATAAGGTTACGTATTACCAAAGCTACAGGAATGAAGCTGAGGCATTACGGAATTTAACGTGGAAAAGCATTTTACAAATTGATCAGCGGTCTCACACGGATGGATCCAGTGATGAACAGTCTTACAAATGTCTCACGTGTAAAGTCTTGTACAACATGTTTGTATCCACTGTTTTAAGAAACGTTTTAGTATACCATAAGAACTACTTATTGACAATATTACAGACATGTTGTTTGAGTGGGTATTGAAGTTATATAAAAGAAATATTGTTCCCTCTAAGGGCATTGTCATGTTACGAAATGGCGTTGCCTGGTGTGAATCAGCTCATATATAGCTCATACGATTAGCTCTGGTGCTACGGTAAGCTCGGAGTGTTTGGATGCCTGAATGAATGACATTTGCGGTTGTTTTCAGGCTACGACCTGTGCAACTACACGATGGGTTGGCTGTCTTGTTTCGACGACAGTTGTTACAAAATGGAGCAAAGATGCGACGGGGTCCAACAATGCGAAGATGGCGCCGATGAAATGGGCTGTACGTGTTACAAGCATTGTCTAAATTATGGTTTATTTTTTATCTTAATGATCACAGTTACGACTATAAGACAATAATGACGCTGGGCAGACGGGCGGGCGGGCGGGCGGGCGGGCGGGCGGGCGGGCGGGCGGGCGGTCGGGCGGGCGGTCGGTCGGTCGGGCGGGCGGGCGGGCGGGCGGGCGGGCGGGCGGGCGGGCGGGCGGGCGGACGGACGGACGGACGGACGGACGGACGGACGGACGGACGGACGGACGGACGGACGGACGGACGGACGGACGGACGGACGGACGGACGGACGGACGGACGGACGGACGGACGGACGGACGGACGGACGGACGGACGGACGGACGGACGGACGGACGGACGGACGGACGGACGGACGGACGGACGGACGGACGGACGGACGGACGGACGGACGGACGGACGGACGGACGGACGGACGGACGGACGGACGGACGGACGGACGGACGGACGGACGGACGGACGGACGGACGGACGGACGGACGGACGGACGGACGGACGGACGGACGGACGGACGGACGGACGGACGGACGGACGGACGGACGGACGGACGGACGGACGGACGGACGGACGGACGAACGGACGGACGGAGGGACGGAGGGACGGAGGGACGGAGGGACGGAGGGACGGACGGTCGGACGGACGGACGGACGGACGGACGGACGGACGGACGGACGGACGGACGGACGGACGGACGGACGGACGGACGGACGGACGGACGGACGGACGGACGGACGGACGGACGGACGGACGGACGGACGGACGGACGGACGGACGGACGGACGGACGGACGGACGGACGGACGGACGGACGGACGGACGGACGGACGGACGGACGGACGGACGGACGGACGGACGGACGGACGGACGGACGGACGGACGGACGGACGGACGGACGGACGGACGGACGGACGGACGGACGGACGGACGGACGGACGGACGGACGGACGGACGGACGGACGGACGGACGGACGGACGGACGGACGGACGATCTGACCGACGGACCGACGGACCGACCGAGGGAGGGAGGTAGGGAGGGATGAAGGGAGAGAGAGAGAGAGAGAGAGAGAGAGAGAGAGAGAGAGAGAATGAGAGAGAGAGAGAGAGGGAGGGATCAAATAACGAAGCGAAGGGACAATTACAGCCTAACAACCCAATACCGGTGCAACACTATTTTGTTCGACTTGCTCAGGTGACCCGGGACCGAACGAAATCATTACAAGAGCGGATCCGTTCGAAAACCTGTACCGGATGTGGGTGCACCTAGAGGACCGGCTGTGGGCGTGGAAGTACTTCTACACAATGTACGGGTGCTTCTCTCTGACTTATCGCGTCTCCAATAGTTCCTGTTTTAATGTTGTTATTGACACTTCAAAATTAACCTTATTGGCTGGCGTAATTTTGGTCACTTACATGTGGAAACAACGTGCATTGCCTTGTCCGAAATTAACGAATCACAGATTATCACGAGGAATTGCTTTCATAATATTTCATTTAATATATTTGCATGTTTTAAAATAATATTTCCATGATCATTAGTTTTACTCGTATAAGTGCTAAAACTGAAAACAACAAATTAACCTTTAGAAGATAGCACACACCATTATTGTTTTATTTGTTTATATGTCTGTCTCCCTATTCCACCTCCATAACTTCCACCTCTTTTTCCTCTCTATTTCCCTTCTTTTTATTCCTTCTCTCTCTCTCAATCACTAACATCTCCTTCACCTTCCTCCTTTCGTCGTCCCACCTTCTCTCTTTCTTTTCCTCTACATTGCTGCCTCCCTCAATCTATCCATGTCTGTCTCTCCCCCTTATTTCTCTGTTTCCCTCTTTAGCCCACCTTTATTTCTTCCTTCCCTCCCTCCCTCCCTCTTTTCCTGATTCACTGATATCCTCTCTTTCTTTATATATCTTTCCCTGTAGCCATCTCTCCATCATTCCCTCCCTCCTTCTCTTCCCCCTCTGTCCCGAAGCTCTCTTTCCTTAGCACGTCATTCTATCCGTCTCCTCCCCTGCCTTCTTCCCTTCCTCCCTTCCTCCTTACTCCCTCCTTCCCTCCCTCCCTTCCTCCATCCCTCCCTCCCTCCATACCTCCTTCACAATCTCCCTCTTTCTCCTTCGTTCCACACTCTCTCTCTGTGTCTCTCTCGCTCTCTCTCTCTTGCTCTCTCTCTCGCTCTCTCTCTCTCTTGCTCTCTCTCTTGCTCTTGCTCTTGCTCTTGCTCTTGCTCTTGCTCTCTCGCTCTCGCTCTCGCTCTCGCTCTCGCTCTCGCTCTCGCTCTCGCTCTCGCTCTCGCTCTCGCTCTCGCTCTCGCTCTCGCTCTCGCTCTCGCTCTCGCTCTCGCTCTCGCTCTCGCTCTCGCTCTCGCTCTCGCTCTCGCTCTCGCTCTCGCTCTCGCTCTCGCTCTCGCTCTCGCTCTCGCTCTCGCTCTCGCTCTCGCTCTCGCTCTCGCTCTCGCTCTCGCTCTCTCTCTCTCTCTCTCTCTCTCTCTCTCTCTCTCTCTCTCTGATTTAGTGTTAAATGCTAACATTAATCAAAATCAACTCAATACACATCAGTGTACTTGTGCGTCACATCAACCTATCAACCAGCTGTCTTCCTCTGCTCCCAGGCCTCGTGGGCGGGTCGACTTCACCCTCAAGAGACCCGTCCGACCAACGACATGGGTTATCGGCGGCTTCTCCCTCTCCACGACCGACGGCCTCGCTTTCACGGAGGAACCTGCGCGGGTAGGAGAGAAAGGTCCTACTTCCGGTTCCGGGTCAACTAAATAACGCCATCACTTCTGCTATAACTTTAACATAAATATACGAACTGTCGATGGCGTCTGATATTAAACACTTCATATTAGTGCCGCTTTGATGTACTATGTGGTAACAATCATGCCAATGCAACAGTCTCGTAGTACTGTTATGTTATCATTGAACATTGTTCAGGTTAATAAGTGTGTTTGTTTTATATTTTATTGTGAAATGGGACCTGGAACCCCACTGAATAGGGTGGTATCTATGGGCGAGTCACCAACTAAACGAACCTTTAATTCTCAACATGTACCCGAAACTAGTGTGACAAACAATGATGGTCTTGTTAACTCGATTATGCACCTTTCATTTACTGATAATTTTACAAAGCCATATTCACATGAACATCTTTTATCTGTTAACCACTGCATTCTAATATAGTACGTGTCTCTTTATTTTAACTGATATACACAATATACACTGAGTTATATATATTAGATCATGCCACTGTATGTATTGTTGCTATTTATTTTATTTTATCAGGTTTTAGTTCTTCACCGTATATCTATTATATGTGACTGTACGTATGAATATGTATGCAATGTTTCTTCTCCGGCAATGGAGGCTGAATAAATTAATAATAACGTAAATAACGGCCGAATATATACGGCATAATAAAAAAAAACAATACACATACATACGCAGCAACTAAACTGTGTCCACATTAGCATTCACAACTACACATTAGGGTAATAACACGTGTTGCTTTATGCTTGGGTTACGTGTGTATTTCTTTCCCTCGACAGTTGGACACGACCTTGGGATTCTACATGGTCGTGCAGACACCCAAGACGGTGGTCAGGGGCGAACAGATCGGAGTGCAAGTGGCCGTATTCAACTGTTGGCACCAACCGATAGAGGTACATTGTGCAGTGTTAACTGGATCAGTTGGTTACCGCTGATAGGTTTTGTTTGTGTGTTGTCATCTATTGTGGCGCTGTGTGTTTCTTCTGTCACACTCTCCACGTGCGACTATCTCTGTCTGTCTGTCTGTCTGTCTGTCTGTCTGTCTGTCTGTCTGTCTGTCTGTCTGTCTGTCTGTCTGTCTGTCTCTCTGTCTGTCTCTCTGTCTGCTTATATGTATAATTGTATATATTTGTCTGTGTGACTTTGTCTGTATGTGTCTTTCTCTATGTATCTCTACGTCTCTATATGTCTCTCTCTCTCTCTCTTCTGTCTCTGTCTCTGTCTCTTCTGTCTCTGTCTCTGTCTCTGTCTCTGTCTCTGTCTCTGTCTCTGTCTCTGTCTCTGTCTCTGTCTCTGTCTCTGTCTCTGTCTCTGTCTCTGTCTCTGTCTCTGTCTCTGTCTCTGTCTCTGTCTCTGTCTCTGTCTCTGTCTCTGTCTCTGTCTCTGTCTCTGTCTCTGTCTCTGTCGCTGTCGCTGTCGCTGTCGCTGTCGCTGTCGCTGTCGCTGTCGCTGTCGCTGTCGCTGTCGCTGTCGCTGTCGCTGTCGCTGTCGCTGTCGCTGTCGCTGTCGCTGTCGCTGTCGCTGTCGCTGTCGCTGTCGCTGTCGCTGTCGCTGTCGCTGTCGCTGTCGCTGTCGCTGTCGCTGTCGCTGTCGCTGTCGCTGTCGCTGTCTCTGTCGCTGTCTCTGTCTCTGTCTCTGTCTCTGTCTCTGTCTCTGTCTCTGTCTCTGTCTCTCTCTCTCTCTCTCTCTCTCTCTGTCGGTAAGTTTGTCTGTGTGTCTATGTATGTCTGTTTCCCTTCTCTCTCACTATACGCATACAAGTCAAAGTGTTTGTTCATGTTTATATAGATATGTACATATAAGATTATCGTGTTCTTGTATGATTTGTGTACAGGCTCTGGTGAAATTGAAGGCGTCTAAGGATTACAGCTTCGTGAAAGTTGAAACCGGTTCCATCACCAGTTCGTACAATCCACGGACTATTCAAGGCAAAGATGTTGAGACGATGGTTTCAGTAAGTAATTTTTAGTAGAGGCATATATATGTACATGCATGCAGGAAGGAATATATATATATATATATATATATATATATATATATATATATATATATATATATATGCGTGTATGTATACATATATATATATATATATATATATATATATAAAATATTTTACAAACGCCAAAAGTTTGCCTTAACCGACATGCGACGCAAGATAAAAACGTAATTTCGTTAAATCAACTCTACGGCGTTGTTGTCTTATTTTCAGCTTCAGCAAGGCGAATCTCGATTCGTGCATTTCCCAGTGCTGCCCCTTGTCATCGGGAAGAAGATCAAGATAACGATACAGGCCCGGTCGTTTGTCAACAGTATGACCATCTCAAAAAGTGTCAAAGTCATCGTACGTACATTGCTAGCTGGATAATCATATATTCCGCTCATTTATTATTTGTTTACTTGAGACGATAAACAGTTATATGAAGTACTGGGATATTGTGCGAAGGTCTTTAAATATGTGCATGTTTCGCAAAACTAAAATATCCGTTTTTGGACAGGATATGTGTATTCGTTGTCAGGAGTGTTAAATATGAAGCATAAACAGCACAGCATAACACGACGTTTACACTTTTTTGTAAAGTATATTACGCTTTATAACCATTTTATGTCTACGTGACCTATTAAAGGTCAATCAGAGTAATGTTTTTTTTAAATGTTATATATTATCAAAGTTATGGTAAATAAATCGGACATAATATCCTCACTTTATTATGTTCCTATGATATGTGTTTCGGGTAGATATATGTTTGATTGGTATGGGTTTTTATTTTTGCATCCACAGTTGTTCTGATGAATACAACAACAATATTATGTAACATTTTCACAGGTAGACATTTATATTGCGGGGCCATCATTTGTGTCCCGTTTGCTTGAATTCATAAGGGCTCAAAAACAAAAGATGTCTGTTGTCTACCTTGTCGTGAGAACGTCGAAGGTCGTCTTCATCACTTAGATATAAACTACTTGTCAGGTATTGTTCTATAGGAAAGAACGACAACTCCCTGGACAGTTCCTGCAGCAAGGGATGCCGTACCTGCTGGTGTCGTGTTCTTGTGTGTATTGTTCTGGCACAGTGCTCATTGTTCTGTGTGGCAGGCATAATGGAAAGCGTGTTGTCTTCCTGAAGCAGCTCAAGAATGGTCTGCTTCTTGTCACTTGTCCCTACCACTTGAATGGGTGCCCCCTGCGTCGTATCAACCAGATCTACGTTACTGCCACGAAGACGAGGTTGGACATCAGTGGAGTGAAGCTGCCAGAACGCGTCAACGACGAGTACTTCAAGCGACAGAAACTCAACAAGCCAAGCAAACCGAGGGCGAGATCTTTGACACAGAGAAGGCTGAGTACTCTGTCAGTGCAGAGAGGCGGGAGGACCAGATTGCAGTCGACAAACAAGTCGTGGATGTTATCAAGCAACATCCTGACAAGAAGTTCATGTTTGGTTTCCTTGCCTCTTTGTTCTCGCTCACAAACAAACAGTATCCTCATAAGATGGTCTTCTAGACTGTTGCCACTGTTTCAACCTCTCTGTACACGGTTGAGCATCCACACACAAATAAAAATAATATGTGTATTTTAATGTGTGTTTATGTTTTAATGTTTGCAGTACGACGGTGTCACCAACAGATTTCACACGCCCTATCTCATCGACCTCATATCGAAGGGTTCTGTATACATCCCGGATTTCCAGATCCCAGTTCCAGAGACGTTCATCAGACCAGAACAAAGGGAACACCTCTTTGTTCCCGGTTCCGAGAAGGCGGTCATTTCCATCGTTGGTACGTCAACCCACGTGTGTGGTTGCAAGGTGTCATTACACATAACCATGAATACACATTAAAGGGATTCGTTAAAAGCTCCTATGCATTCGAGGTATGGTAATTTCGCATAAGTACTTTGCTACTTCTATCTTGCCAATACATTATACATTTCACAGTCATTCTATTTTCACATTTCAATTCTTTTAGTGACTATATGATCGATTATCAATGTTTTCATTGCGGTGAAGAATATTATTACAACCTCACAATATTCATAATGTGTGTGTGTGTGTGTGTGTGTGTGTGTGTGTGTGTGTGTGTGTGTGTGCGTGCGTGCGTGTGTGCGTGCGTACGTGCGTGCATACGTGCGTGCATTTGTGTATTACAGACCAACGACAAGTAATAGGAATGTATCAAACATTATTCTCTAAAGCAAAGATTCTTCAGACTCATAAATATAGCTAGTGATCACTGTTCACCGATAGTAAGATGTATAGCTAATGTATTTGTTAGAAATCCGTTATCTATATGTAACGCAAACTTTCGTCTTATTTTAAATGAATGCGACACTGGGTATGACATAACTGCGAATGATATAGACCGGGCATGGCAGTGTGGCTTGTCAAACGCAATCATGGCTAATGTGAATGCTCTACCAGAAATTTTAGACATGCGAAATTGTTTTAAGATATATCAGACTTTATACGACGACAATGTGAACAGTGTTATTACGGATATTACTCGATTTTTACATATAATACCCTTGTGCGAAAATGAAGATTTTATTGGTTGGTTAGTAGAGCGCAATGGCTCAGGGGTAGAGCTTCGGACTCTCGAATACGAGAACCCGGGCTTGAATACTGTGCTGCGGTGTTAAAACCTTGGGCAAGATTTTACACTCTACATTGCTCCAGTTCACTCAGCTTTATAAGTGAGTACCTGGCTATAGACAGTGATGGATATGTGTACGACCAGCCTTCGCGCATTAAATATAGCATATGGCTGGATGCTTTCCAGAGATGCCGAGATGGTGTCTGAGTGAATAGGTCTGTCAGGGAAATAAAGTGTAAAGCGCTTTGAACTGTTCTGGGGACTGGATACTGCGCTATATAAAACATTCCTTTTTAATGCACATGTCCACAGGCGACGTGGTGGGCACGGGCTTCTTCCAGCCTCATCTCGACCTGTACAACATCTACGGCTACGTGTACGGCCACGGCGAACACTCCATGTTCCACTTCGGCCTCAACTTCTACTGGCTCGAGTACATGAGGGTCACCGACCAACTGACCACGAAGATGCGAGATGGCGCACTGACCGGCCTCAATAAAGGTTTGTGGGTGATGATGAACAGCGGCGAATTTTAGATCGTATTTGTTTTTCTCTTAATTGAAGTCAGGTTAGTGGTTGGTAATGTCTGCGGCGAATTTCAGTTCGCTTTTAACTTAATTGAAATAAAATAGCGAACGGGCGTATTTGTGAGCGGGCGGTCTGTCTTCGTGTGTGTGGATGCATGTTTGTATGCATGTATG
>OZ024865.1:36054565-36059565 GCA_964017155.1 Oasisia sp. SBJ-2009
GACCGGCCGACCGTTGCCCGCCCAATGCTACGATTTTTCGAACACGCACAGCCGGCCGATTTCATAATTTAAGCGCTATTAATTTAAATTCAAATTAGTTTGATTTTTTGTCCATAGAGGTATTCAATATGCTCGCCCAGGTGACCTACATCCAAAAGTTCATCATGGCGGACTCAAAGGTTGAATTCATGCCGACATTTGTTGCTGCAAGAGCCGCTTTTGTGACAATGTCTCAGAGGATCTGCCGGCCGGGCGTCGGGCGGGCGTCGGTCGGCCGGCAATATCAAACATATTTGATACCGCCGGCCGACGTCGTGCGGGCATCGGCTCGACGCACGACGCCCGGCCGATGCCACGATTTTTGGAACTCACATAACCGATGCCCGGCCGATGCCCCACGACGGCCGGCCGATGCAAAATCGGCCGGCCGGCCGGCCGGCTTAGTGAATTCCCGGCTTTAAGGTATGTTTTAAGCGACAACGGAATTTAGCAACATTTTCAACAAATCCAACCAAACACCCATCACAACAACGTCGCCACTTTTTTGAAACTTCGCTATATGGTGTCGTTCGTCTTGCAGAGGGTGACAACATGTACTGGTCGGCGCTACCAGTAAAGGCCAACCCGACGACCATCGTCAACAACGTTCCCTTCCTGCTACCGAGGCAGTTCCCAGAGGCCCACGAGTGTAAGGCCGTACAAGCGACGGCCTTCGCCTTGTTGGTCTACATCCAGAACAACTACTTCGCTGACTCTCGGCCGATCATGCGCTGGCTCCAGACAATGCGAAACTTCAATGGCGGATTCTCTGCATCGCAGGTAAGCCTCGGTTACCCAGGCTCCGTGAGGTGGCAGCACTTTTAAGCCCCTCAACTCTGCCTGGGGAAAGAGACGTTCTGCATTTTCGACCCGCCAGGGCGGCCTTACGCCAGATTAGGGTAGAGACGCTGATTGGCTCTCAGGCCAACTGTGAAATAAAATAAAAATAACGATATACTTTTAGAAGATAATGATATCCTATGAAAAGTATTCAACATTGAAGTTATATTAGCACAACAATAAGTAAAAAGTAAAAAGTAAAATTTACAGTTGTTTATAAAAAAGAATTACGGCAGGATTAGTCAGTATCCGTGAGGTGGCAGCATTGTCTAGCCCCACACGCATAGCATACAAATTAAATAAGGATAACTGTTATCAAATAATGCTGTATTATAAAAACTATTCAAAATTAAACTTATATTAACACAAAATAAATAGAAATACAAATTTGCAGTTGTTTATAAAAATAGAAATCACGGCAGAAATAACTAGTGCCGTGAGGTGGCAGCATTGTATAGATCGCGCGGATAAACCAACAAAAGCCGACTAAGTAACCAGACTGTGTTCTCGGCGTAGTTCCGCAGTCGACCGACAGTCGGTTAAGCGAGACTAAGGCTGGGTACGCTGACATTCGTATTGATGCGCGGTGGGAAAGTGGCAGTGGTGTCGGGGTTTCAGTCGAGAGAACTGGGCATTGAATCATGTGCTGCCAGTCCAATATTTCAGCGTGGCTCTATGCCTCCTAGAGATGACCAGTTGGCCGATCAGAGCGGGAATACACTGCCAAGCTCTTTTAACAGTTCTAACCATTGGACGCTGTTTATTTAATAGGAACTCAGGTATATTTGTTATCTTATGTAAGGATCAAGGATATGAATTCATAAACATATCTCTAAAAGGATAAATAAATGAGAGTTATTAAATTATTACAGTTTGCGTGTTATTAGAATATAACTTATTTACGTGAGTTAATTTTTTACTTTGTAATTGTGTGCTATTTCGTGGGGACATTTTCGAGTGGTTGTTATTGAGGTTTGGGTCTTCGTGGTGCTCTTACGTCGTTTATACATAATCTGGGAAACAAATAAGTGAACAATCGTCTCCTTAAAGTAGGCGAAACCCTAATAGAAAGAGACCAACATAGTAATCTTCTTGGGGTAACCTTGCAAGAAACCTAAGCTTAGGTGTTCACATAACAAATATTTCAATTCAAATTAATAGGCAAATTAAACAAATGAAAACGATTTTGCCAATAAACTAACCTGCTAACCTGGCCACAACGGACAGTTCAACGGTGGTGTCCGCTATATACAGGTTTTATAGCATAAATGCACGTTTTGTTATATCAATGTTTAGGAGTTAAACAAAACATGTTTACGACATCTTGAAACGTCGTTTCTCGTCAACCGTTTCAGTATGTGTGTTGTTACAAACTTGAACGGTTTCCTGCAGGAGACCATGAGAGCCGTTCAAGCTCTCGTCGCCTACGCCAGACGGGACACAAATCGCGCGCTCTACGATATGCGTATCACTCTGGAGTCGACGGCTAAAACCGGATGGAAGAAGGTTGTACATCTCAAGAAAGGAAACTTCGCCGTCCTCTCTACATTGACTGTAAGCACCTGTTGAGCGTTTCTGGTGTCGCGGTCCCAGATTTGGCCCGAATCTGCCGAAATTGGCGAATGTGGGACCGCCATGGTAGCTGTCAAAAACTTTCCGTGGTTGGTAACATAGCTTCTGTTAGTGATATATAAAGTATTCCAATATGATTGTTATTCGAAAATGTTTAATAAAAATACATGCGCAGTATTCGTTTTGAGGACTCGGCCCGGACATGACGTATGTCACGAACACTACGCCAGAGCAGATAAAAGTGGGCACTGCGCTTGCGCGCACATGGCAGATGTGCGCTTTGCCAAATCTGGGCCTACCACACCGGTTCAGTGTACATGTGTCCTTGTATGAATGACGATGTCTGACATTTAGTGTGATTGTTCTGTCACGGGAGTTTGTTTTTGAGTTTGTGAATAACTTACAAGGATCTTAGTTATCGAAATAGGGGTGATTTTAGACAACTGAAGCGTTATCTTACTGGGTAACGTTAATGGTTGTGCATGGATTTGCAGCTTCCTAGAGCATTCAACACATTGAAGGCGACAGCAACCGGAACTGGCATGGCACTAATGCAGGTAAGCGATCGGCGCAGACTGTCTGAAACACAGACGGATGAATCATATTATTTCTTGTAAGGCCTACTGGCTCCAATACTCCTCATTCTAAATTTCTTCTCATCGTTCCCTTAATTTTTCCTCTCTATCTGTATCTGCCCCTCCCCTGCTACCCTGCTGCTCTGTCTGCCACTCTTTGTCTTTGTGCCACATCTCTCTAATTCACAAATAAATTATGTAGATACGCACACTCACGCACACACACACACACACACACACACACACACACACACACGCACGCACGCACACACACACACACACACACACACACTCGCTCTCGCTCTCGCTCTCGCTCTCGCTCTCGCTCTCGCTCTCGCTCTCGCTCTCGCTCTCGCTCTCTCTCTCTCTCTCTCTCTCTCTCTCTCTCTCTATCTCTCTCTATCTCTCTTTCTCTCTGTCTCTGTCTATCTCCCTCTATGTTCACCTGTCTGTCTGTTTGTCTGTCTGTCTATATGTGTGTCTGTCTGTCTGTCTGTCTGTCTGTCTGCCTGTTTGTCTCTCTCTCTCTCTCTCTCTTCACTATCACTACCCTTTTTCTCCGATGCCGCATCAAAAATCATGGACAGCGGAAACACTCGGATGCCACAAACTACGTCAGTCGTTCTGTTCATATGATAAGATGTACCATGGCCTCATATCACGTAGGACATTTACCCTTTGATCTCATCCACCGTACGTTTTCATATAAATTGAAGTACGTTGCCCTCCGCTCAGATGGCCACTACAGTGAACGTTGAGTACGACGCCATGCTGAGAAAACCACCGGTTCGCTCTTTCGATCTTTGGGTCGAAAACCTCGCTTTTTGGGGTCGAAACAGCAGTCACTTCGACATGAATATTTGCATAAGGTAAGGAGATTTAAATAGCATGGTACAAAGAGAACATGGTAAACAAACATTGCAATGACCTCACCACTTCATATAATGCGGAGTGATTCATCCTATAGCATCAGTGTCATTATCATTGTCATTGTCATTGTCCTTATCTTTGTCGTTATCGCTGGACGTGATAAAGGCACACAAAAGAATATTATACGACACGTAGACGCAACAAGGGAAAATGCATAACCATATATTCATTCTTTATGGATTTGTGTTCAATTAGATCCGGTCTTAATACACAAAACAGTGACGTAGACTAACGTGCAATACAGTCAAGCAAACGACACAGTCCACTATTTATTCAGCTGTGCTTCTTTTGCCGGTCAAAACAGTCGCGATTTAAAAGTACCGGTATCCATAACAATACCACTGCATTGTTTATGTTCCACAGTAGACACTGAGCAGCTTTCAATTGTTTATCAGTTATCACCAAGATGGCGAATCACCATGACAACCGCACTCCAAATATGGGCAATGACGTACAACTAATGGTTCCACTGACGACGTATTTACGTGGTTTTCCTCTAGGTGGACAAGACTGGACATAGCCCCCCGCAGTGGTGCCTCAGTCCTGGAAGTGGACATCCCCACTGGATTCTACGTGCGCAAGGAACTGCTGCGTTTATACCAGCGCGTGGGTCCCATCGACAGCATGAGATCTCGCTACACCAAGCACAAAGTCGTGCTGTATTTTGAATACGTAAGCAGCGTTGTTACCATATGAAATACTTCCACGTTCGAACAATGTGATAAACTACACAAATGCAACAAACTAATGAGTGATCAATCGAGGGGACGGTGGTTCAATCCCACCTGCCGCTGTTTCGAAACTTAGGCAATTTCGTTTCCAATATCACCTCAGATTGCTCGTGTCTTTCGGAAGAGACACTATAAGCCGGTGGTCTCTTCTATCTGGTGTCAATGCAAGGGGAAGTAAAACATCCCACACAGGGGGGGGGGGGGGTAAACGTGTAACCTGTAGTGGACTCACTAATTGTAGAGATGGAAAACTCTAAAAACCAAGCTTCACTTGGTTTTTTCTAAAACCTGCTTTTAGAAACTACATAGTGCA
>OZ024865.1:36069565-36079565 GCA_964017155.1 Oasisia sp. SBJ-2009
ACAGTGGCTGGGATCGGTAGTTGGAGTTGCATAACAGCCAAGAGTTCCAGCTACGTTCATTTCACACATAGTGGAACATTTAAAAGGAACAAAATAAACGCCAGCAGTACACTGTTCTATATCTTAATACTTGTTCTAGATTCACCGTTAGCAATGTGGTGTTTTGGTCTTACAGCACTGAAACATTTGAACTGGTTTTACACCGGGTTCTAAATCGAGCGACCCCATGTTTGAATCATGTGCAGTCATTTCGAACATTTAACAAGCAATGCAGCCTGTGCGAAAGACTATTCGGGTATAGGAAATGATGGATAGTTATATAGAAAATATTATCTGCGAGTTAATTGCAGCTCCATGACTGCGTATTTCACAGAGAATCGTAGATGATATTCGATTAAACAGATATGCCAGACTGTAAATGGATTTGCGCAGTCGCATTGGAAGAGATTACATTTACTCTTTTTAAGTTGTTGACGTTTTACGTAACTCCCACCATCCGCCAGAAACCCGAGAAATGATCAGATTACTTCAGATAAAAAGGTTTCGTCGTCCCTTTGTAGTAGCCCCCGACCCCAACGGACGGGCGTTCTTTACTCCTTATCGCAAATGTCCCACGTGAACACCTTTCTCCGGTTCCACGCCGGCGATCACTACATTCGACACGCGCCGCTGAACACAGAGCACAAGGTCAAGGTCGCTGGAGTAGATGGCGGCCCAGTGCCCAGTCACTTGACCCTATGCTCCTTTTTGCTCGGCACGTGGACTAGAAAGAGGACTTTGCTCTGGAACGGGCTTACTGGGCCATTTGTCGCCGTTTACTGGAAGGCCACATACACGTGGTTGTGTAGGGTGGAAATCGAGCGGTGGTGAATATCGTGAGGGAAATATTTCCCCCGAAGAGGCTACGCCGTTCGAATCGAAGGAGCCGGAGATCTGTGAAACTCACGTTAAATAAAAGGTTAGTTCTGCCGAAAGCAGTGTGTGTGTGTGTGTGTGTGTGTGTGTGTGTGTGTGTGTGTGTGTGTGTGTGTGTGTGTGTGTGTGTGTGTGTGTGTGTGTGTGTGTGTGGTGTGTGTGTGTCAGTGTGTGAGTGCGTGCGTGCGTGCGTGCGTGTGAGTGTTTGTTTGGGTGTGTGTGTGCTGCATGCTTGTAAACAGAATGTGGACTTTATAATTACACCAGGACCTATTGGTTGTGGACATTTAGGAACTCCACACGAGTAACGTATGTGAAAAGATTGACATGAGTCGGTTTTAAGTGGGTCAACAGTTAGCCACTCATGAATAAGTGATTATTCATAAGAAATCGCAGGTCACAGTGACACTACACTAAAACGCGGCTATACATTATGTTTACCACTACAAAGGGAAACATACAGAACTAATCATCCGGTTTGTTCTGTTACGCAACTCGGGCCTCGTGCCGTCAACCGCCAGGGTCCCGTTACCTCGTTACGCCGCATTCATTCATTACATCCTGCAGTTATTGACACATGTTGTAGATATGCCATATAGTTATAACAGTTGATGACTAAAAGATGAACTGACACAAAATAAAATAGCGCGGGCCTGCATAAGGAAGGCGAATACCATCAGCGCCGCCTAGCGATGCTGTGGGTTCTCCGTTCACGTATCTATTAGATCACGTTTTGCTTAGCAACCGAACCAACCCTTACGAAAATGTCGCCACCAACGATAGGATTTTTATTTGAAATTCTGGTATTGTTTCATTTTTCAACAACAAGATTGCTTATTCGAGAATGGTATCCAAAATGATAATTTGGATAGATGCATAAAGTGTCGTTGCGCAGCACAAACATTACGATAAAACAATAAACAATGATACGTACACCACTTGTGTGGCTAAGAGAGAGAGAGAGAGAGAGAGAGAGAGAGGAGGGGCACAATATATATATATATATATATATATATATATATATATATATATATATATATGAGCAAGTCAAAGGACAGGTCTGTGTACGTTCAACAGTGTTTACCCAGATAGCAGACCCACGTTGGGCCAACGTCATTTTGCTTGTTGGCCCCTCGTTGGCCCAGCATGTTGACCCAACGTTGGGCCAACGTTGGCAAATTATAATCCAACATTGGCCCAACGTTGGGCCAATGTTGGCTCAATGTTGGGCCAACATTGGATCAACGTTGGGCCAACGTTGGGTTATGGATGTGCCACCGTTGGCCCAACGTTGGGTCATGGATGTGCCACTGTTGGCCCAACATTGGCTCAATGTTGGGCCAACATTGGCTCAATGTTAGGTCAACGTTGGCTCAATGTTGGGCCAACATTGGATCAATGTTGGGCCAACATTGGGTTATGGATGTGCCACCGTTGGCCCAACGTTGGGCTATGGATGTGCCACTGTTGTCCCAACATTGGCTTAATGTTGGGTCAACGTTGGCACATCCATCTTTTTTGGTCTTGTATTTAGAAGCTACACGTTTCTTATATAGCACACATGCAGATCTTGGTTTTTTAATAATGGTTTATTAATATGGAACTGCTCATAACATTGATACGGCCACATCACTACACATAAATACACCCACACACATGCACACACTCACATACATCTACATACACACCACCGCATCTACACGCACACAGCAGCACAGCACACAACACACTCACTCACACACATCTACATACAAACCACCAGAGTTACACGTACACAACAGCATAGCACACAAAACACTCACCCACTCACTCACACACACACACATGTACACACACACACACACACAGACACACACACACACCCACACACACACACACACACACACACACACACACACACACACACACACACACACACATATATATACATACACACCACCATAGCTAAATGCACACAACAGCATAGCACACACACACACACACACACACACACACACACACACACACACACACACACACACACACACACACACACACACACACACACAGATAACAAACACACACACACACACACACACACACACACACACACACACACACACACACGTTTACACTCACACACACGTTTACACACACATACGCACACACACGACATAAACACACATATGTACACACATGTACACACATACACACACACCCACACACACACACACACACACAGACAACAAACACACATTTACACACACACACACACACACACACACACACACACACACACACACATTTACACACATTTACACACACACACACACACACACACACACACGTTTACACTCACACACACGTTTACACACACATACACACACACAGACAACACAAACACCACACACGACATAAACACACATATGTACACCTATGTATTTATGCATAAACACAAGTGTGCACTCACTCGTGTTCACACACTCGTATGCACACACATGTGCACACATACATATGCACACACATGTATGTGTGCATAAGTATGCACACACGGATTGATTCGCAGGTATACACATATAGATAACCAACACACACACAGACAATATATAATCACAACACACACACCACATATACACATGCACACAAGTACACTTATGCACAAACAAGTATACATACACACACGTATATATGCACATGCATGGGTATGCATACATATACACACATGTATGCACACATAGGTACACACACACACACACACACACACACACACACACACACACACACACACACACGTACAACCTACATACACATACCACGTACATACATAAACACACCACATAAACACACACACACACACACACACACACACACACACACACACACACACACACACACACACACACACACACACACACACAAACACAAACACAAACACACACCATGTAGACACATACAAATCTCATAAATATACACACACACATCTTACAAACGCACCGCACACCACACACACACACACACACACCAAATTCACACCACATAAACACACAAACACAAATATAAGCACATGCATATAACAGATTCACGCACACAGATCATTCCATAGACTCATTGCATGAAGCTGTTGGAACAATTCTTCCTAAGAGCACTCGATCTTTTTTTTGAGAAGTGGTTGCTGTAGTCTTCACCGAACTATTCCTCATCCAGATCCTGTTGCAATCCTTGGTGTCATTTCTGCAATAGGGCGTGTAAGTCTCGCGCGCGAAAACGAGGCTGGGGGCAGTTGGGGGCAGAAAGTCCATATTCTCCATGTTAACGTATAGGACTTCGTTTTGTTTTTGGTTGTAATAATCGAACGGTTCCAGTCTAATTATTTCAGTTATACTGTCCGAAGGATTATTACAAGCAGAAGCAGTGGAACACTTTGCCGGTGACAATGATCACATAAATCATGAATTTTAATCTATTATAATGGTGGTTGCCATGGCAACAGCGGCAAGTACTTGCGTTTGGCGATCTTGACTAATAATGAAAAGTGCCATTTTTTGCGAAATACAACCTGTTTGGGGCAAGCGTACACATGTGTTATGATTATGCGCATTTAGGCAACTTGTCGGATATAAGTGCTTATCGAAACAACAACGTACAGCAATGTAAAATGCAAATCCCGTAAAATATTTTATTGTGTATTATTCTTGTGTCCAGTCCTCAAATGTCTCGCTTAGACCCCAATAAGCTCCAATCGCGCGGAGTCTCGCCATGTATCGTGACCCACTTGCACGCCCTATTATAATTCAGGATGACAATGAGTTTTACAATGAATTATAAAATTATAGAATAGTGTTAATTTTGAATTTACCCCGTAAAACAATCAACCACATAATAATGTTTATTATAATTCAGATAAGTTGTGTTTACCCCAATGAATGCTGCAGGGCCTACAACTAAACTGGATATTATTAGAAACAACTGGAATGTAGGAAAGGTATAATGAAGTCACTGTAATATAATAAATTATTGAAACAGCATGTATAATTTCAAATGCAATGATCATGATACTTTAAGTACAAAACAAATTAGGCAGAAGATGGTCTTTGTGATTTAGTACTCAGTGTTACATAAACCTTACTTCTGACTATATAGTCTTAATAAAAATTAAGTCAAAGAGTAATAAATTGTAATTACCTGTAGAAGTTGCAAACTGTTAAATCAATGATCTTTTAATCCACACACCAAAACCAGGAGCTGTCTTCCCTATCTAACACACAGCTTGATATGAGGTCTGAAAATTCAAACCCCTATACACTTGTATAACTACAAGCCAGATACAAGCTAGATACATGTGTGAGGTTATTAATAGTTAATGGTAAACGTATACTTGATTCCTTTTTGGTAAATTTTAAACACAAGACCAAAAAATATGTTCGTTAAGCCAATTAACGCTGGCCGAACATAAAAACCACATACACATATTAAGCTTACGTTGGCCCAAAACAACGTTGGCCCAACACAAAAAACACATACTGGACATAAGAAGCTTACGTTGGCCCAACATTGGGCCAACGTTGGCCCAATACAAAACCAATGTTGGCTGAATGTTGGATTATAATTTGCCAACGTTGGTCCAACGTTGGTCCAACTAGCAAAATTATGTTGGCCCAACGTATGTTGCCAACGTTGGCCCAATGTAAAATGCCAACGTTGGCCCAATGTTGGCCCAACATTGGATTATAATTTGCCAATGTTGGCCCAACGTTGGCCCAACATGTTGGACCAACGTAGAGGCAACGAGCAAAATGACGTTGGCCCAACGTATTTTGCCAACGTTGGCCCAATGTAAAATGCCAACGTTGGCCCAACGTTGGATTATAATTTGCCAACGTTGGCCCAACGTTTGTCCAACATGTTGGGCCAACGTAGGGCCAACGAGCAAAATGACGTTGGCCCAACATATGTTGCCAACGTTGGCCCAATGTAAAATGCCAACGTTGGCCCAGCGTTGGCCCAACGTTGGATTATAATTTGCCAACGTTGGCCCAACGTTGGCCCAACGTTGGCCCAACATGTTGGGCCAACGTAGGGCCAACGAGCAAAATGATGTTGGCCCAAAGTATTTTGCCAACGTTGGCCCAATGTAAAATGCCAACGTTGGCCCAACGTTAGCCCAAATTTTTATAACTGAAAATTTAACTGTATAATTATGTGGATTGTGTCATTAATTGAACCACCGCTGTACCAACATTAATAATATCAAACTCAGTTTATTTGAAATTTATGTTGGCGGTACATCGTTGGCCCAATGTTGGCCCAACGTTGTTCACCCAACGCCAACATTATGCCAACGGTACCATAGTTGGGCCAACATTGGGCCAACGTAGGCTTGCTATCTGGGTATTTTGTATGTATACAACTCCCAGAGATCTGCTCTGTAAGAGATAATTACATACCGCACAATTACAAGTACATACATATCAAACTATTCATACATTTACATTTCCTGTGCCAATTTATAAACCGTCTAATCTTGTGTTACTCTATGTATTCTATCAGTATACATATTACACATATTGTAACCGTACTAATAATACAGAACAACTTGAATTAGAGGTTATAAAGCAATGACTATAATGCACTGATAACAAACACTTGTTGGTTAAAATTACCAAACAATTAACATATACATACCCTCCAATTATTCGCTCCCGCACCACTTGGCGGACTCGGCGCTACTTACTGGCAAACCCGCTTCTCTGTAACGGCGCTATACTTACTGGCAAACCCGCTTCTCTGTAATTGAACAACCAATGTTGTATGTTAAGGCGGTAATATAATAGACAAGTCTATAATTGCAGAGTTACATGGGTGCAGCAATGCATAGTACACAACGTTCTAATAGTTATATGATTGTATTACATTGCATGAGCGCAGCTTCAGAACTGAATTGCCACGCCCTATCAGCTATACATTCACTTGCCACGGCTATTTTATCAACGTGTAAAGTATAGCAAATATAGCTGAATTATTTATACAAATATAATAACATGCAATATCATGTGATACAAGAACCTAATACATACATAAAACGGACATATAAATGCAACAAAACAATCCTACCAGGCCGCTGGTGGTAATTGATTACTGGGTCCCGATACTAGGTGTTGACCGATTGCTGGCCTAGGGCTTACTGCGCCTAACAAGTTGTCCAGCTTGACCAGCTGGGCGTGTCACTATACGTAAGTGCCCTGATGACTAGAAGCATCCACCAGATATATATATATATATATATATATATATATATATATATATATATATATATATATATATATATATATATACAGATATATTAGTTGATTAAATTAGTTAGTCAATGTGACATATAGATTATACATAGGGCACAACAACAGAAGGACAACTTCGAGTGTCAAATTTTAAAACAACAAACACAGTTTTAGGTAAATCTATTATATTTTATAATGCTGTTAGTCGACTGCAACATTCACCACAATTTCAATACCCACATCCGCAAAGGTAACTTCTACATTACGTGTTAATATATTACATCGCAGATGCAATGCATATAAGTCTACATGTACAGGACAATGGGCATTCTGCAAAAAAACACCAGTCAGTTCAACTGATCAGACACAATGGTATAAACCACGTATATTCTGACGAATAGACTGTCGTACGTAATGACTCTTACTATCAGTAGATGATATCTCTTCTAAGAAAGCTTCTTTAGTGACAAGACCCATATCACGCAGCGAATAAAGTGTGGTTATTGTACAGTTTGTTGCGTGAAGGACGACGTTGTATTCAAAGACATCGGTATCGGATTTACTAAAACATCTACAATTCAACGAAAAACCTGTTATCTTCTAACCGCAACACCAAACAAGAGCAACTGGTGTCTTATATAGATAAACGTGTGACAAAAATGATTGTAAACGTATTTTAGAACCTCGGTGCCGTTTACTAGGATGCTGCGAAATCAATAAAAACAGTTAAACAAGTTAAACATAAAATGAGAACTACCAGAAGTACTTGCTCGAGTAGATAGCTCGATATTGGTTTGATTTGCACCGGTAAAACATCCGGCATACTTTATTTATAGACAGTATTCATGCTTTTGAATACAGTCGTCGATACGTCGTGGAAATGTGTTAGTTTCTTGTGTGTTTCACTCGCTAACACAGGCCCAGTACAGAGATCACTGATCTGTGTTTTATGGAAGCCGAAACAGATCGAAGGAGATTGCTATTTTTGGCAGTTCTGTTGTTCAGTGATCGCACAAACAACCGCTTATCGTAACAACTGGCAGCCTGACACTCGGGCATCGGAACACAAGTGTCATCCACCTGCACCACGAGAATCAGTACACAAAAACATGTCTAGACGACTCTGTTGAGACATATCTCAGTCCGTCTTCACTGCTCCCCTTGGGGTTTGTACAGTCAACCGTAACGAATTGTTCAGTCAGCCGTAACGAAATGTTCAGTCAATCATAACAAATAATTGTTCAATCCACACGAGAGCTGACGTCCCATCTTTTCGATGTGCGCCACTTCCAAACAGCACAGAATACTTAAACTAATGTCATGATATCACGTCGATAAATGCCAACCGCCTTTATCAAGCTACGTGAATATTCCTATTTGCGCCAATCACCCTTTAGTTCTCGTCACCATTTCACTGAACGTGCCAAGTATCATATCACATTGCAAACACAGCAATGCATCATCGGCTACGGAGCCAGAAAGAAGAGGAATGAAGAGGAAAATGAGGCGGGAATGAAAAGATGGGACACCATTGCTTAAAGACTAGAATAAATCATTCAAGTCCCATCATAGAAACCAGTCGGACACGACATTAGCTGGCACTCATTGGTGTATGTCCGACTAAGAACAAGTTATCACAAGTACAAACGCTTAATGAAGCTGGCTATCCTCTCACGCCAGGGGTCGCTGCGGCTGATTACACCAGTACCTACCTTGACTCTACCCCTGACATATCCCTTTCATAAACTCCTCTTAACGTCCGCCAATGGAAACGCCCACGTCGAACGTGGATGATACACATATCGGTTCATTTTCACATACTGTTTTCAAAGAAAGGAACACATTATGAACTGATCTTGCTAACTGAATATTGTTTAAAACAATGATATATCCCAGAATCATAGATTACACACATTTACAAAATAAACCTTTGATAATCGACACGATTCCTTATCCCCAGAGAACGTTGTGTGCAGTGTGTCTGATAGTATGCCGATGCGTGCATTAAGTATTTGTAACGACATAGGGAAAGTGTTGCATGTGATGTTTTCGAGAACACTTTTATATGGGACAAACAGCTTAGCGTTAATGTGTTTTCTATAGTATGGCATGAGGGTTTTCAGGTGGGTTAAAAAACATCATAAGTAACGCCTACTACGGTGTCACAAGTATACGTTGTGTATCGCGGAAACGCTTCGGCATTTGGAGAATAGGTCAAAAACTATTATTACCCAAAAAGTGAATTCACCATGTGGCCAATCTGCCATATAACGTAGTATTGCATAATATTATGTCATCGTCGTCATTGCTATCATCATCATCTTCTTCTTCTATGTCGTCACGATCGTAATCATCATCATCATCTCCTTCTATGTCGTCACGATCATTATCATGTCGTCACGATAGTTATTACCATCAAATTATTCTATTTCGTCACGAAAGTTATCATCATCATCTTCTTCTATGTCGTCACGATCGTTAACATCATCATGTTCTTCTATATTGTCACGATCGTTATCATCATCATCTTCTTTTATGTCGTCACGATCGTTATCATCATCTTCTTCTTCTATGTCGTCACGATCGTTATCATCATCATCTTCTTCTATGTCGTCACGATCGTTATTATCATAACGTCATCGACAAACGTGTTATCATCGCAATATCGTCATCATCGCCATCACGCCTTCATCGTCAGTTATTGTGGTGAACATAATATCAAATCAACGAGGCATTGTGGGTGTGGTCTAACCTGAAGTTAACCTTAATTCTGTACACATGCGCCCCTGTGAACGTAGAGTCATCGCCCGACCGTACGTGTGTGTGCGTGT
>OZ024865.1:36084565-36094565 GCA_964017155.1 Oasisia sp. SBJ-2009
TTTGTCTTTCTTTCCAGAAATGTTCTGTCCATAGTCTCCTTTTTCCGTCTATCATCTCTTCCTTTTCAACTCCTGCGTTCTCCTCTGATCTCAAATACGTCCTTTCCATCCATCGTTTCTGTGTCCATGGTGTTTTTTGGCCTCAATTGGTTTTTGCTAGTTTTCTTACACTCATCTTCACAAAGCAGTCTGCCCATTTCATCCGGCTTCTTATACTTCATCACAGACTGAAGTGCATTCCTACATATTTTCTCAAGTAGTTCAGCGTTCTGTTTGTATACCTTCTTGTTCTTGTTATTTATCGAATCTCGTCGTTCTTGCAAACTGTCACATCATTGCTAAAACACATCACCCTATTTGTCGAACGCATTCATCCGCAAAACTGTTGACCCCGTTATCACATACATTATCACTACTACAATAAAATGACGCTCTCATCGCTAACATTCCAAATAATCTCATTATCGACTCCCGTTTTGACAAGTCTTTCTACTTTCTATTTGTATTGCTCTTTGCCTAATCTGTGTCCGTTATGCGAACCATCATTAATACTCTGTTATATTACTTAATGTTTTTGTCATCATCAGAACTTGAGTATACGATAATATTCAACCATCTTATAATATCTTCTTTCTAGATACTTATAAATGTAGAGGCACATGGACTACCATCTTTCTACTCAAACACAATTAGCTACGTTCAACTATAGTAACAGAAAACACAGGACACTGCTATTTTCTCCCTATTGTAGGTCTTACGTCATCGTGGCCCCACGCAGAGTTCGACCGGATATGGTTGTGCAGGTTCACGTGACAACATTCGTATTGAACTCGCCCCACCTGACGGTGAGAGCGGCAGTGAGCAAAGATGGCGTCGAGTACGCGACCGTTGTCTCTAGATTCACCAGCGGCTCATCCAGACTCATTCAAATGAAGGTGAACCACAAACGCACAGTAAACACTAGGGAGGGCTCTTAATGTAATACATTTTCACATCTGGACAAAATCATGAAATTTGGCAATGATGACTTTGATACCATACCATTTAAAAAAAATTATGGAAGCAACCTGAAATTTTGATTCTTCCACCAATTTTTGCAATATTCAAAATGGCTGCCATCCAACATAAATAAAACTAGTTTTTCTATATCTCAGGGACCGTTTCACATATGTTGGCATACGTGGGCATACGTTTCCGGATATTATCATTTCAAATATTTTATACTTGAAGTTATCCCACATTCACATCCGCCATTTTGAAAAATGGCGGCCGTATACATTAATGATCCTATATCTTATGAAATATGTCACCCAGAGTTGTGATTTTGGCGTCAATGTATAGATAAGTGGATACTGGAAAGCCATTTCAAATGTATCAAACATTTTACAATTGACCTTCATTAGATGTGAATGTTGGACAAGTTCAAATATAAAATATTTGAAATTGGGATACCCGAAAATACATATATATGGAGCCCAATAGTAGTGTTTTATGTGAAGCAGTTCCTGAGAAAAGGACACACAATTTTTTTGATGGCAGCTCATTTGAATATTGCAAAACATATGGAAGCATCATAATCTCAGGTTGCTTCCATCAACATTCTTAAATAGCATGGTACAAAGGTCATCTCTGCCAAATGTCAAGCTTTTGTCCAGCAATGACAATTTATGGCCTTTGGTGACATTAAGAGCCCTTGCTACACTGATATTTGATCTACAGAAATACAGGCGACCTGTCACTTTCTAACCTAATCACGGAAACATACGTACGTACGTACGTACGTACGTACGTATGTATATACATACAAATGCACGCACATACACACATACACGCATACACGCATACACACATACGTACATACGTACATACATACATACATACATACATACATACATACATACATACATACATACATACATACATACATACATACATACATACATACATACATACATACATACATACATACATACATACATACATACATACATACATACATACGTACATACGTACATACGTGCGGACGTGCGGACGTACGTACGTACGTACGTACATACATACATACATACATACATACATACATACATACGTACATACATACGTACGTACGTACGTACGTACGTACGTACGTACGTACGTACGTAAATCCAAACATCCTAACAATCACCCCAAAAACGCTTGAAATCGTTAAGTACAATTACAGAACCAAAACATGGCGACGTTAGTCGATTAGTGCAGCCAAGTGGCGACATCTGCTGATCACTGCAGTCACCAGCGCTGAGTGTGTTTTAAAATCAGATGCCGGAGAATGCCGTGGCGGGGAACTATACCCTTCACGTGGAGGGATCAGCAAACGGCGGGTATGGAAGCTACATCTTTCAGAACGAAACGCAACTCATGTTCAACCCCAAACACGTGTCCGTTTTCATTTCTACCGACAAACGTATATACTACAAACGAAAAACAAGTGAGTGTTCAGCGCGCGCTATTATATTTTGTCTAGCTATTGTAAAGTTAATGCAACAAAGACCTGTATTGTTGATTCGGCAATTGACGCAGCAGCATCTCGATGGTGGAATGAATTAACTGAGAACATTCGTGCATCCGGGACATTATCTATGTTTAGAAAGTGTTTAAAGACATATCTTTTTAATAAACATTTCAATTAATTCCATTTTTTTAAATGACGGACTTTGCTTTAGAATTTCTTTTTAGTGTCATACACGTTTTAATCAATGTATACATTTAAGATTAATTTATAGATTTATATATATATATATATATATATATATATATATATATATATATATATATATATATATATATATATATATATATATATATATATATTCGTACACAGTTTTAGTAAAGGTTTTAATTATATATTTATTTGTACAATTTACATACCACGTTTTAGTACTATACATCTTAAAAGTAGTGTTTAATTTATTTAAAATAAATGTATATAATTTACATACAATGGTTTACTAGTACATCTTGAAACCAAAAATTATTATGATTTATATTAATTTATATAATTTACATTTCTATTTATTAATATACATTTAGTATATTTCTTGTGCAGCGCATCGAACCGCCATGCGGGAATTAGCGCTCTATAAAAACTGAATTATTATTATTATATTATTATTATTACGTCAGGATGGTCAGCATACATGTCCATAGGCCAGTTGTGGAATAACAAGGTAGACTTTCAATTCCGACGACATCTTCTTATTGCAATTATTGCTGTTGTATACAAAACGTTTGTTACTGTTGCTCACCTGACGGAAAGTGGACCCTCCGTATTAGGGTCACTGTCCATAATGATGAGGTTACGACACTTTACGTCACGACAATGACATTTACACATGTGTTGCATGCGGTAACAATTACAATAATAACATTTTCATTGCCTCGTGATTAGGTAATTGGAACCTGAATGTAGAGGTGACCGTATTGGGAGAGTTACTATTATATTTGCGGTTTCTTAGGGTGACTGTAATGCCGAGATCACCGCAAATCGAAGCTTAAGGGAATACAAAAAAGGCTATGACTGAAAGTAACATGAAACGTGTGTGTTTCAGTACATTTTCGTGTAGTCGCCCTGCATCCAAATCTACTTCCGGTGATGTCGGGATCAATTCACATTTTCATCAAGGTATGTTGTTACACGACTGGTTTGCTATGCGAACTGGTTAGTGTCGAATGTAATATCGCACGTCAAGTAAAACCGACTAATCCAACCGGTTGCTTTGCAATAACCTTTGTTGTCAAAAAGCATAATTATTGAAAGATATGACTGATGGATGTAACTAAATGATGTACGGCTTTTGGAGCATTTTATTAGACATTGCTTTATATATGAGATTAATACTATTATGCTGTATGAATATTGCTCCAGACCAGTTTTAACTAGTACAATACTTGGAATGATTAATCAAGAAACATTCAAGAAATTGCATACTTCAACAACATGGATGATTCTTTATTGTGCATCAGCAGAAAAACTACGTATCAAACGAGTAACGGCGCTGATGAAATAGGGACATTTGCACGATAGCGTTGTGGAAATGAACGGACATTTGCCTACTCCTATGGAAATGTCCGGTTTGATGACGCATGACAGTCCACGTTTGTTTGTGTTGTCCGTAGGACGGAGCCGGACATGTCGTCCGAAGGTGGTTGTCGCAACAGATTAGTCACGGTGAGGACCCTAAAACCGTGACATGTCCGAGAACAATAGGGACTTCAAACAACATCAAAAGAGCCATTTTCTTTCAAAAGGATGTAGATTATTTCCTGAAAATGTCATTTCCGAGATATGAATCATCAAGCGGGAAAGCATTACCACACGCGTGCACGCACACGAATATACACACGCACACCCCACACATGCATACACATGCACAGACATACACATATACACCTACACATACGTACACACAAACACGCATACATACAATTATAAACACATACACACCACATACACCATCAACACACACACACACACACACACACACACACACACACACACACACACACACACACACACACACACACACACACACACACACACACACACACACACACTAACACACACCTGTATACATACCCGCACACACACATACATACATACATATATGCACTTCCTAACCCCCGCACACAGACATACACAAATACACACCACCACATACACACACAATCATACACACACAAACGCAAACACAAACGCAAACACAAACACAAACACAAACACAAACACAAACACAAACACAAACACAAACACAAACACAAACACAAACACAAACACACACACACACACACACACACACACACACACACACACACACACACACACACACATACACACACACCACTGAAGTCAAGCAGCGGGTCAAAAACGTTTCCCAAACAACATACCTATACTTATACACGTTGGCTCATTTTGAATAAAAATTATTTTGGTAGCGTGTTTTGTCAACATTGATATGTGTACAACCCTACAGTAGATGAAACGATAATACTAAGACCCAGCAGTAATGTGTGACTCATGGTGTTGTTAATTACTATTCGATATTTCCTTCAGGTTATTACGAAGGCAGTTTTGGTACGGAGCATCCTTGCAAGCACGGGTGGTGGTCCATCATCGTGGAAGGATGGGTAGGTGATCTTCGTGTGGCTGTGTCGGGTGAGTGTGTTAGTGAGTGAGTGAGTGAGTGAGTGAGTGAGTGAGTGAGTGAGTGAGTGAGTGAGTGAGTGAGTGAGTGAGTGAGTGAATGGGTGGATGGGAAAGTAATGGAAGGGGCCATGGTTAGAAGAACGAGGGAGAGAGTTGCAGAGGAATAAACGTAAGGTGGAGGAAACATGGAGAGACATAATCAAGGCAGCCACGTGGTTACTGTTGTCTATAGCAATACGATACATAATGCCGTAATTATCTATTTTGTGTATTGAAGTTTACATAATCGTTTTCTCTGCGAGCTGATGACTGTCATGCGTGTCTGTCTATATCTCAGTTTGTACCCGTTTTGTTGCTTTCTGTCTGTCTGTCTGTCTGTCTGTCTGTCTTCTGTCTGTCTGTCTGTCTGTCTGTCTGTCTGTCTGTCTGTCTGTCTGTCTGTCTGTCTGTCTGTCTATCTGTCGGTATGTCTGTGTGTCTGTGTGTGTGTGTGTGTGTGTGTGTGTCTGTCTGTCTGTCTGTCTGTCTGTCTGTCTATCTGCCTGTCTAGCATCGGCGTGCATTTAACCTACGAGAACATTCCTAGAAAATCAACCTATTACAACCTATTAAGCCACGTACGTTGGCTATAAATAAACCTGACATTCCCAGCAGACGCTGAACTGTGAATGGCTGGAGTTCGGTTATTGTGTTATTGTCAGACGAACAACAGGGTTGGGTGGCAGGGCCTGAAACAACGAGTAGTCGTTGTAGCCAGGTGGCTGTATTTGTTGAGAAAAAACGCATTATGGTCACACTATGTGGCGTGGCCCATGCATTTTCGAATGAAAACGAATCGCGTATTATTTATTTCTAGGACACAACTGAAAGTCTCACAACTTTTGTGTTTGTTGCAGGGTTACACGTACAAGGCACACCGGTTCAAAACAGAAAATTATTGTAGGTGTTGTTTTGTTTCCTTTGTCAAATTAATGTGTGCACGCAAAACGATAGTATCGCCATCACAGAAAAGTAAATTTGACTAATGGTTGTAACAGTATTTGATCTCAACTGCGAAACTAATATTCACTTGTGGTGATGTGATTTCGATGTTTCATTATTATGTTATTTCTATTGACTAAAAACACCTTTCTAATAATTAAATTATCTCATTACCGGTTGGTTGTTGTAATGCAGTTGTCACAGTGTGTTTTGTCACGTGTTTATTACACGCCTGAATCACATGATTTCTTTTGACAGACAGGACTAAAACTGACATCAATGTGACCATGCCGGCGTATGTACTCGATAATGAATATGCACTCGCCGGCGTCATCATCGCCAAGTAGGTGACATTTAACATACGTTGTCGCGCTCTAATTTTTTCGATCCTAATAAACTTTCCGATTGACGTTTCTGCGCATGCGCGATACATGTAAAATCACCAACATGCAGCGAAACGACAAAGCATTTTTGGTATAAATGCCACGGGCTGTTCGTTAACTCTCCTGAGATTATTACTGCGAAGAGTTGCTTAAAACGTCGTTCAATACAATAAAATATTAAATTTGTTTAAGTCACTGTCACGGATTATGGCGCACTACAGTCACGTGATTTACGCTTGCTATCATGCCTCAATACTTGTTTGTCTCGCAGTAATTTGCGACAAATAACTTTGCTGAGAGGTTATACACATACTAACGAACAGTCCGTGGTATATATACCACTCTGTCCTTTCACTGCATTTTGATGATTTTACATTCATCGCGCATGCGCAGAAACGTCAATCGGAACGTTTATAACGCGGGAAAAATGTAAGCGCGACAACGTAATCGACACTGTAAATTGTTATTTAACTGTGGTAACAGTCACTGTGTGGTTGATGCAATACAGCTGGTAATCTGAAATACTCTATATAGCAGTTCTACTGTACTTTCTTTCGATATTTTAATGCGCGGTGATAACCGGAGTAAGAGTCCAACAAATACCATTTTCGCCGATGCAAACTAATGTTATACTAAAAGTGTAATACCAATATAAACTAATTTGATATGAAATCTATAAGCATATGAGTGTTATACTTAATGTTTTATTTTGAAAAATAACGATATTAAACATCATTTAGCCGTTATTTGTTCATGGATATTTTGGATTCATTGAGAGGAATACACGTGTACTATCAACAGTATATGTTTGATATAACAATCGCTTAAATATTTGACTTTTACCATCGAAAGGTTTCAAGGAAAACTTGCCTCTTTGAGACGTCGTTTAGTCGGTTATTTGTATTGCGGATGCGTTTGGAAGACGTCTTTGTGTCATTGCAGTCAGACGACAGGTCGGCCAGTTCACGGTAACGCAACGATCGAACTAGAAATCCGACCCACGGGAATGACAAGCAACTACCCGACCATAAAGAAGAAAATTAGCCAGGTAGGGAACTGGTCACGCGTGACTGCGCACTGTAATAACGTTCACGCTTATCAGAGAGAATATCCGCTTAGCGTGTTCTGTAATGCTGTTATCGTACACTACATCTAGTGCTGACAGGTATATCGTTACAAGACATGTGGTGCATAATTTAATTAGGAGGTGTGCTGTCGTTTAATTTTGTTGCAAAAAAGTATTGTAAACAATTGTCATAAAATATTGCAATTTTGGTTGTTTTTAATGCCCACACATAGAAAGTGTGTAAGAAAAATTGTAATGCAGTGAATGTTCTATTATGTTGGCCCTGAATTAAAATTGTCAATCAAAACATCACATAAATGACCTTGACCTAGTTTTTTTGTAATGTATCATATATGCTACATTGTGCATTAGACGAGATATTAAAAAAAAAAAATGAAAGCTCTATAAATGACTTTATTACTATTACCTCTAACCTACATATGTTTATAGACGACTAACATAGTTTAAAAGGTAACATAAATGAATGTATGCATGTGTTTCCATGCTAAGCTAACACAGCTACATGACTAAATGTGTTCATCGTCCCGTCTGTGAGAATGTCAGGCTTATGTGTGATATGCAACGAAGCAGTTGCGGTCTTTGTGAAGTCAAACCCAGACGTTGCACTTGCTACACTTCACATCATAAATTTCATGATTTGGCACTTCTTCTTCATCGATCACCAACTCAGTTATTTCTTCGTCATCACTGCTTTCAAAGTCACTTTCACCTCCATTGAGAATAATCTCTAGAGCATCTTGCGCTGTGTATAGTCTACTCATCTGTAAAAGTAATAAACATATTTTTGATTAATAAATGTCGTAGTTGTAATGTCTATGTCTTACAAATCACATATCATATACTCCCTATGACTAAGTGTAAGCTAACTAGTGTATAACATTACAAAAGTAAACTTTTTGTTGAGGATACATGAATGTTAAATGTTTAAAAAAATAAACAATGGTATAATAATAATAAATATAAGTGTTGTAGATTGTTTCTATTCATCTTTCATAAGCCTAGCAACAACTACGTTGACGTACGTGAACAGCGAATGCTCACTGCTAAGGCCTAAGCCATATGCCAATGTAATTAAATCCGGGCTGCGGATGACAGTGATGTATTGCTGGCTTAGCTGCCCAGTGTAGCATATGTGATACAACATTTAAAAACATTAATTGCAGTGAAATTTGTTCACACTGCATTGTCAGACTGTAACCAGTATAAACACACAGTGGAATGCTACAACATTATCGATTATTTGTAATAGATACTCACCATGAGTTCGTAAAATGTGGCATTGATCCGAGTCAAAAGTGGCGGGAATTCCAAAATGGTGCAGCACAGTTTCCAAGAACTCAAAAATGAGTTAATGCAAACCCACTAGATGTCGCTAGTATCATTTTTGCAGTGTAACTACATGTATAATAAAAGATACATTGGGCATTTAGGATTGTATGGCATTATATGTTGAATAATTAATGAAAATAAATGATGATCATATATGATACATGGGGCATTAATTATATACACGAGCCCCGACATTTCAGCCCGATCTAAACACGGCATAGAACTTATACATTTGGAAGTTGAGCATAGTACATACATGCACGCACCTAACCGCACGTATGCTCACGCAAGTCAGCACACGCAATAACACTTACGCCCGGACTTCCACGCCCGCACACGCAGACGTGCACTCTCTCACACATACATGGACGCACACAGTCACGCACGCATACATGCGCACACCCGCATGCGCACACCCACATGCGCACACACACATCCACACACATGGGCGCACACACGCACGCACGCACGCACGCACGCACGCACACACACACACACACACACACACACACGAATTGATAATAGTAGTATATAACTTAGTAAAATAATGTTAAAGTCGAATTACACTAATATGAAATACAAACGAAATGTCTCTAGAGAGAGCTGGCGTGTGTCACAAGTCTTAATAAACGTTCGTTTCAGTTTACGGGCCGATGTCCCTTCCAGTTCACGCTGGCCGAGATGCGGCAGCAGGTGGCCCGTCTGACGGGCGCCCAGCTCGTGGTCTCAGCCACTGTTGTCGACTGGTACTTCATCGAAACGAAGACTGAGAGGGCGATCTCGTACGTCATCGACAGCGGCGTCAAGATACGTTTCCTCGGCGGCCGAGTACGGGTCTTCAAGCCCGGCAACCCACTGAAGGCTTTCGTGAGTCTGGCTCTACATCAGTGTGTGTGTGTGTGTGTGTGTGTGTGTGTGTGTGTGTGTGTGTGTGTGTGCGTGTGAGTGTGCGTGTGCGTGTGCGTGTGCGTGTGCGTGTGCGTGCGTGCGTGCGTGCGTGTGTGTGTGTGTGTGTGTGTGTGCGAGTGTGTATGTGTG
>OZ024865.1:36107065-36122065 GCA_964017155.1 Oasisia sp. SBJ-2009
AACAGGTGGGCTTGTCGCCCCCGGGGCCGGGGTAAGCTGGTTCGTGTACTACGACAACAAGAATACATCACTGTAATCGTTAACCTGTACCATAACCATACACCTGTGGCCTACATCTATGATTGGTATTTTGTTCTCTAGGCCCTACGGTCGCATAGACTTCCGCATAAATCTGCCAATGCGGCCACTGCTGTGGGTGATCGGTGCCTTCTCCCTCCACCAAGACCGCGGCCTGGCCTTCGCAGAGTACCCGGTCAGGGTGAGTACGTGCTATTTATACTAACTGATCATGCACTGCCGAGTACCCGGTCAGGGTGAGTACGTGCTATATATGGTAACGAACCATGCATTGCAGTGTACCCGGTCAGGGTGAGTAGGTGCTATTTGTGCTAACTGATCATGCATTGCAGTGTACCCGGTCAGGGTGAGTACGTGCTATTTGTGCTAACGGACCATGCATTGCCGAATACCCGGTCAGGGTGAGTACGTGCTATTTGTGCTAACTGATCATGCATTGCAGTGTACCCGGTCAGGGTGAGTACGTGCTATTTGTGTTAACGTACCATGCATTGCCGAATACCCGGTCGGGGTGAGTACATGCTATATATGGTAACGAACCATGCATTGCAGAGTACCCGGTCAGGGTGAGTACGTGCTATATATGGTAACGAACCATGCATTGCAGAGTACCCGGTCAGGGTGAGTACGTGCTATTTATGCTAACGGACCATGCATTGCCGAGTACCGGGTCAGGGTGAGTACGTGCTATTTATACTAACGGACCATGCATTGCCGAGTACCCGGTCAGGGTGAGTACGTGTTATTTATACTAACGGACCATGCATTGCCGAGTACCCGGTCAGGGTGAGTACGTGTTATTTATACTAACGGACCATGCATTGCCGAGTTCCCGGTCAGGGTGAGTACGTGCTATTTATACTAACGGACCATGCATTTCCGAGTACCCGGTCAGGGTGAGTACGTGTTATTTATACTAACGGACCATGCATTGCCGAGTACCCGGTTAGCGTGAGTACGTGTTATTTATACTAACGGACCATGCATTGCCGAGTACCCGGTCAGGGTGAGTACGTGCTATTTTTACTAACGGACCATGCATTGCAGTGTACTTTGTCCGGGTGAGTACGTGTCATTTGTGCTAACGTACCATGCATCACAGGGTGCTCTATCAGGGTGAGTAGGTGCTATCTCTGCTAACGTACTGTGCATCGCAGAGTACTCTGTCAGTGTGAGTACGTGCTATTTGTGCTAACGGATCATGCGTCGCAGAGTACTCTGTCAGGGTGAGTACGTGCTATTTATGCTAACGGACCATGCATCGCAAAGTACTCTGTCAGGGCGAGTACGTGCTATTTGTGCTAACGTACCATGCATCGTAGAGCACTCTGTCAGGGTAAGTACGTACTATTTGTACTAACGTACCATGCATTGTAGAGTACTCTGTGAGGGCGAGTACGTGCTATTTGTGATAACGTACCATGCATCGCATAGTACTCTGTCAGGGTTAGTACGCGCTATTTATGCTAACGTACCAAGCATCTCAGAGTACTCTGTCAGGACGAGTACGTGCTATTTATGCTAACGTACCATGCATCGCAGAGTACTATGTCAGGGTGAGTACGTGCTATTTATGCTAACGTACCATTCATCGCAGAGTACTCTGTCAGTGTATGTACGTGCTATTTGTGCTAACGTATCATGCATCGCAGAGTACTCTGTCGGGGTGAGTATGTGATATTTGTACTAACGTACCATGCATCGCAGAGTACTCTGTCGGGGTGAGTACGTGCTATTTGTGCTAACGTACCATGCATTGCAGAGTACCCGGTCAGAGTAAGTAGCTGCTATGCATTCTAACGGTCCATGCTTTGTAGTAGTTTATGTTTATCTTACGAGATAACGATGACTGTGTATTTGTCAGTGTGTACATTTATTTGAATACACTGCAATGAGCTATATCAAATATTCAAAAACACCAAACTATGTCTTATTAGGAGGTCTTAGGTGTGTTCCCACAACTGAAAAGCATTCTTACTTCCTCGATAACGGAATTTCACATTTGACATTTGTGTGTGCATGTGAGTGCGCGAGTGTGATGTGTGATATGTGTATTCCTTAAAAAGGTTTGCAAAAGACATTTTACCATTGTCAAACTATATATTGGACGTATATACGAACATATATACGAAGGCATTTCCACTCATATGTAATGTTACGCAGGTTGATGCCACGCGACCATTCTTCATAAAAGTCGAACTACCAAAAGCAGCGGTCAAAGGTGAACAGCTCGGAGTACAGATTGCTGTTTTCAACTACTGGACACAGCCAATTGAGGTACGCTTTTTGTGTGAATAGCATTCGTTTGACAACATTACGTCTGCTTATATTTCTTATGTTTACCATATCTTGTGCTCTCTAAGGCGATGGAAAATTTACTAATACTTGTTCGTGGTCAACCTTCATTAGTATCCTTTCCGAACCTTATATAACTATGGTTATTTTCTTTGTGTCCACATCGAAGTAGAAAAGCTACATGTATTCGTAATTGTCACTACGTGTAAACCTATAGGGGATTTTGGTAGACTTTGAAGATACGGGAGTGTGGTAGACTTTGAAGATACGGCATTGTGGTAGATTTTGAATACACGGGATTGTGGTAGACTTTGAATACACGGGATTGTGGTAGACTTTAAATACACGGGATTGTGGTAGACTTTGAAGATACGGGATTGTGGTAGACTTTGAAGATACGGGATTGTGGTAGACTTTAAATACACGGGATTGTGGTAGACTTTGAAGATACGGGATTGTGGTAGACTTTGAATATACGGGATTGTGGTAGACTTTGAATACACGGGATTGTGGTAGACTTTAAATACACGGGATTGTGGTAGACTTTGAAGATACGGGATTGTGGTAGACCTTGAAGATACGGGATTGTGGTAGACTTCGGAGATACGGGATTGTGGTAGACTTTGAAGATACGGGATTGTGGTAGACTTTGAAGATACGGGATTGTGGTAGACTTTGAAGATACGGGATTGTGGTAGACTTTGAAGATACGGGATTGTGGTAGACTTTGGAGATACGGGAGTGTGGTAGACTTTGAAGATACGGGATTGTGGTAGACTTTAAAGATACGGGATTGTGGTAGACTTTGGAGATACGGGAGTGTGGTAGACTTTGAAGATACGGGATTGTGATAGGCTTTGAAGACGCGGGATTGTGGTAGACTCTGAAGATACGGGATTGTGGTAGACTTTGAAGATACGGGATTGTGGTAGACTTTGAAGATATGGGATTGTGGCAGACTTTGAAGATACGGGAGTGTGGTAGACTTTGAAGATACGGGAGTGTGGTAGACTTTAAAGATACGGGATTGTGGTAGACTTTGGAGATACGGGATTGTGGTAGACTCTGAAGATACGGGATTGTGATAGACTTTGAAGATACGGGTTTGTGGTAGACTTTGAAGATATGGGATTGTGGTAGACTTTGAAGATATGGGATTGTGGTAGACTTTGAAGATACGGGATTGTGGTAGACTTTGAGGATATGGGATTGTGGTAGACTTTGAGGATATGGGATTGTGGTAGACTTTGGAGATACGGGATTGTGGTAGACTCTGAAGATACGGGATTGTGGTAGACTCTGAAGATACGGGATTGTGGTAGACTTTGAAGATACGGGATTGTGGTAGACTTTGAAGATATGGGACTGTGGTAGACTTTGAAGATATGGGATTTTGGTAGACTTTGAAGATACGGGAGTGTGGTAGATTTTGAATACACGGGATTGTGGTAGACTTTGAAGACGCGGGATTGTGGTAGACTTTGAAGATACGGGATTGTGGTAGACTTTGAAGATACGGGATTGTGGTAGACTTTGAAGACACGGGAGTGTGGTAGACTTTGAAGATACGGGAGTGTGGTAGACTTTGAAGACACGGGATTGTGGTAGGCTTTGAAGAATGGTGTAGTAGTAGTAGTAGTAGTAGTAGTAGTAGTAGTAGTAGTAGTAGTAGTAGTAGTAGTAGTAGTAGTAGTAGTAGTAGTAGTAGTAGTAGTACCAGTAGTAGTAGTAGTAGTAGTAGTAGTAGTAGTAGTAGTAATAGTAATAGTAGTAGTAGTAGTAGTAGTAGTAGTAGTAGTAGTAGTAGTAGTAGTAGTAGTAGTAGTAGTAGTAGTAGTAGTAGTAGTAGTAGTAGTAGTAGTAGTAGTAGTAGTAGTAGTAGTAGTAGCAGTAGCAGTAGTAGTAGTAGTAGTAGCAGTAGCAGTAGCAATAGCAGTAGCAGTAGCAGTAGCAGCAGCAGCAGCATCATCATCAGCAGCAGCAGCAGCAGCAGCAGCAGCAGCAGTAGCAGTAGTAGTAGTAATAGTACTATTAACTCACAACCAATCGGGTGTATTGTTTTTTGGTATTGGGCATTGGTCATATTTACAAACTGCCCCGATACGTATATGTTTCCTTAATTTAATTCACTGTAATACACCAGTTATTAAATACCGTCCCAACTTGTCCATATATACTGTGCATGCATGTGTCATCGTAGTAACCATGTGTATGAATTACTGTTGCTTTTCGATAGTTTATTGGTATTCCATCAACATCACGTTAATATCAGAATAGTCTTGGTCTCGCATATCCACATATATAAGACACAATCATAGCATGTTATGGCAACAGTAACGACGGAATGCCACCAAACGCGAACTGGCATCCCTGTTTACAGTTGCTAGCCAGTCCGTCGCAATGTTTCTTGCAGTACTTCACGGTGCGTTCACACATGTGTATCGCGTCACACCGAGCATGGCAACCGTACCGAGCCCCGTAACAATTCCTAATACACTTTTGTAACCGTGCGCAATCAACACTTGTGAACATCGAGAGTATCAGTGACGTCATGACGAAAACCTAACAAAACAATACGTCACGCATTTGAGACACGCCATGTTGTCCTATATTATCGTTGATATGCTGTTGTTGTATGTTCGTCACACGTCAACATTTGTTATCAGATTTTTGTGTGGATTGATGAGTTAAATTTATTTATATTAGCATTATACATAGATATATTTTACCAAAGAATATTATATATTTTCCCATTATGATTCATAATAATGCTTCTTTGAAAGCGTTATGGTCGCAGTATGAGAGATGAGGATATAATTATTCACAGCCGTTCTAAGTTCTGTATGACATTGAGAAGGTATTTTTATAAACAACAGCGGCTTTAATCATTGTTAGACTTTCGCAACGTTTGTTATTATGCCTTGCATACTTTCAAAACTGGAAAATAAAGAAGGAAATCAAATTGCCTAAAATGTAAATAATTCACCCAAACGCATTATTGCAAAACCTGTCATTGTCAAACAAGATACATTAATTAAACTGATACACCTAATGATACATATCAGGGGCTCACCTTTTTAGTAGATATCAACATCTTTCATAGAACACCGACGCCTGTGTCTGAAACAAAACGGAACATGCGACATATTATTACATTTTCTTCTATCGTTTTTATTGTTTAACAAACATTCTTGTAATAAAGACATTCTATGATACTAAAGAAGCAT
Source organism: Oasisia sp. SBJ-2009 (assembly GCA_964017155.1). NCBI lineage: Eukaryota > Metazoa > Annelida > Polychaeta > Sabellida > Siboglinidae > Oasisia > Oasisia sp. SBJ-2009. The sequence continues at coordinate 36,112,666 of OZ024865.1, forward strand.
TTGCAAGAAAACTTATACTTTAACAACAACGTAAATAAATATAACGCTGACAAAGGCTCAATGTTCAGTACATCTAGACTTTGTATGTATGTGCATTCTACGTCTATTCGCGCAGAAATTATTGATGCCACATTTTCCGTTTTGTCTAACCGATGATAAACTGTCATACATCCTTACTTTATATCCTATTTCATTCATACTTACGACACACTTTTGCAATGGCTTGCGAAATTACTACCTGTTTAAAGTGCAGTTGTTTGGTAAGACATATAGTAATCATAATCATTATCGATACATTTGTATAGCGCTGTTCCAACAGTCGGTGCTCACAGCGCTGTATAAAAAGTTCTGAAAATATATAAGTACTTGGTTTTACTTTAAATGTAGTAGTGGTCATAGCAGTTAATGTCAAATGCTGCGGTAGTGCATTCCACAGACTTGGGACTCCCACGCTGAAAGCTGTCACCACAATGACGCCTTGTGCGTGGCACACGCAATAAATTGTAATAACGAATACATACCAACAACAAAAGCATGCGTTCGAGTAAGCTAGTATCCGTTGAGAATAGCTATACAGTGCTGAGCAGACATTGGTAATTCACATTGAATACAGTGAATTAATTTAAATAAACACTAACTTCTTGGTGTCCACGTTTTTACACATAAACGCCACATGTTTCCAATTAACTCATGAGCATTGACATATTTTTGATTCTAAGTTTGGGATCACGTGAGAGTGTCGAGTACTGTTTTTAATTTGAGTAGAAAGCACTGTGGTCAGATGTCTATAAATTGACACGGCGTTCTAGATTTACACTGACCGCATAGTTCAACGCTAGATCGCTCTATAAATATGTCTGTTGTCTTTGTTGTGGTGAATGGGTACTTTTATTTGTGTGTGTGTGTGTGTGTGTGTGTGTGTGTGTGTGTGTGTGCGTGCCTGCCTGCCTGCCTGCCTGCCTGCCTGTCTGTCTGTCTGTCTGTCTGTCTGTCTGTCTGTCTGTCTGTCTGTCTGTCTGTCTGTCTGTCTGTCTGTCTGTCTGTCTGTCTGTCTGTCTGTCTGTCTGTCTGTCTGTATTTCTGTGCGTGACTTTGAGTTTGAGTGTGTGTGTGTGTGTGCGTGCGCGCGCGCGTGTGTGTCTGTATGTATGTATGTATGTGCGTGTGTATGTGTGATTGTGTGTATGCGTGTATGTGTGTGCGGGTCTGAGTGTGTTTATGTTTGTGTGTGTATGTGTTTATGTGTGTGTATGTGTGTGTGTGTGTGTGTGTGTGTGTGTGTGTGTGTGTGTGTGTGTGTGTGTGTGTGTGTGTGTGTGTGTGTGTGTGTGTGTGTGTGTGTGTGTGTGTGTGTGTGTGTGTGTGTGTGTGTGTGTGTGTGTGTGTGTGTGTGTGTGTGTGTGTGTGTGTGTGTGCATATTTTATTGTATCCTTATCGTCCTACGCGTGTGCATATCGGGCTTCTCACTTTCAGTTCTCCTACCTCAAATAGGAATCATAAACGTATTGGTTTTATATCGAAATGCACTCGAGCAATGTCCGTTTTACGAACAATCAAATTGTGCTTGTTCAACTCAACACTGACCAATTACTTATTCGGAGCAAACGTAAATCACACATAACGTCGTAATTACTAAAATATATGTATCATTAGCGCAAGATAGGCAGACGTGGAAGCAGCATACTGAGGCCTTCGCCCAATCAAGGGACACTGCGGCTGCACAATGATGATGATGATGATGATGATGATGATGATGAGGATGAGGATGAGGATGAGGATGAGGATGAGGATGAGGATGAGGATGAGGATGAGGATGAGGATGAGGATGAGGATGAGGATGAGGATGAGGATGAGGATGAGGATGAGGATGAGGATGAGGATGAGGATGAGGATGAGGATGATGATGGTGATGATGATGATGATGATGATGATGATGATGATGATGACGACGACGATGATGATGATGATGATGATGACGACGACGACGATGACGAGGATGATGATGATGATGATGATGATGATGATGATGATGATGATGATGATGATGATGATGATGATGATGATGATGGTGATGCTGATGATGATGATGATGATATATCAGACGCGAACACTTCGTGAAACATTCCCCATTCATGTGTGTATGTGACGCTTTCTGACACATAATATCGAACCAAGCCATGACGCCAAATACATGGAGCACATTTGAACAGTGGCCAGAGCATCGGATTCTCAATTGAAGGATCCCGGATTCCAATCCGGTGTTACCACTTCGAACGTTTGGCTAGTTTGATCTTCTATGTTGCTCCATTTCACTCGGTTGTGTGGGTGTGCAGCTTGCTCTAAACAATGGTAGTTAATTGTCTACTTTCGCGTATTAATTGTAGTGTGGTTGAACGCTTTCTAGATAAGTCGCGCTAGTGTTCGATTAATCAGTTTTGCCAGATAGATAAGTGTAAACGCATACAGCAGTCTTGTGGACTGGGTGTGGCACTATGTAAGAACTTACCTTTATCTTTGCCGTCGTATATAAACCCGTTACGAACGACTGCGTTAATTCATCAGAAATATGGGCATTGTTACCGTTGGAACCTCAAATTATAGGAAACAACTCTATGACGGATGCGGAACCTGTTTGAACAATTACGATATCAGCCTATATATATACATATACTTATACAACTACTTCGCTACATATCTGTCTTACGACACCTTGTGATCTTGCGATGTAAACAGGACTATGGTCAAGTTTCTTGATTTAGCATTCCGATGACAAGTCGAATGCGCGTGAGTACTTGAGAGTAAATGCATCAAAAATCCATATTCACACGTGGACACTTGTCTACGAATTATACCACTCAAAGACAGCTACTTGTATCTAAGATAACGTCTCGTATACGTTTGCGTTTGCTACATATGATATTCAACACGAAATCACCAGCGGATAACGAGTAAATAATGTATATATGACATGTGAACTCGACAATATTGCCTTTGTCAACTTTAGATTAAAGGTGCACCCATAACCAAATTGTTGCAGTCGCCTCAGATGGCCGCCAAATGGTTAACGGCTAAATATTATGCCAGTGTTGTGGTCCAAGATTCGGCACGAATCAGCCGAGTCTGGGACCGCGACGGTACCGGGCCAGGATTATCTGTTTTGCTAAAATAGTTTCCGTTAGTCGTACATCAGGTATGGCAAAATTAGTATTATTTGCAAATTGTAAATATAAGTGCATGCCCGGGCGCGACGTATGTCACCAAAGCTACGTCAGAACAGATAAGATAAAAACGGAACTGCGCTTTTGCGCGCATGCGATGTAGGCGTTTAGCCGAATCTGTGCCCAGCCGAACCTGGGACAACCAGACCGGCATTTGGGTCTGTTACGTGGCGACCAAAATCAATTCCATTAATCATTTGTTTAGGTCATTAATGTTAAGCAAATGGACGGGCATTTGTCTTTAACATGGTGTGGATACGAATATAAACACCTTTCATGATAACTATATATATATATAAATATATATATATATATATATATATATATATATATATATATATATATATATAAAATATATATATATATATATATATATATATATATATATATATATATATATATATATAATATATATAATTGTGACGCGGCATGCCAAAACCCGGCTTTTGCCGGCAAGTTGACAATTTCATAGTATTGATTCAATTAGAGGAGATGAAGAGCTTTACAATGATACAACGATGAACACTCTATCTTGTACTTGGGCGAAGATATTCCACTTCAAGTGCATAAGTTTGTGGAATGTCACTCCCGAGAAAATGAGTTTTTAAAGTAATCGGTCGTAAGTGATATCGTGGAACATTACCATAGCAACCACATCTTTATAATGCTCCAATTGTCCTGACATTTTGCATAGACCTAGAGAGGGTATATACTCATAATATGTGAAAGTATTAAAAATCGACTATTTTGTCAGCGCAATATTTCTTGGTATACCGTATAGAGAAATCACGTTGCGCGGTTTTCAATAAGCATGACCGGAAGCGAGACTGTTTGCAGATACTCCAAATTTACGAGTCGCTCTTCAGTTCACACTGTACACATTTCAGTGTCACATCGCGAACCAATAACATATAAATAATGCTATGTAGGACACGTTATTTCATCGCGTTGTTGTAATGTTGATGAACGCGTCGAACAAATTGATTTGACCAAACATCAGCGAGACAAGGCAAAATAGTTCCGCCTAAATATTATTGTTGTTTGTATTAACACTACGAGTACACTACGAGTACACTACGATTACAATACGATTACACTACGATTACAATACGATTACACTACGATTACACTACGATTACACTATACATACATAGACACACACGTATACACGCACACACACACTCACAAACACACGCGCGCACACACACGCATACACACACATACAAACACGCACACACACACTCACAAACACACGCGCGCACACACACGCATACACACATATAGACACACACACACACACACACACACACACACACACACTCACACACACACACACACACACACACACACACACACACACACACACACAACATAAGTGACAAAACACATTTAGGTGTTACTTTCATATTTCATTTTTTATTTTCTACTTTTTGTTTTGTGTATTTATATTTTATAACTTAATTTCGTCATCAAAAGTATACATACTATATACACGTTAATTCATATTATATGCGGAAACGTGTGAATTTATCCAAGACAGGGACGCCACCTGACGGTTGCATCGGAGGTTTGGGTTGAGTAGTTGTGTCTCACCAGACTGTCTGCTCGGCAAAGTCACGCGGCCGAACGAGAATCGATTACGCGAGACTATGGAATAACTGTGTTCGCAGGACAATCCGTTAAAAAGAAAAAATATGTATTCTATAAATTCGTATGTTTACATAGCATCACATTAGAGTATGATTTTAAAAATAGCATTACGTAGTAAACCGACTTCGCGCTCTAATAAACACATCCACCCTACGTTTGGACGATGTCTAACTTGGTTTGCAATGCGATAAAGTCATCTGCTTGAGCAGGGAGCTATACAGTATATCAGCATTTCTCGCTGTTGTTTGTGAATTATTTAAAACTACGAATGCCAAGCATCATAAGTAAGTAAGTAACAACAATGTTGTCTTTCATGTTTTCTGCAGGCCACATTGACACTGAAGGCTTCCAAACAATACAAATTTATCGAAGTGCAAGATGGCGGATATGTGCGGTCGTACCACCCGAAAACTGCAGATGGAGACGTGCAAACCATGGTTAAGGTAAGGGGTATTATGCATACCTACATAAGACCCGCTAGATTTTTAAGGACATGATAGAGAGTAGCAGAAGTTTAAACATAAACATCATCAGGCCATAATCCATCAATAATTAACACACTAAGTAGATATGGTATATGGTTATTTTGTATGATACAGCATGTCTCGTATTTTTAACCTAAGAAGCTGGGGCTGGTTTCATGAAAGGCACTTATGATATCGTAGCGGGCGATAACTCGTCGAAAGTTTAAAATGTCGCAATGTTACGTTAGTTGCATTTCACGAATCTCCTCCGTAGCTGCGCCATGAAAATGCTAGGCGTAAGTTTATGCCAGTTGTAATATTTACGGGATGCTCCCAGAGTCTGTTGATGCTCCCGGCATGCCCGCCCTCAATGTCATTATCCTTTACATTCATCATAGCTTGGCATTTGGCATATGAACGACAAAGACGGCAACTTAGGTGAAAATGGGTCCCCAGTAATAGAAAAAAAACACAGGCATTCCCACTGTGACCTAATTAGGTCAATATTATATTGACTTAATTACGCGAATACTAAATTGGTCTCATGAAACAGGCCGCAAGCTACATCAACTAGTCGCTGTTAGCTGCGACAACAAAAACCGCATGGTTACGCGTAAATAAAACCGGCCCCTGTTTTCATGCATGTGACGTATTTCCGAAATATTTGCATTATGGGATATTACACCAAAAGACATGACGTCATTAATTCATGTGCCGCCATATGTCAAGATGAAGCGCGTCCGCTTGGATAAGTTTCGCTATGGGTCATGGCAAACATGAAAGAAGACGTTTATAACATTGATCACGTTGCTGACAGGGATATTGTCACGGAAGTTCTTCTGCAGATAACCGCGATTATCATGCTTTTGATCCCCCACATGACGGCGCATTTGTTCCTAATAGAGTCGCTGTTTGATTACTTTGATCCAGATATCCGCCGGAGAGTCTCGGTTCGTTCACTTTCCGCTGGTGATATACGCCATGGGGAGGGTGAAGGTAACGGTGTCCGCAGAGTCGCCAGTGAACCGTCACACGGTGACGAAGACGGTGACCATTCGAGTACGTGTGCACTTACTCAGAATTTTACTCAACTTATAATAATAATAATTCCGTTGCTTAATATAGGGCTTTTTAGCTAACTAAATACCAATCAAAGCGCTTCATATTAATACGATGAGTTCACTAAATCTAAAATATAAATTAACTAAATACATAAGGTAAGATAGAAATAAATAAGCTAAGATAAATAAGTAAATAAGTTAAGATCAATAAAAACACATTACTATGACGTGTTGACCAAATTGACTAATTAAGTACATAAGGTAAGATCAAATTAGTAATCTAATTTAAATAAATAAGTAATATAAGAGCTATAAGTAAGTAAAAATTAATAAATAAGCTAAGAAAAATAATTATAAAACAATAAATTAGCACAATTCCAAACCGAACAATTTAAAACCAAACAGCGTCATAGAATACAAATCAGTGTCATCAAGGCAGGTAGTGTAAACGTAATAAGTGAGTGTTTAGTTGTTTTTGGAAAGCTTACCCTCAAGATGTAGTGCAAGTTTTATGTTCGCCACCAACTACATTAAATCTTTTAATGAACGCATTCGTTCATCCATATTTAGTATTTTATGTCGTCTTTATCAGTCGGATAATCTTCGTTTTATTAATTACCTCCATACTGATATTCCTTTTTAAGAGCTGTATGTATACATACTGAAGGTCGCTATTATACACATGACATTTGTACTGTATTTTTATATCAATTGTTTTATATTTATTTTTACAACTTATTTAATTAATTTCCTGATATATTTCTTCATTATTTCTTTAAATTGTTACACTTATATTTTCACTTTGATCAAATCATTGCTTTGATTGTATTATATGTATTGTACTTTTCATATTTGTTATTGTATTTCATGTATATATATATATATATATATATATATATATATATATATAAATATGGACGACGTCTTGTCTGAAATAAACTTTAATAATAACTTATCCTTATAAGGTGTGAGGGCGTTTTCTATGCGTCACGTGACTGTTTAACATAATTAATGCGCAGAAGCCAATTGACGTTGAGTATGACAACAAGCAGTTCCACCAGTGCTACTTATCAATAACGGCTACAATGTCTACATTTGCTTATATTATTACGCGCTTGTGTCTAATTTAGAGCGAAATGTTGTTTCTATTGTAAAGTACGTGTATGTCACAAAGACATGACGGAAAACACATAATTGGTGGGTTTTTCTTATATTACTAAAGTTTATGTAATATTATAAATCAACTATTCCGTTTCGATGATAAGACGCAGTTGCAGATAACGTAACTCTAATAATAGTAATATATTTGTTGAACTTTAAAGAGTAATAATACATGAATGGCGGATGAAGGATGTCGCCAATGATCACTCCCCGTTTAAGAAAAATGAAGGGATTTTCATCATCCTTATACAAATTCTTGATCAGCAAAATGCATCCAATTAAACTATATTTGATGTTTATTCAAACACAATTGGGTCATTATAAATAAATCAGCATTATAAATCCACAATTGAAACCATATATTGTATTCTATAACAATGGAGTAAATCTCGCGTATGTAATTCCTGATCTATTTTGCAGTATGACGGCATAACAAACGTGTACCACACGCCATATTTAATTGACCTGGTATCCAAGGGATCCGTCGTTATTCCGAGTTTCGAGATAGTCACGCCAGAACGTTTCGTCTACCCGGAGCAGAGACGTCATTTATATGTGCCTGGTTCACCTGAAGCAAAACTGACAATAGTCGGTAAGTTGCTATACTGGAGGTCCACAGCTCTACCTCTTTCATTACGAATTTGGTATCAACGACAGCACCTCACCCTAGTTTAGGTATGTAACAAAACTGGGTCATAGCGGCTGTGCTGTTGTGCACCGCGTAAGGGCACACTTGCCCAGGAGCACCCTTCCATAATATGCTCTCATTGGCTATCGTATGGCTTTTCTGAGCTATTTTTAGATACCTTACGTCGTAGACTTCCGGTACTATTTACCGGTTACTGAATGTTTGCTCCGCGCCAACCACACCGGAAGTTATTTGATTTACGATCCGATGTTCGTCAACGTCTATACAATTATACTTGATCATTACTTTGGTACTATTTCTGAATTTCTTCATATAGGTAGTTTAATACAAAATATATTTCTTCCTGTGTGTGAAATTTGAAAATAAATAAATGATTTGAACATTGTTTTGTATGATGCGGAAAATGCACTGTCGAAGGTGGTGAGGCGGACATTTTGGTATTTCTCGAAAATGTCCGTGTTACGAAATGCCTTTAACAAGAACTAGGCTAGTTCTTGTTGCTTGTAACAACACCCCTAGCCACAGTTACATACACGTCTTGCTTCAGGCTGTCAATAACATTATTTCGTTCGGTTGTACCTGTCTCTGGCTGGGACCAAAGTGTAACACATCCTGAGTAGTCCCAATGTATGGCACTGCGCTAATACGTAAGAACTTACATGTATTATCATTAGCACTGTCGTTTCATATATCTGGCAACCAATGGCCATACATGTACAGGGGATATTGTCGGCCCGGGGTTCACCACGCCACGGCTCAATGTACGTCATCTAATGCGCGCCACCTACGGAGACGGCGAGAACTACATCTTCAACTTCGCCATCAATTGGTTCTGGCTGACGTACTTGAAGGCGACCAACCAACTCTCCACGAAGCTGATGGGCGCGGTACTGAAGGGACTGAACAAAGGTCGGTTCAGGAAGGGAGAATGATTAGAGGACATGGAGTCACATTAGCAAAGAAGCAGTTTAGACTAGATATTAGAATTTTGTTTTTTTCTCAAAGAACAGTAAATTAAAGGAACATATAATCAACTGATTGTGTAGGTGCTAATAGTGTTAACATATTTAAAATCAACATATACCTAAGAAGTACGGGGCACACTTAGATAGATAGGTTAGACTTTCAATAAGCGAAAGCGCTTCCTAGGTCACCTGCCATCTAGAGTTTATTATGTACGTGGCAATCTGTTTAAA
>OZ024865.1:36124565-36127065 GCA_964017155.1 Oasisia sp. SBJ-2009
CATTACAGGATGCATTTTGTTCTCATTACAGGATGCAAACTTCATCTATGTGGCTTGATTAGAAGAAAGGTTATGATTTGTTTAAACATTGACTATATTCCGACTTTTTATATCCTCGGCTTAAATTTATGAAATTGCATTTTGCAAACTGGTAGGCCAGTAGCTACTTGCAAAAATATGAACATGAAAATGGCCAATTATAATTATTTTGCCATTATTTTCCAACACACCATTTCAAAAATATAAAAACGAACATATCTATGCTCCTAGTTAAGCTAGAATTAGTAGTAGTAGTAGTAGTATTCATAATAATAATAATAACTTGTATTTGTAAAGCGCCGTATATCCGGAAACATTTCAGCTCAGAGGCGCATAAAATACATTGCAACACATACATATTTATAATATTCATAACCAGTTAAACTAGCACGTAAAGACGAAATGTGAAAGTATAATAAATAGATAATTAAACAAAGCTACTAAAATAGCCTAGTGCATAAGCTAAACTTATCAGCAATAAATAGATAAAATAAAATAATAAATAAATAATAAAATGTATTAATAGCTTAATAATAAAGTAAGTAAAAAATACGTGTCACACAATGTGGATGTTAAATTCATATAACTATATCATAATTATTACTCGCTGGCGTCGACTTGTGTTCGATGCTATGTTTTGTTTTCATTATCTTCACCCTCATTGTACCTCCACCATTGTTTCTAAGAGTGTCTTTTCTTCAAGTTGATTTTCGCTTTCATTCGCCATGCAAAATTCTTTCCTACATGTCTCTCGTTACTAATTCTGCCAAAAGCACTCAGATCGCATCCTAGGTCGTCCTGTTTTAAACATGCATTTCAATATATGTTCATATGGAATACGCAATTGTCCTCTCATGTAGGTGAACATACTTTGGATCTACTTGGTCCATATTCTGTAACGCTGACGTGTCATGTCCAACAGGAATATTCTTCTATTATATATATTGCCTTATTCCACGCCTGGCAAACATAGCAATATAATTATCGACACGTTAGTAGTCTCATCTTGGCCGATAGGAAAGTGTTCATCTTCGCAATATCCGATAGTAGCACAGTGCCTCGATTAATAATAATAATAATAATAATAACACAAGTTTTATTAGCAACTCAACTGAGTTGGATTGACATTACAATAGGTTACAATTGACTCATCAAAACATCATACAAATACAATAGAAATACATTTGATACCGCAAATCATACCGTACTAATAACCTTTTTACTGACAGTTGTATAAAGCCCACGGTATAAAGGAGTTACGGAATCTATTCGTTCTAGTAACTGGTGAAATTCAAGCTATCGAAAGTAGCATATGTTATATACAAAGTTAGCCATTGTATCGACCACTCTAGCAGGCGTACTCTATATTGTTCATTATTTTTACCCCACTTAATGTATTGTTGTGAAATATGGGGAAACACTTATGTTACAAACATACAATGTATTACATTAATACAGAAAAGAGTAATTAGACTGATTCACGGTGCCAATCGATGGGATCATACAAATGACTTGTTCTATGAATATCGCATTCTTAAATTCAATGATATAGTTGAATTAAAAACAATTTTATTTATGTTTGATGCCTATCATAATGTCTTACCATACGATCTTCAGCAGTTATTTGTAAAATCTATTCCATTATATTCTGCACGTAGAACATATCAATTCATCAGAGAAAATGCCGCATAAATATGAGAGCTATGTCCATACCTGTACTCGGCGTGAAATTGTGGAATTCTCTCAACGAATCGCTTGTTAGCATAATGTCCAAAAATACATTTAAACGTCATTACATTAATACCATGTAAACATACATTATTGTAACGACAAAGTAACAGTTGTTGTGTGCACGTATTTAGTTGTTGTGTAACAGCATCATTATAATTAAAAACTAAGAATTGCCACAGCATTTTTATGAAAAGGGTTCACAGGGGTAGACACATATAAGCGTTTCACTTCACGTCTACTCCTTTTCAAAACATATTTCTTAATTGTATTTCATTCGTAACATGTGACTTATTATTTGTATTGCTTGTTTTTAATGTTGTGTGTTTTGAAATAAATTGAATTGAATTGGATTGGATTGGATTGGGTTGGGTTGGGTTGGGTTGGGTTGGGTTGGGTTGGGTTGGGTTGGGTTGGATTGGATTGGATTGGATTGGATTGGATTGGATTGGATTGGATTGGATTGGATTGGATTGGAGTGGAGTGGAGTGGAGTGGAGTGGAGTGGAGTGGAGTGGAGTGGAGTGGAGTGGAGTGGAGTGGAGTGGAGTGGAGTGGAGTGGAGTGGAGTGGAGTGGAGTGGAGTGGAGTGGAGTGGAGTGGAGTGGAGTGGAGTGGAGTGGAGTGGAGTGGAGTGGAGTGGAGTGGAGTGGAGTGGAGTGGAGTGGAGTGGAGTGGAGTGGAGTGGAGTGGAGTGGAGTGGAGTGGAGTGGAGTGGAGTGGAGTGGAGTGGA
>OZ024865.1:36129565-36142065 GCA_964017155.1 Oasisia sp. SBJ-2009
TGTTGTGTGTGTGCGCGTGCGGGCGTGCGGGCGTGCGGGCGTGCGGGCGTGCGGGCGTGCGGGCGTGCGGGCGTGCGGGCGTGCGGGCGTGCGGGCGTGCGGGCGTGCGGGCGTGCGGGCGTGCGGGCGTGCGGGCGTGCGGGCGTGCGGGCGTGCGGGCGTGCGGGCGTGCGGGCGTGCGGGCGTGCGGGCGTGCGGGCGTGCGGGCGTGCGGGCGTGCGGGCGTGCGGGCGTGCGGGCGTGCGGGCGTGCGGGCGTGCGGGCGTGCGGGCGTGCGGGCGTGCGGGCGTGCGGGCGTGCGGGCGTGCGGGCGTGCGGACGTGCGGGCGTGCGGGCGTGCGGGCGTGCGGGCATGCGTGTGTACGAAAACATTATAATAAATACACAGTGTTTCGCGTCACGTACTTTCACAATGGCGACATCGTACTTGTACATCTAACGACCTTGTGCCGTCATCCGCAGGCGAGTACGTCTACTGGTCGGACAAGCCGGTGAAGGTCAACCCGACGAAGATCATCAACACGGTACCGATCATGCAGGCCCGCCCCACGTCACCCGTGTACCACGCCTTCGCCGTCCACGCCACGGCATTCGCGCTCCTCGTCTACCTCCGCAACAACTGGGTCGTCGAGGCTCGACCCGTCATGAAGTGGCTGCAGACGCAACGGAACTTCAACGGCGGATTCTCGGCGCCAGAGGTTCGCAGAGGCAGGGTTACATGGGCAATTAATCGGCCGATTGTCGGGCGATGCAGTGCAGTCCGACTATGTTGAACACTTAACATGTTTTATAAATTATTTTAATACTGATTAGATTATTTATTCACTTATTTGTTGTAATTAATTTAGTATTATAAAAATGTTGTTATTGTAGGACATGTTATGTATTTATTTATTTTACTTGTATATTTTTAGAGACAACGTATACTTTTTTATTTTACTGATGTATTTTTTAGAGACAACGTAATTTAATTAGTAGCATTTTAGTGCATTTTATAGTATTGTTTATTTATAATTTTAAGTATTGTCTTTTTTTAGTGGACATTCGATAAGCCATAGGCTTCCTTGTTCACACGCCGTCTGGATCTTGGATCTGGGCGGCAACTTGTTAAACTTGTTAAACTAGTCGGATCTGTAGTTCGTCTTTCTTTCCAAATGGTCGGGTGAAATAGTGTCGCTTAGAATCGCACAATTAATCATACGTGTAACCTTGTTTAAATGTGTGAAATGCAATCTTTTGAAATATATGCATAATAATAATAAATATGCTTTATATTAGCATCTTTGTGCCCTTATTTTGATATGTATGCATTTGTAATTCATTAGTGAATATAAATAATAATGTCATTTTGTGTTGAAATATGTCCAAATTAATTCTTATAAAACGCAGTATTATTTCTAAGGTTGCCATGGATATATGTATATGTGTTTTGTGAATAACAGATAATCGATCCAAAGATTATTGTTACGTAACTATTATTATTATTTGTAATTTTTTTTTAAGGGCTACGCTATTTAATACCGTACTAATTTTATTTATTTATTTACCTATACATATTTGTTACATTTATTTTTAAACAGTAGTATTTTCTTGTTGTATACAACATAATTTGTATTTATGTCTTTAAAACTGTAATATGTTGTGAAGCGCCACGAACGGTTATGGATGTGGCGCTATACCAAATAAATATATTATCATTATTATTATTATTTATTATCTTCACCGTGCATGTCAAATGATGCAAGCAAGACATCTTTGTCCGTTCAGAATGTATAGGTCAATCGTTTGTTCGCTGTACGCCTATCAAGGTTTAACAATTTAACAAGTTGCCGTCCAGAACCAAGCTACAGACGGTATGTGAACAAGGAGGCCTATGGCTTATCGAGTGTTCACTAAAAAAAGTGTACATAAATTAGTATTACACTTAAAATTAAAAATAAACAATATTATAAAATGCACTAAAATGCTACTAATTAAAATACATAAGTAAAATAAAAAGTATACGTTGCCTCTAAAATATACAAGTAAAATAAATAAATACATAACATGTCCTACAATAACACCATTTGTTATAATAATACATAAATTAAAATAAATGCATGAATAAATAATGTAATCAGTATTAAAATAATTTCAAAAACATTTATAATTATTTTCAACCTAGGTATTGCCCGCCCTTGCCAGCTAAGTTATAATAAATAAACCGCGTTTTGCGTCAACACAAATACATAAAAAAATTATATTCCTAGCATGATGTAATGTAAAGAAGAACACATTTTGTAATTTACCAGGATCACGGCAGCTATCGTAGATGTTCGTGGTTCCCACGAGTTGCCCAATGATGGCGCATTGCCATCCCACGGATTTGAGTTCAGGGACACATAATCTATATGATTCAGCAAAAAAACTTAGATGACCAACCATTTCCAGGTTCCCTACAGTACAGTATAGGGTGACAACTCGACTAAAACTATCGACGTGTTCCAGGACACGCTGCGGGCTACGCAGGCCCTAGTTGAGTACGCCCTGAGGGACACGAACAGAGACCTCTACAGGATGCTCGTCAACATCGAGGCGTCGTCCACACCCTTCTGGAAGGAGTCGGTCCACCTCCAGCGCGGTACCTTCTCTGACATCAACGTCATCAAGGTGAGCTCCTCACACCCGGCGGAGGTTTGCCGTTATAATATTTTATTTATAGTTTACAAAATGTCATACTCGTTATTTTATTATCAATATACCATTTATTTTAACAATGATCTTTAGCTAACTTATTTTATTAATTATTACTACTACTTTGTTATACATATTTTATGTATTTTATTTATCTTAACAAACTTATTATTATAATTCCACGACATATATAAATACTTACAAATGTACAGCGCCTTCGAATGGATATTTCTAGATTTATGGCGCTTTATAAAAAAATTCTTCTTATTATTATAATGTTGTTTAACTCAGTTTAGTTGTATGCCTATTTATTATTAGTTATTTATTCATTTATTAACCGACTGATATATATATATATATATATATATATATATATATATATATATGTGTGTGTGTGTAGTAAATGCATATATATTATATGCGCTTTATAAATAATAAATATAAATATTATTATATATATATATATATATATATATATGCATTTACATACACACATATATATATACATATATATACCTACACATATATATATATATATATATATATATATATATATATATATATATATATATATATATATATATATATATATATATATATATATATATATATATATATATATATATATATATATATATATATATATATATATATATATATATATATATATATATACAACGTTTACTGCCAGCTTATTTTTATGTAGCCAGTTAACTAATGTAATTATATATTATATTTTTATACGTCTATGCGTTTTTTAGCATTTTAAAACG
This sequence comes from Oasisia sp. SBJ-2009, assembly GCA_964017155.1. Lineage (NCBI taxonomy): Eukaryota > Metazoa > Annelida > Polychaeta > Sabellida > Siboglinidae > Oasisia > Oasisia sp. SBJ-2009. The sequence continues at coordinate 36,133,012 of OZ024865.1, forward strand.
ATATTGATAAGCAGTTACCAAGTTGAATTGATTGTGTAAAGATATGTCCGATTTTCCTACAATGTGTTGTCAGTTGGCAGCAAAATTTATACTTTGCATAGCTTAGCGTTATAACGTTAGGTACACGATGGGGATAGGAAAAGTATATACATATTGTATGTTAACGCCAAAACTGCACTGTTTGAGTTAGAACATGTTAGCTCACATTCTTTATAAATTATTGTATTTGTCGTTTATGTTCGTAATGCAATTCTGTTGTACATTAACAGATACCAAATGCTTACGGTTATGTTCGGACTACAGCGCAGGGAACTGGACTGGCTTTAATACAGGTGCGTGACAAAACACAACACAATTAACATAAGCACACGGTGGTTATTACGTTAATGGTTAATGGCAAGCCAAAACAACAGTGTTTACAATATTCAGATCTAGTCAAATATAGCTTTCTGTTCATGTCACACATTGTTATTAAATAATTCCTTTTTAAATAAAACATTGTGAAAACATGTCCTAGCATAACATTACTAAATAGTATGTCTTGTATCACAAATAATACGTATTATGAGTGAAATTATGTTGTGAAGAATAAATTATCACGTTGTTTATTTGTCGCTTGGAAAAGCAAGAGTCTAATGCATGTACTCTGCAAGTATGTGTATTTTGTGTTGTTGAATAAAGCGTTCATTTATTCAGTTAATACTACTTCCTCTTCTATTCGATACACAGCTGTCTACGAAGTATACCGTGGAGTACATTGACCAGCTGCGGAAGCCATTCCAGCGAGCTTTCGATCTTCAAGTGGAGAATCTTCACTTCTGGGGTCGAAACGCGAGTCATATGGAAATGACCGTGTGTGCAAGGTAAGTGGTTAATTTCGAGTCCCGGCGAACTGATGGTGGTATATATTTTATATAGCGCATTGACACACTGTGTAATGATAAACGCAGTGCCGTTAACACAGACAGGTTCAGACAGAAAGAAGGAGTGCAGACTATCATTCAACCCTACTCCGGTTAAAAGGAATAATAAGAATAATTTATTAATCCCCGAAATTACAATTCTACTTGTGTGCAAATATAAATATGCAAAGGTAAATACCACACATAATATAAAACAAAATAGCTGCATTCTAAAACACAGATATAAGCCTTATAAAACATTATTGAAACATTAAAATCACACAGAAGTATAGCTATGAACAATTAGAATAACCTCATACACCCTCACCCATTCATTAAATGTCTAATTATACATATCGTCACGTCAAACCCTTTGATCGTCGAAGGCACAGTGACCCAGCACACCGTGTTGTTCTAATCCTTGACATTCTAAAACGTCCGATGCACTTAATGACTTATTTGTCAAACTCCATCTTCAGTGGATGTGTGTCGTCATGATGTACGTCCGTCAATTAGTTTGTCAATCGTCTCTGGTAGTGTGTGTGACACTTGTCTTGTCTCTTGCCTCTGACGCTTTCCGCCTTCTTTATTATCTTATCCAGTCTGTCTCCATCCTGTTTTGAGATAATTCCACCCCAGCAGACACAGCTAAAAGAAATGAAAGAAATAAAAAACATTTGTAAAATCTGAGGATTTATATCAAACAAAGGTGTATTTGTTTACAATGGTATGTTGACAATGGTGTTGGAGATCGAAATCATCATTGTTTATTCAGAGGTATAATTGTACGTTTATTCTCATAATTTGCTTGTGTACAATGATATGTCTAGCTCGTGTACTATTGTTGTCCTTGTTCCTTGTAGAAGGCTGAGGTCTAACTCATGTATTGTGCTTCTTCCTTGTCTTCTTTTACGAGATGAGGTCTAGGTCATGTACCGTTCTTCCTCCTTGTCTCCTTTTATGAGTTGAGGTCTAGGTCACGTACCGTTCTTCCTCCTTGTCTCCTTTTACGAGGTAAGGTATATGTCACGTACCGTTTTTTCTCCTTGTCTCCTTTTTACCAGATGAGGTCTAGGTCACGTACCATTCTTCCTCCTTGTCTCCTTTTACGAGGTAAGGTATATGTCACGTACCGTTTTTCCTCCTTGTCTCCTTTTTACCAGATGAGGTATAGGTCACGTACTGTTCTTCCTCCTTGTCTCCTTTTTACCAGATGAGGTCTAGGTCACGTACTGTTCTTCCTCCTTGTCTCCTTTTTACCAGATGAGGTCTAGGTCACGTACTGTTCTTCCTCCTTGTCTCCTTTTTACCAGATGAGGTCTAGGTCACGTACCATTCTTCATCCTTGTCTCCTTTTTACCAGATGAGGTCTAGGTCACGTACCATTCTTCCTCCTTGTCTCCTTTTATGAGTTGAGGTCTAGGTCACGTACCGTTCTTCCCCCTTGTCTCCTTTTACGAGGTGAGGTATATGTCACGTACCGTTTTTCCTCCTTGTCTCCTTTTACCAGGTGAGGTCTACGTCATGTACTGTTCTTCCTCTTTGTCTACTTTTATGAGATGAGGTCTAGGTCATGTACCGTTCTTCCTACTTGTCTCCTTTTACGTGTTGAATTATAGGGCACTTAAAGTTCTTCCTCTTAGTTCCCTTTAGAACGAGAATCACAGATAATGTGCTGTTGCACTGTTGTTTCCCTGCTTCTAATGTTCCCAAACCAAATCCACGATTCTTGGGGTGTCTCCTTTACTCGTAGACCACGCGAAGTCTTAACCACTCGGCGGGAAACTTGGTGGATGCAGATGTTTGAATTTGGTGGTGTATAAAAGTTGAAAAACAAGCGGAAGTATTGATTGATAAGTATTATTTTTGTGCTAAGGTTATTCATAAGGGTGTACTAGACATATATTGAGTGGCAGTTTTGGTTAAATTTAGTTAGTAAACAGTATTTTTGAACAAATTAGTATACGTGGGTGATAATAGGGTAATCTAGCCTTCGACAAATTGTAAACAAGACTGAGCAAAATCTGTTTATTTGATATCGTATATAAGAGACAAAGCAATAAGCGTAACAACTATATGTGTAAGGTAACACTCTGAATAGGTATCATTGTTATTAAAAATAAACAAGCTTTTTAGTAGGAATCCTTAGTTTGTGCAGACTATTATTTATAGTGGGTGAAATAGGGTAATCTAGCTTTCAACAAGATTGTAAACAAAATTTAGCAAATCTGATAAATTGATATGATATATAACAGATAAAGTGGTAAGCAAAACAGCTGCATACATAGGATAATTCTTTGATTCGGCGCCATTGTTATTAAAAATAAGCAAGTGTTTTAGCAGGAAGCCCTAGTCTGTTTATATAGGTAGTTTCCAAAGTATCCGCTAGGGAACGGTACCAGTACAGAATAAAATTATTGTTCATGGTAGCATAGGTAGTAAGTTGTTTATAACACGTAATGTGCTGCAGTTGCTGTACACAATAAACAAACAGTCTTTCTAAAGACTAAGTTGGTATAAACTAAGTTGATTTGATCAATCGTATTATGGCACCTTCCAAGCGGCAAGTGAAGGCAAGGAGGCACTTGCTGTGTGATCACTGCCACAGCTTGGTGGATTTTGCATTATCGGGGTGCGGAAAGTCTTGGTCAGAGACAACGGAGGAAGGGTTTACTTTCCAATGTTTAGGGTGTTGGAAAGTGGACTGTCTGACGGCAGAGCTAGCTAAGCTAACGGATCTTGTGAAGGGGATGGAGAGAGGAGGGAGGATGATAGCAAGGAAAACAAATGGAGAAAGAACAACAGAAAACATGCCATGCATGAAGGAGACAGTGGAGAAAGTGACAGTAGAGAAGGAGGGGGGGACAAGGGGACAGGAGATGATAGAAGTAGATACGACAGGAGGAAAGACGAAGGGAAGAAAGGAACTGAGAGTAGATATGACCAAACGGAAGTCAATAACAAGGAAGATGTCAGGAAGAAAAGAGACAGGAAAGAAAGGACCAACAGAGAAAGCGGCAGGGGGGAAAGTCAGCAACCAGGGAGATGCAAAACGGAGGAGCTACTCTGAAGCAGTGATCGAGGGTGCATTGAGAACAGAAAGGGTTTTTATGGGCGACTCAATTTTGCGAAAGACGGACAAGACGTTAAACAAAGGAGAAGATGTTGTTGTTTGTCTTCCGGGCGCTCGGATTGAGCATGTGACAGATAGGGTAGAGAACGTGTTGGGGCATGGCCAGGGAGGATCTATATTAGTACATGTAGGGACGAACAATGCAGACAGGGAGGGGACAACTAGAGTAGTGCAAAGATACAGACAGTTGGTAGGGAAACTGAAGAAGACAAGAGTTGAACAGATCATTCTCTCAGGAATCTTGCCAGTAATCGGAGGAAGGGGAGCAACCTATAGAAACTGTAAGAGGATGGCAATCAATGCTCTGGTGGAGCAGATGTGTGAAGGAGAAGGATTTGTAGATTTGTGGGGATACTTTGTTGGGAAGGAAGATATGTACGTGAGAGATGGCCTCCATCTAAGCGGAAAGGGCGCAGCAGTGTTCTCCGAGAACCTGCTTCAATCTATGGACAGAGGAACAGGTTGCAATTTTTTAAACTAGTTTCGCAGGGGGGATACACAGAGAAGCCAAATACTAGAGGCATAGCTAAAGACAGCAAAAAGAAATCAGCAAAAAACAGCCTGGAAAGCCCTACGAAATTTGGTTATAAATGTGTTTGTTTAAATGCAAGGAGCATAGTAAACAAAAGAAATGAACTAAACATTATGGTAGAAGATATTGACCCTCACATAATAGGTATAACTGAATCTTGGGCCACCCCCGATATATCAGATGCCGAATTAGGAATGACAGGATATGTAATGTTTAGGAAAGATAGATTAGGAAGAAGGGGAGGCGGAGTTATTTTATATATTAAAGAATCCATCCAGGCTTACGAAATAAAATTAGAAAAAGAAGCAGAATGTGAAGCTGTCTGGTGTAACATAGTTACAGCAAACTCAACATTAACTGTTGGGTTAGTTTATCGTAGTCCAAACATAAGCATAGAAGAGAATGAAAAAATGCACAACGCTATAAAAGAAGTGAGTAAACGGGACTGTATTATTATGGGGGATTTTAACCATGGGCATATAAAGTGGACATCTCTACAGAGTCCTGGGAGAGAGGATCAAGAGTTTTTAAATTTAGTACAAGATAGTTTCCTTTTTCAACATGTGTTAGAACCAACCAGGGACAAGAACGTGTTGGACATAGTTTTGAGCTCACAGAAGGAATTTGTTGATAATGTCAATATATGTGAGCCACTGGGATGTAGTGATCATAACCAGATACATTTTATCATCAAAGTAAAAGGAGAACGGAACAGAAAAATACGGTACAGGAAAAATTTTCACAAAGGAAGATATAAGGACATGAGGGAATATTTAGCGAAGATAGACTGGAATAACACACTGAAGAATAAGACAGCAACAGAATGCTGGAATATCTTAAAGAGGGAAATTGACTGCGTCGTTGACAAATTTGTCCCCTTGAAAAAACAGGGGAAAAGGTCAAAGAAGAAACACTTATCGAAGGAAGCCATTAGAAAAATCAAGTACAAGCAAATGATGTGGAAGACATATAGACATACTGGAAGTGACAAAGACTATGCCATTTATAAAGAAGCACTTAATCAAGCTACAGCTGAAATTAGAAATTCGAAGAGAAGCTATGAACAAAAAATAGCTTTCAACATAAAACATGACAGCAAGAGTTTTTATGCGTATGTTCGAAGTAAACAGAAAGTTCAAGATAAGGTCGGGCCACTAGAAGGTAGTGATGGAAACATAATAACGGAGGGATTCTTAATGGCAGAAAACCTAAATGAATACTTTAGTTCGGTGTTTACCAGGGAAGATATTAGTACATTACCAGTACTAGAGACTAAGTTCGAAGGGAGAGAGTGTGACTATTTAGGACAACTAACTGTAACCCCAAAAATGGTAGCTATGAAAATAAGAGATATGAAGGATAATAAATCACCAGGAGTGGATGGGATTCCTCCCAAATTACTACTGGAAATTGTAGAACAAATTAGCATACCACTTGCAACAGTGTTCAATTTGGCATTAGAGGAAGGAGTGGTTCCGGTAGAATGGAAAGAAGCAAACATCATACCATTATTTAAAAAAGGATCAAGAAGCAAGTCAGAGAACTATAAACCAGTGAGTTTAACATCGGTGATTTGTAAACTATTAGAAAGACTAATTAAAGATCACTTGGTTGATTTTCTTGTTAAAAATAAATTGATAAACACATCTCAACATGGGTTTTTAAAAGCGAGGTCATGCTTAACAAATATGTTATGTTTTTTGGAAGATGTCACAAAGTGGGTAGATGAGGGATCACCAGTAGATATAATCTACTTAGATTTTAAAAAAGCCTTTGACAAAGTGCCACACCAAAGATTACTACTTAAACTAAAGGCCCATGGCATAGGAAATAGTATGATTAACTGGATAGAAAAATGGCTTATTGATAGAAGACAAAGAGTAGTAGTTGATGGGGAGGTTTCAAATTGGAAATCTGTTTTGAGTGGAGTACCGCAAGGATCAGTATTGGGACCTATTTTATTCTTAATATATATCAATGATTTGGATGACATAACAAGCAAGGTGTTGAAGTTTGCGGACGACACAAAAGTGTTTAGGAAAATAAAAAGTGATGCAGATATACAGCATTTACAAGATGATCTAAATAAGCTGATAGAATGGTCTGAGAAATGGCAAATGCTGTTTAACTTTGGAAAGTGTAAGTGCCTCCACACAGGACATGGGAATGAAAATGCACAATATACAATGGGTGGTACTGTACTAAATACTACTGTAAAGGAAAAGGACTTAGGTTTAACCATTAGTGCTGACATGAAGGTATCAGAGCAGTGTGGAATTGCAGCAGCGAAGGCAAACCAAATTCTTGGATTAATTAGGCGAAATATAGTATACAAAGAAAAAGAACTAATAATACCGCTTTATAAAACAATAGTTAGGCCTCATTTAGAATATTGTATACAAGCATGGAGGCCATATCGCAAGAAGGATATTGATATGCTAGAAAGAGTACAAAGGAGAGCAACAAAAATGATACCAAAACTCAGGAATATTAGTTATGAAATGCGTCTAAAAGAATGTGGTCTAACAACACTAGAAACCAGAAGATTGAGAGGAGATCAGATTGAGGTTTTTAAAATATTGAATGGGTATGAAAATATTGACAGAAATATTTTTTTCACGGTCAAGGAAGAGAGAAGGACTAGAGGACATGGAGTTGCATTAGCAAAGAAGCAGTGTAGACTAGATATTAGACTCTAGAATAGTAAACGAATGGAACAAATTATCAGCTGATTGTGTAGGTGCTAGAAGTGTTAATATGTTTAAAAATAAAATTGACATATACCTAAGACGGGCAGGGTATACTTAGATAGATAGGTTGGACTCTCGATAAGCCAAACGGCTTCCTTGTCCACCTGCCATCTAGAGTTGATTCTCTAGGTGGCAATCTTGTTAAATCTTGTTAAATCTATTACCAAAGACTACAATTCTGGTCTCCACACAGGTGGGTGCGAACAGACATAGCTCGGACTAGTGGCGCCGCCGTGCTGGAGGTCGACATACCGACGGGATATCACACGCAGAAGCAGGTGTTACGACGTCATCAGTGGACGGGGCCGATCTACAGCCTGAGGTCCAGATTCGTTCACCAGAAGGTCGTGCTCTACTTCGAATATGTACGTATCGTTTCAGACATTCAATTATTTTGCGTATATAACGATATATTATCATACTGTGTAGCTGTTCTTTAATTATAATGGGTTCGTTTTGTATCTATGTGCCCATATTTCTATACTGCCATGAGGGTGACTTCCTTTGAGCCTTCGAATGTCTCGCTTTGAATACCACATTTTCGCTCAGTCCCAGTCTGACACGGTCTATTCATTTTATCTGAAGTTATATTTTTATTTTTGTCCCTTTCTCCGTCTCTCCGTGATTCTGTGTCTCTGTCGTCACCCCCTATATTTCCCTCTTTCTCTCTCACGCGCACACGCGCGCACATATACCTACGTATATATGCACGTACACACACGCACGCACGCACGCACGCACGCACGCACGCACACATGCACAAATACACATGTACGCACACATCCACACACAAGCACATACACACACACACACACACACACACACACACACACACACACACACACACACATTTCTCTGTCCCTGTCCCTGTCCCTGTCCCTGTCCCTGTCCCTGTCCCTGTCCCTGTCCCTGTCCCTGTCCCTGTCCCTGTCCCTGTCCCTGTCCCTGTCCCTGTCCCTGTCCCTGTCCCTGTCCCTGTCGCCGCCGCCTCCGCCTCCGCCTCCGCCTCCGCCTCCGCCTCCGCCTCCGTGTCTGTCTGTCTGTCTGTCTGTCTGTCTGTCTCTCTCTCTCTCTCTCTCTCTGTCTCTGTCTCTGTCTCTGTCTATCTATCTGTCTGTCTGTCTGTCTCTCTGCCGGCCCGCCCTCCTCCCTCTCTTATATCTCGCTAATCCCTCCTTCTCCTGCACCTTCCCTCTCCCTCCCTCATTATACTACTCTCTCTTTCTCTCTTCAGCTCAACAGCACTCGCAGTTGCTGGTACTTGACGGCCGAGCGGTGGTATCCAGTGGCGAACATGACGATACAAAACAGAGTGCGCGTCTATTCCGCCTACGAACCAGGTAGGATGACCTACAACTGGAAAAACAACGATGAACACGTTTTGATGTTGTTTGTGCTATCAAGTTTGTGTTCATGTCTGTTGTATAGCTATTGCATCATCCTGTAAAATGAGTGATTCAATGCGTATGTTACAATCTTCTTCTTCGTATGTTACTATATAACATATAATAAATGTAAACTTTATTACGTCGATAACAGTGTGTACATTTGCTCGTATATCTTATTGTGAAACAAAAATATTATAAACTGTAATATCATATTTTGCAACATAAGTTGTTTTTTAACATATATGCTAAATCTAACGAAGCAACAGGGTTGTGTTCATGGACTTGTTTACGATCGTGTAATCAGTTAATCCTCTACGTGTTTCATCAACGTCCAAACATCATCGTCATG
>OZ024865.1:36147065-36169565 GCA_964017155.1 Oasisia sp. SBJ-2009
TAATGTAACAACTATAAACGTTACACAACGCCATTGCTACCCCTACTTTATCTATAGCAAACGGGTTATTGTTAACACCGAGCTTTATCCTGGTGGTGGGTCGCAACATACTTCTTGCGGATGTGCTTTTAATATGTAGTGAATATCACAGCGGTAATGTTGAAGAAAACTACTTAGTGCCAACTATAACGTTATGAGCTCCGTGCATGTCATTGCGGTATATATATATATATATATATATATATATATATATATATATATATATATATATATATATATATATATATATAATATATATATATATATATATATATATATATATATATATATATATATCGATTACCGGGAAATGTAGCAACGTGCCAACGAAATCGGGTAATCGCCGACGACACGACTTGAACTTCATGTTGATGCCGTACGTGTCAAGCTAGAAGAGTCTGAAGAGAATAATCCAAACGACTATTAGACAAAATAACAATGCATAACAATAACCAAATATAACTGTAGCCAAATAAAGGAAATCGTGAATAATAACAATCCTAGTACACAGCGAACCCGCCAGGATAGCACTGCCCTACTCCGCTAGGAGGCACTACAGTCTTGCATACTACTTCACATAAGATACATTTATTTACGAATTTCACCATCACTTCAGAGTAGGAGTTGGCAAAGATTGTGTGGGTAGGTTGCGGTGGCAGCCCTGAAGGTATAGTGTCTTATCGCTGGAGCGAGTCGCAAGGAAAGCTGCTGAAACAGTATTGGTTTCAGCCGGAACTCTTAAAATGTATGCATCAAAGGAACTCTCTTGTGACAACCTGCTCCACGCCCACGGTCGGGTTTATTGTTACTTTATGTGGGGTTGGTTATAATAATATGTGGGGTCGATTGTCACACTGTGAGGTGTTGGTTGTCACACACTATGTGGTTGAGGAGATACAACATGAGGATACACGAAACTAGTAACTACTTTGATTACCATAACAGCTTCTGGTGTATTTATCGGAACACTCCGTGCCACTAATTGACAGAACCTTCTTGCAACCACAGCGCAGTAGTTCTCGACAAGCTTGTGTGGCATCAGGAAGAGTTGTCCAGCATATTTTCAAAACGCCATTTTCATTTCTGTTCCACCCCCATTCACTTGCAGATGGAAGCTCCGGAGTCGCGATCATCGTCTGTGCGCAACAGTGACCGGCTTGGTAAGCAGCCCGCTTTGCTGCTTGTGTCGGAGGAAGACCGTCAAAAGCTCTACCTTTCTGTGTGAAAAGCTGCTTCCTGGCTCCATTGACATATTCCTGGCTGCTAGTACGGACGGTCGTCCAGCAGGACTACAAATCGTTCCAGTGGACCCAGCCAATTCTCTATGGACTCCGGGGTAGCAGCCAAGGCTCAGAAAGCTGGTGTGGCTTCGTCATACGCATTCCATATATCACATGCGTTTGCCCCTGCCTCCAAAACACGACACCGTGTCACAACCAGTGAATGCATGAAACATTGGCAAAGCAACACAACGATCAGAACCCAGTGCGTTGGCCATCTCGTGGGCCGGTAAATAGCGAAAGTTCTTTCCAGCACCAAAGGCAATCCACAGTTCGGTGATGTTGAGCCGCTGAGCTGATGTCACTGCAAGTACAACCACGTCCGTGTCATCTGTTCGAATGGATACCTTGTTATACCCGCGTTCAAAGCATCTTCCAGGTGGATCCGCTTCTTCATGGGTGCATGGAGCAACGCCTGACACGTCTCGGGACTGAGTACACAGCATACCAGTGTGACATGTGCTGATAACTTGTTTGTCGGTGGCAACGGTTGCTGCACTGGTCGCCAAGAACGAAAATAACTCGGTCGTGTTATCGTTAATGCGGAGAAACTCCGGCCAGTTCTCAGGAATTGAGTTGGATGGTTCTACGCGTCGGCGGCTACCTTTCCCTCTCCGTGTTCATGTTTCGGCCTTCAAGCTATCTGCGATATATTCATCCCACACAACATCTAGTCTGTTCACGTGTTGCAGTTGCGATGTGATGTACAGCAGGAACACTTGGGTCGCGTAATCGGAAAATGTATTTGCAAAACCTGGTCGAAGCATGTTAATGATTACAGCCGCATCGAGCAGGACACTTGTACGACTGGAGTGGGGGAAAGGTCTTGAGTAGGAACGAGATCTTCCAAGCAGCCGACCAGATAAGACTTTGTTCCTGTCCGCAGTTTCCCCATTTGTGATAACGCAGGTGGATACGTTTGGTTTTCATGTTGAAAGAACTGATTGAGATCACCACTCGTATTTGCGACGCAATCTACAACCTGGAGAACAGAGAAAAGTCATTCTTGAGTGACGACAGCTGCTTCTGTAGTTGTGCTCTTGATTTCTCTCGCACTGGAGGCCGGCTGAACAGTGGTAGGTTATTTCTCTTGATTGGATCTGTAATGGGCTTTGTTTGGTTGACCAGGCGCTCGTTGACGTAGGTGTCATACTGCTCTTGTCCGACAGATTTGATCTGACGCAACGTGTCAATCACAGCTGGATCTGAAAGTATCTGCTATCCAGTACAAGCAAATCCTTGCTGTTCTCAGCGAATGGATTTCCCATCTCTTTTATTACATCAGTTAATGACGTGATATCTCGTCCGAATGTCATCTGTGCATGTTTCCTTTGCTCATGATGTCGGAAATCTGTTTTATTTCTCTTCTTGGTTGAAACCTCAAATTATCCAATCAGACGTGCCATTTCAGGGCCAGACACCATCCAACGCCGCAGTGCTGCAGGGTTCTCAGTCAGATCCACACCACCCTTCACAGAGGCATTAGTCTGTTCATGAGCCTGGTCAATCGCAATACCAGAGAACACGTGTGTTGTTTCCTTGACAAAAAAATTCCTTTGCGAAACTCTGCAAAGACGCCAGGATGCTTGTCGTGCAGAAAACCCGTGTCAAGCAGATGGACAGGTATCCACCTGGCGTAATTGGTGTGACCCAAAGCGAAGAACCAAGGAACAATTTTGGTCAGTGCGTCTATGTAGAGCAGTAAGTATCCCTCTTGTATCGCTCTCACGTAGATCATCACCTCCAATTCCAACTGCAAGGTAATGGACCAAAACAGGAAGAGAGGACAGGCTTCAACCCTATGATAACGCCAGTCTTCCAGTGACATCTTATTGCACCCCTCTTCCACACCATTGCAGTACTCGGTGTACGCCTTCTGCTGAAGTAGATACAAGCTACATGTTGTGATCTGATGAGCACGTCGGGTGCGTGTCACGTGAGATGCCTTCAGAAACGAATCTGTTGTCCCAGGTGTGGCAAGACTGGCCTGTATGCCTGTATGAGTGCACCTGTCCTGTCACTGTTCTCCAATAGATCGCCGAGTGCTCTAAGAGCAGCCATCTCGATGTGCAGCTCACCAAACATCACCACAAACTGATCTTCTCCGTGACTTGCAGGCCAGCTCCACTGGATTTATTTTGCAAGGGTGTAAAATGGCTGATCTACAGTGATGATCGGCACCTGATAGAACTAATAGGACAACATTTAAGGCGAGACGTCGTCGTTCCAACGGCTGCCATTTTATAAAATGGTGGGTACGAAGGTCAATGAAGGTCAAATGCCAAATAAATCAAATCACTGACATCGGCTGTTCACATACTTATCCTGTGACACCAACATTACCGCTCCAAGTAACGTAGTTTATGAGATATGGGAACATTAGTTTTGGCGGCCGCCATCTTTAAAAATGGCGGATTTTAATGTCGTAGAAAGTCAAATGTAACACATTTGAAATCACTGACCCAGAAGTTGTATGTTTTGGTTCAAAAACGTCTGGTCTACGTTGCAAAAGTCTTTAGATAGAGGAAATTTGTTTTCGGACGCCATCTTTAAAATGGCTGCCAACGCCTTCCTAGGCAAAATCTGAGATGGCCCTATATCCAAATATTTTTGTAATTATGTACTCTACGTGTGTGCCAAATTTCATGCTTTAATCATAAAACGCACAATTCGGCCATATTTTGTCACTTAGCGGCTCCACTATTAAAGTAAGACGTACGATTAAAGTCGGCACACATCGATTGAATCATTAGTTGCCTGAAAAAAGCCCTACCAAATATGATATTAGAAAAGGAATTGCGTACCCGTTACCAGCAACGAATATATACCGTACGTCGTTTATGCCGTATGGATTACACAACTGCCAGAAAGCACGGCAAGGCAGAATATAGTAAATTAATATGGTATCACATGTATTGATATTCTATGATGTTTAATGCGTTAATTGTATTGTATAATGTGAATCCAACTCGGTTGAGTTGCTAACAAAACTTGTGCTATTAGTATTACATCGACAAGAGGTGATTGATTATATTTGTTTACAAGCTACTACACGGCTCACCTGTTGTACCGATCAACAACGCCGGCATCAACAATGTAATATCTGGTAATTATTGTCTGCAGCAAGTCTTAACAATTCGGCCTATAATAACAACGTGTTCCGCGTTTATACTGGGCTAACGGGTGACGTCTGCATGCACCAGTACATTACTAGCGACTTTCAATCAAGGTTTGGAGCGATTGGAATAAGCTACGCCTACAGCCTAATCGGGATGTTATTGGTGCGCGGACACGGAACGAACGATGCGCGTCTGTCACGGGGTCGAAACGGAATTTCATTGGTTCGAGTGACTGAATATTTATAAACGCGCCCGGTGTGCTTCGGAATTGTACCGTAGATGTTTTGACAGTGTCAAAAATACTGTACATAGCGTAGGATATTTAATATAGTTGCAACTAATGCAACACTAGAACTATGACCATCGCTGGCTTGCTGCTTGGCCTGTGGCTAATAATACTTGTTGGTCAATCAAGCGGAGAAGAATGTTTCTGGGAGAGCTGGCGGGGATGGGGTGACTGCAGTCAACCGTGTGGCAACGGGGGCACACAGAGACGAAGTCGGAGCAGTTCGTTCTATCCGTGTTGCGGCATGAGTTGTTCAGCTTCATCCTACCATGATTACCAGGCGTGCAACAGATTCTGTCACAACAGTGGGACACCGCGTTCAGGACATTGCGACTGTCCGGACGAGTACTGGGACACGTGTTGTGACAAACGTAAGTATAAAACACCACCCACAAACATCACTGTGACACGCATACATACAAACACATGTACATGTGTATATATATATATATATATATATATATATATATATATATATATATATATATATTATGTGCATGTATATATATATATATATATATATATATATATATATATATATAAATATTTTATGTGCATGTATATATATATATATATATATATATATATATATATATATATATATATATATATATATATGAGTATGTGTATGTTACTACCATAATTATTATAGCTATTCGTAGTAATGGTAGTAGACATCACTGGCATATTATGTGTTTTATTAAGGTAATTTCCTTATTGTCGGTACAAAAAGCTGAACTATTCAGTTAGACTATTTCAACAAGGCAGTGGGAATGGGACCTCAGGGCACACAATTTCCAAAACAATTTGGTTTAGATGACTGATCCTTTTCCCGTGCATAGACGGGTAACTCGGACATATAGAGATGAGTTAGGATGTAATACAAAAGTATTGACTTTGCGAACAACGTTACGATTTAGTAATCAACAATTGTCCGTTTTTATATGTATACATAAAACTAACTCACACCAGACTTGTTCGTCATGTTTTGCTTTATTGCCGTTATAGACATTGTTTAAAATATTAGAAGTTCGAGGAGAGGCTTGGTGACTCCAGGTGTCCAGGTGATTGTTGCATAGTACCACATGTACATTACTGATAGACCATCACCACTTGCAACAGCGGTCACTGTCAATGGATAACACAGTGAATTGGTGACACACAGTTCACTGTGCCACCTCCTCACACGAAGGTCTGTGAAAGCGGCTGTGGCAAGACTTGCCTGGCCCATGAAGGTTTCACCAATCCTCATTGTGCGTACACCAGGCGTGGACTTCCTCCTTCACGAATCTTAGTTTTCGATCCAGAGCAACGGTGATGATGATAATGATAATTATGATAATTCCAGTAAAACATGCCCGCGCACACTATATTGTTGGTGATGGAAAATTGCAATACTACACATTTGTCGAATGCAACGCAATTTAGCTGCATGTGCACTACTATTAAATGATGACCTTTAATAGCCTGTGTTAGTGGAACATACGCTTGGATGTTTTTACTGCACGTGCGGAAATTGATTAGTGTTGACAAGTCAATTTTGGTTACTTCCAGCGTACGAGATAATCGACAACTGTCTACATCTTGAATGCACCAATGGCACGAATCAACAGTGTCGTCGCTGCGAGCACGACCACGGCGGGGAGAAGAAGGCGTGTCGACTTGTGAGCAGAGGCGGACATAGCAACAGAGTGTGTGAAAGTGAGTTCTCGTGGCACCAATATAGGGTTTAGCTATTTTCACAAAATATGTTTCAAGTATATATTCACTTGTTGACAGAACTAGGTCTTTTTGGGGAAATGGATCCAGGCCGTTCCACATCTGACCTCTTCATGTGTGATCGTGTATTGTTTTTATTATAATTTACTGCACCGATACGATTTAAAGGTAGGAATGGTCAAGCACGTCTCGAAATAGCAGTTTGGGGTACATACAAAACCGCTAATTAGAACCACCGATAAAAGCCTACCAACATCGTAGTGTTAAAGAGGAATTGTAACGAAAAACCTATTAGCACAAAATAATATAATAATTACTGCAACTACATCGGTCAATGTTAGACTCCATTGCACACTGGTAGACAATTACGTTAATTATTCTTTTGAAATGCATTATACATATATAAAATGTAACCGTAGTCTGCCGCAAACCTGATGATTTATATCGTGAAACAATGTTCTTAACAACTGTTATATAACTGTTAATTATTGTAATAGTGTGGGACATTGAGACAGTTTAAATTGCTTGCAGGCATGACGTCATGCTGCAGAGGTCGTAGGTGTACAACAATAATTGGGCTGAATCCTTTCTTTCAGAGCTGTGTTCCTGGAGAAACGACAGCACATTCTGTTACCCGGGAAACTGCCCGGATGTTCCGTCGAGTTGTGAATGTGCGCCTGGTTTCGGAGGGCCCGACTGCTTGACAAGTGAGCGAACATTGAACATTGTCTTACAGTTTCCAATCATGGCTTTTATTGATAAGGGTTTCTGTTTTCCGATTGTCTCTGTATGTCTGTCTGTCTGTCTATCTGTTTGTCTGTCTTCTGTCTGTCTGTCTGTCTGTCTGTCTGTCTGCCTGCCTGCCTGCCTGCCTGCCTGCCTGCCTGCCTGCCTGCCTGCCTGCCTGCCTGCCTGCCTGCCTGCCTGCCTGCCTGCCTGCCTGCCTGCCTGCCTGCCTGCCTGCCTGCCTGCCTGCCTGCCTGCCTGCCTGTCTGTCTGTCTGTCTGTCTGTCTGTCTGTCTGTCTGTCTGTCTGTCTGTCTGTCTGTCTGTCTGTCTGTCTGTCTGTCTGTCTGCATGTCTGCATGTCTGCATGTCTGCATGTCTGTCTGTATGTCTGTCTGTATGTCTGTATGTCTGTCTGTCTGTCTGTCTGTCTGTCTGGCTGTCTGGCTGGCTGGCTGTCTGTCTGTCTGCATGTCTGCATGTCTGCATGTCTGTCTGTATGTCTGTCTGTATGTCTCTCTGTCTGTCTGTCTGTCTGTCTATCTGTATTTATGTCTGTTTGTCTGCCTGTGTGTGTATATGTCTGTCTGTCTGTCTGTATGTATGTATGTCTGTCTGTCTGTCTGTCTGTCTGCCTGCCTGCCTGCAGGCATATCTGTCTGTCTGCCTGTCTGTCGGTCTGTCTGTCTGTCTGTCTGTCTGTCTGTCTGTCTGTCTGTATGTCTGTCTATCTATATGTCTGTCTGTCTGTCTGTCTGCCTGTGTCTATGTCTGTCTGTCTGTATGTCACTCTGCCTGTCTGTCTGTCTGTCTGTCTGCCTGCCTGTCTGTCTGCCTGTCTGTCTGTCTGTCTGTCTGTCTGTCTGTCTGTCTGCCTGTCTGTCTGGCTGTCTGGCTGTGTGGCTGTGTAGCTGTCTGGCTGTCTGGCTGTCTGGCTGTCTGGCTTTCTGGCTGTCCGGTTGTCTGACAGACAACAGATTCTCCATAGCATACCCTCGTGTATTACGGCGGTTAGACGGTTCTGCTCCACCGTATACATCATAGGACGTACTACGTGATTCGTGTATTGGGTCTAGGAACTCTTTTATATTTCAAAATTGTATACCATAATAGATAAATGACAGACAAAGCGTATACAATCTGTTAAACTACAGGCTGGTTGTAGATTCCAGACTGTTACCAGTAGATGTGCGCAAACACTGTCATAACAAATGCAATGTAATTTAAATATTCTAATAAATTGATAACAATAACAAATAATGAACTTAGAATATATACATCATGCAAATAGTTAGAATAATGCATATCGTTAGAATAAGCAGACAGCTATTCGTGACGTGGCATGTACACCCAAAAGTGAACATCAGGTTTATCATCACATATTTCAAATAATGCTAGATTGAAGAAGAACAACCTGTTAAACACGTAACTAAGTTGTAGAATGCTCATAAACTACAACCCGATAATCGCAACATCAGGCTGTGAAATTTCCAAAACCACTCACGTATGTTTTGCTTCAGTCAGTACAAAACCAGCCATCGCCTCCTGCGTGATCACGGCGGAAGTTGACGTTGGATCTAGCGTAGAGAAAGTGGAGATCAGCTGTGATGACGAATCCAACCCGGTTGTCTACAGCAACGTCGTCACCACCACGGTGAAGGTAGGGCCACGGCGTCAGGACGTGGGCTGCTAGTTAATTCATGATAGTGTTTGGGCACGTGATCTTGCAAAAATGATCATGTTTGTATCTGACCGAATAGCAGTTGTTCACTAACGAAAGCCATTCCTTGATAACGCACCTATATAAATTAAAAAAATTGAAGAAATGTGTTACTTAGATAAGTAACTATAAGTGACAGGTGGACAAGGAAGCCCTTTGACTTATCGAGAGTGCTATCTAAGTGTATCCCGGCCTGCTGAGATGTATTTCGATTTACAAATGGATCTGAGTATTGACGTGTGAGCGTTAGCTTACATTGTAAAACAGCCAGTTTTAGCTAATGTGTTGTAATGTCTGTTTTTGACTATCTGGTCCAACGTGAAACGCGAGTTACAATGTCGATCAAGGCACTCAAGTTGTGCACCCATTTGTCTTTGTGCTGGTGGTTGGTCGCAAATAATGACGCACTGTTCACGGGAGTCACGAGAGTGCAGTCATCGAGATAGCAATCGAGATAGCAATCGAGAGGGCCGCACGTGTCGGTCTCTGACTCATATCCGTGCCGCCTAATCAGCTGTCTTTAGTTGTAATTGGAAACATATATTTAGCTGCCCCTTTTGGGGGTCTTTCATAGTTGTCATCATTTTCTGGATGGGTACAGAGTGCGCATTTTCAGTGACAGTGACACGTGACAGTGGATATCTGAAAACTGTTCTAGAAAAGCACAATGCGTACACTAAAAGCAGGACAGCTACGGTCAGTTACATTACTGACTAGCTTGTCATCGGGTCACTTTGGCAAAGCCTAAAAGTAACATAATACTTGACAAGTTTCGATGAAGTGCCGTTTAGGGAGATGGTCATGCGGTCATATGGATCAGGACACTGTAATAGCACACACATATTTTATTCAGCTCATTATAAGCATTAACTCCGTCAACGTCACTTATTTTATTTCACTATCATATAATACAATGTAAATATCTCACATAAGTTAAAGCTGAAACCTACTATGCATACTATAATACATACGCCTGCCTAGAATGACCATCAATAATATTACTACTTATTATATGTAGCTTATTATTTTATGCATATGCCTTGACTAGGTACGTTTAGCTGTCTCCTTAGTGCATGGAGTACTGGTGTTTTATTACCACATATTCTATGTTTAACTTCTTATAAACACCCTCGAATAGAGTTCCCATTTAGCGGCAAGTAATTGAATTACATTAACAGCTGAACCAGTATTAATAACTAACATCTAAAAACTCTCGCCCACTTTACATTTATATTGTTGACACATGTTATTCAAAAAGGAACGTACACATTGTAGAGTTGCCGACTGGACAGAGGACAGCAATTGGGGCCACTCACAACTGTGACAACATTTCTCAATCTAACCGAGAAACACGGATGTTCGACTGCAATCTGCAAACTACGACAATGAACCAACCACTTCAGCACGCCGACAGGTATGGACATTACTTATGGACATTACTGTTCTTTGAGCACGAGGCTGCTCTTGCTTTGACACGAGGTACTCGCTGCTATTATTTTCTTTCGACTAACAATCAAGCATAACTAAGATCCCATATGTTTTTCAAATAAATTCGATCATACATTGTAATTATAAAGTACGTACAATTGATCTTTTATATTAGTTCAATTTGCTAGCGATATGCACACTTTCGCCATGTTTCAATAAGCAATCTACATCGAGATTGAACATTCGCTTTTCTGCAGACTTCACTTCGAAGCAGCGACATCGAATGGCGGCTACGTGACGATCAACAACATTGAGAGCAACAACATTGACCCGGCTAGATACTACTCTGGCCAAACGACAACGCATAAATCCGAGTTGGTCATCTACTTGGTCAAACCGTTCCATTGTTCCATCGGGTCAACATGCACGGACAACATGTTGGACAGAGGGCCACCTGTCACCAAGTCCGTAAGTTCGAGGACCCTGTCATACGCAGACCTGTCTTTGCTTAAATAATAGCATAATTGTGTAATTACTGTTAAACTGAGGACATTAGCTATAGTGTAGTAGTATAATATAAAAGCAGTGTGCGTACTGGAATGTGTAAAAATGTCACATGTTCTTATAGTATTTAATAATATGATATGCTGCAATAACGAAGCGAACTCGCGAACTCTCTCTCTCTCTCTCTCTCTCTCTCTCTCTCTCTCTATATATATATATATATATATATATATATATATATATATATATATATATATATATATATATAAATGATATATACATATATATATAATTTATATATATATATTATATATATATATATCCGCCTGCGCCTGCGCCTGCGCCTGCGCCTGCGCTTGCGCCTGCGGTTGCGCCTGCGCTTGCGCCTGCGTATGCGTGTGTGTGCGTGCGTGCGTGCGTGCATGCGTGCATGCGTGCTATCTCTCTATCTCTCTTTCTCTCTCTCTATCTCTCTCTCTCTGTCTGTCGGCCTACGTGCCCGCCCGCCCGCCCGCCCGCCCGCCCGCCCGCCCCCCGCCCGTCCGTCCGTCCGTCCGTCCGTCCGTCCGTCCGTCCGTCCGTCCGTCCGTCCGTCCGTCCGTCCGTCCGTCCGTCCGTCCGTCCGTCCGTCCGTCTGTCTGTCTGTCTGTCTGTCTGTCCATCTGTCTGGCTGTGTGCTACGTACGTACGTGTACTGTGACAGAACACCAAACAGATGCCTATGACATTCGTTGTGGATTACTTTAATATTTGTTTTTAATAATTGGAATATTGTATAATTTTATGTTTCACCCTTTCCGAGGGTGATCTCTCGCTGCGCTGGGCTGGTTAGAGCGACTCACTGGCCGGAATTAAACTGTACGAATTGGCTGTCTACAAAATGAAGCCGCTTGGAAACAAACTCACGCACAACGGGGAAACGGCACTTGTTCGCGAAACGCTGAATATTAACACTCAAGTGTTCAAAACCACAATAATCGAACCTGGTAAATATGTGTACAATATAGTTACCTTAAGTTGAGGTTTGTGTTTCGTTTTTTGTGGTGAAGTGATGCATAATACACTACACTCTATAGTCATTTAAACCTACCGAAATGTGTCTTGCCGAAAGAGAAACAACTGTGGAATTCAACAATTAAATATAGAAATGGCTTTGATTCTATAAAAATGCCCCACGTATCCGGCTGAGTAGGAGAAGAAACCATGGCTTTGGACAACAGATAACTAGTTAAAAAAAAGTCTTGCTATCATATAACCAACATGTTTCTGTCAGAAACAATTACATTTCAACACGAATATATGGTGCAATATGTGCATTTATAAAGCATAATATGGTTTTAGGAATGGAAGGGAAATGCCTGTTAATAATACTTAGTTCATACCAACCCTAGCGAATATGCTAAATTGTTTACTTGCATAATGTATATAGAACATGTAGCCGTCATTCGTATGTTAGTTTGTTCGCACGGTGGTTTTTTTTAATATTACCACGACCGGTTTCATGCGGCTTGTTCCTAAGCGGCTTGTTGTTGCATCAACTGCTATGTTTTGGTTATGGAAACATATCTTTTCATTCAATAAGACAATCGCCTTTGCGATAAAAAAAACATCCTAATCGGCTTCGTGAAACCAACCCACGATATGTTCCCAGGAGTGTACGCCGTAGTGCTTACGACAACAGACAACGCCGGCAACCATCAGACCGCCAGACGCTTTCTCATCTTCGACAATGTAAACGTCGTCAGCATCAACACTGCTGAAGACAAAGTTCTCGTTGTTAACTCAGTCGCCAAGAACACGTCGTACACCTGGCTGACTTCACCCCAGAGCGCAAACAACACAGGAGACCAGGTCAGTAACTTCGTTTGGCTTATGTTAGCCTATACAATAGACTCGTCAAGATACAGCTTCAAAAATATTTACACTTTCGTTAAGTGTTCGCATGTGTATATACATTGTTATCTCGCTATGGCCATTTTTGTTTTATTTCATCGAGTAGACATCGCTCAATTGTTGCTACCTGAAATAACATATATTTTCTTAAACGTTCCATCGGCATTTGTGTGACAAATTCTGCCAGGTACAAATATATAGCAATATTAGCGGTTTGAATAATGGATGTCGCGCTGTGTAAAATAATATTCATGTTTGTTAACAGCTTGCAGTTAGTTGGCGAGGCCATTTCGCTAACGTGCTAACGTTCGCAACACTCATAACTTTCTTAACGAGAGAGCACCCAACTTTTTAAAGTAAAAAAACAGGACTGTTGGACGGCGAAACGTCCATAGTAAAAACTGGTTTAATAAGACAGATGGACGGTGAAACATCCACAGTGACAACTGGTTTAATAGGACAGATGGACGATGAAACATCCACAGTGACAACTGGTTTAATAAGACAGATGGACGGTGAAACATCCACAGTGACAACTGGTTTAATAGGACAGATGGACGATGAAACATCCACAGTGACAACTGGTTTAATAAGACAGATGGACGGTGAAACATCCATAGTGACAACTGGTTTAATAGGACAGATGGACGGTGAAACATCCACAGTGACAACTGGTTTAATAGGACAGATGGACGGTGAAACATCCACAGTGACAACTGGTTTAATAAGACAGATGGACGGTGAAACATCCACAGTGACAACTGGCTTAATAAGACAGATGGACGGTGAAACATCCATAGTGACAACTGGTTTAATAAGACAGATGGACGGTGAAACATCCACAGTGACACCTGGTTTAATAAGACAGATGGACGGTGAAACATCCATAGTGACAACTGGTTTAATAAGACAGATGGACGGTGAAACATCCATAGTGACAACTGGTTTAATAGGACAGATGGACGGTGAAACATCCATAGTGACAACTGGTTTAATAAGACAGATGGACGGTGAAACATCCACAGTGACAACTGGTTTAATAGGACAGATGGACGGTGAAACATCCATAGTGACAACTGGTTTAATAGGACAGATGGACGGTGAAACATCCATAGTGACAACTGGTTTAATAAGACAGATGGACGGTGAAACATCCACAGTGACAACTGGTTTAATAGGACAGATGGACGGTGAAACATCCATAGTGACAACTGGTTTAATAAGACAGATGGACGGTGAAACATCCATAGTGACAACTGGTTTAATAGGACAGATGGACGGTGAAACATCCATAGTGACAACTGGTTTAATAAGACAGATGGACGGTGAAACATCCACAGTGACAACTGGTTTAATAGGACAGATGGACGGTGAAACATCCATAGTGACAACTGGTTTAATAAGACAGATGGACGGTGAAACATCCACAGTGACAACTGGTTTAATAGGACAGATGGACGGTGAAACATCCATAGTGACAACTGGTTTAATAAGACAGATGGACGGTGAAACATCCACAGTGACAACTGGTTTAATAGGACAGATGGACGGTGAAACATCCATAGTGACAACTGGTTTAATAAGACAGATGGACGGTGAAACATCCATAGTGACAACTGGTTTAATAAGACAGATGGACGGTGAAACATCCACAGTGACAACTGGCTTAAAGTTGTTGATTTTAGAATTACCTATTTCAATGTACGCAATTCTCTGCTGCAGTTTCTCGTTCTCTCCTGTTAATTTTCGAATATCCTCCGCTTGTTTCCCTGCAGAAAGTATCATCTGAACATCCACGTCATTTCATAGAATACCACATGACATGTCCAGTTACTCTGTAATGGCGATACTGCATTACTAACACATCGTTTTAACTTCTCATACTTCTGTATGTAAAATGTATTAAAAATGCATGCCATTAACGATTGAACACACAATTCTGTATAAAGAATGATGATGTATAATAAACTGTATTCATGCTCTCAGCCGTAAATCAACAGGCACTTACTGATGCATGTTCATAACATGACGTCACACGTGACTGACTCTGTCACAAACCTTCTGTGGTTTTTATTAATATATGCACTTGTGTTCTTCATTCCTTGGGGCAATAATGAATACTATAACATTTGTTTTCGTACGTCACCGAAAAAAAGAGCATATACCATAACCGTTTAAAAACAGGTCAATTGGATGGAAAACAGGTTCGGTGGAAACCGTTTGAATATTAGCATTACCTCCTTCAATTTTCGCTCGCAACATATCGTTCTCTTCTGTAAGTTTCCCGATGTCCTCCGTGTATGTCGCTGCAAGGAGCGTCATCTGGCTCTGTAGGGCGATCATGGAACTTTTCATGAACTGGTCGTCGATAGTGTTGCGTCCGCATTCTGTCGCGGGCACCTAGAACGTGTACGAGCAGTGCGAATCTTCCGCTGTCGTACTTTGTCCGTCTGTCACGCACACAATGCCAACAGAAGACTGATGCATAGAACATATGTCGCCATGTTGCCCTGAACCCTCGTTGTGTCGCCACAGCCGACCGTCAATCTGGTGTCCCACACTCTCCGTTTGCGAAGCCGACCTGGCAGCCAGGACGCATAAAACTACGTGTTATAGAGGAATCATCTGAGCGTAGTCATGCGGCATGTCCGGTAATTGCAATATTCTAAAGAACTAACCATGTATTTATAGGCGGCTTTGTGCAACGACGTTTAATGGATTAAGTGCGGACAATTCCATATCATAGTAGACAACGGGCCGGTCGCCATCCAAATTGTATACGTTGGTTTATATCGCAGCATATCTTTACAATTATCGGTGTTTGCCGCTAATAACTTGTCACTGGCGGCAAGAGACCACAATAGCTTGAACTTTGTTGTAATTAGTCCGTTTGGTGCAAAAACACGAGCCGTTTGCATTCTGTTATGAGGACTCGTGTGTCTCGCTCGAGCTAACGACCACATGGTGTCTGATATGTAAGACAAAGGAAGTGTATATATTATGTGAGATGCGGCGATAGATATATATATATATATATATATATATATATATATATATATATATATATATATCTATATATATATATATATATATATATATATATATATATATATATATATATATAAGTATATATATATATATATATATATATATATATACGCAAACAGGCACACACGCCCACACACGCCCACACGCCCACACGCCCACACACACACGCACACGCGCACGTGCACGCGCACGCACACGCACACGCACACGCACACGCACACGCACACGCACACGCACACGCACACGCACACGCACACGCACACGCGCAAACGCACACACCCACCCACCCACACCCACCCACACACACACACACACACACACACACACACACACACACACACACACACACTCCTGCGCTGCCACATATTATGTGATTAACGACGATCGAAATAGTCGAACAGGCGCAGTGCCAAATAGCATGAATTCGGTTCCTTTCAGTCCTGGCGCCTTGTGTAGCTTTAGTCAACGCTGTGTAACACCGCGGCGTGAACTGTGTTATTTAGGGTTATTTTGTGTACTCTTAGTGACACCACATAACATTTCATTCCTTTTTTACACTTGAACTAGCTTAACAAATTCCGTAAATGATTGACCACAATGTTACTGTTGCAGGCTACCCGCAAGGTAGGTACCGTAAACTCTCCAGGGACTGACGTAATACATGTATAAACACTTAGTAGATGGCCTTTGGAATACGGCATGATACTTCACGCCCCACACCCCAACTTCAAAACACCTGTTAGTCAAATCTAACCCCAGTGCACTAAGAACGCGGCATTTTGACTACGGACTGCGGCGACCCGCAATTTAGTAGCCATACGTGACGAGAATAGCATTATCGCTCCTGAAACAAACCACACTAGTCTGGGAGCCAACTGCCATTTTTTTCCTGAACCTTGCATTGTTGTATTAAGATTTTTTACTGTTGATTTTGGTAGCCAAGGGTCTCTATTTTCAGAAACTGCTTGATGACCTGTTGTCACCCTTGAGCAATTTGAGAAATTCAAGATGGCGTCCAAGATGTCCGCCATTACCTATAAATGACCATAACTCCCTACCTATTCACCATAGGAAGGTGATTTTTGTCTCTATACCTAGGTTTTAGGAGTCAAGCTATCCATTAGAACCAAGTATTATGTTAATATTATATTACATAATGGCAATTTCCAAGATGGCTGCCAAGATGGCCGCCGTAACACTAAAACTGGCAAATCTCCTTAACTATTTACTCCAAATTAGTCTTGAAGGTGTCTATCACTGGGTATTTTGGAGACACGTCTATCTGTATCAGATCAAAGTTCATATACTGATGATGTCATCTAGAAATCCAAGATGGCTGCCAGTTTACAAGCACTGGTATATCTTCTATACTATTCAATCTTGGGAAAAAATATGAAACGGTAAACGACCACAGGTGTTATATTATAACAGATGTTCTTTAATTTGAAATCGTCATGTCCGGTCTTTTGGGTGAATTGCGTAGCGGGGTATCGAGTTCATATGACTACTCAAAGCGGTTTGCATCCAACCCACTGATACACGTGTTTACTCGAAAACCATCGCGACTTTTCTAAGGAGCATTCATCCACGAAATAACTATTGCGCGAAAGCAAATAGTACTTATTTTCTTGAATAACCTGCAACACAATTGCGCGGTGCGACAGGTATTGTGCTATATCAATGTAGACGAATGGTTTGGTCGTGTTTATAAATAAAAATATATCTGGAAGTAGAGATCCGTGATGTAAGCTGACGTCGCGGTAAGTGAAGTTGTTGTTTATTTGTTGAGGTAACGTAACTACCCTGGGAAAAGTCAAGCTTGTGTTTATGATATTGCGCGTTTACATGAAACTGGGTTGATGGATTGCTATTTTCGACCTCAGCGCGCTGGTTTCTGGTGTCCTCGATTCACGACACTATACATTAGGGGCGAGGCCGCTGTTTTGACTCGCCATTGCTAAAATTGTAGATTATGTACAACCAGCATTTACAGAATATGTACCAACGTGTTGGAAAATGCGTTGGAAAATGCCCTTTTAATGCACATGTCCCACAAATAATACAATACTGTTTCTGCAGTTTCGTGGTGAACTTAGCATGCATAAGTAAAATGTTCATAATTAATGTCGTCTTTTCACCAGTGGTGTCCGAGGTCAATGAGTCAAATGTTAGTATGCAACCAAAACTAGCCGTTAATAATTATACGTGTGATCATGGCATCCCTGGGGGATACGGTGAAAATGTGAAACATTCCTACGACGTAGAGGTCTAGCGGTGTGTCCAGCATGGAAGTCGTAACAGTTAGTACCACTCTCCATGTGAAGCGGTCACCTGCTGTCCGCTGAAGCTCCTCAAGTGCTTGGACCAGACAGCCGATATGTTGTTTGAATCACTTGAGCAAGCAAGCAAGTCAAGCAATGGCGACCACGGGACCTTTTCCAGTTGGGTGAGATTAATATTTCATATAGCGCCGCATCCATAATTGAGTGTGAACAGATATAAGACCTCGAAGAAGAACTCATTGAAACCAGGTTGGTATGGGATGTAATTGGGATAGGCGAAGTGAGAAGACGAGAGGAATGTTTCACTGCCTTAGGAAGTGGCCACCTAATATACGACTCTAGGGTAATCAAGGCCAAGCAGGTTGTGGTGTATGTAATGATACAGACACGTCGATTGAGTTCGATTAGATTTATTCAGTCAAGTACAGGTCTCCGCTCTAACACGCCATAGTTGCAAGCCCCCGCGCGCATGCTCCCAGTCTCCGGCATCACGCGTCTTTCTGCATATTCATCAGCATGCATATTCATATACAGTGTCCCACATCTAGTGTCACAACTGTGTAGCTCAACATAGCGAACATACCCGTAAATACATCACACAGGTGTAGGCTTTCTAAAAAAAAAAACAGGAAATGAAAGACCATATAGTGAGGGAAATAGCATCAGCCGTAGAGTAGCCGAACTTGTTCTGTGTATAACAAAGTGCTACAAACTGAAGATAGTGCGAGTACATGCACCAGTAACACTATACTCAGAAACATATATAAATAGCTTCTACTTGACTGAGACTTCAGGAAAACTAAACCAATACACGATAGTGATGGGCGACTTCATTGCGCAAATAGGGAAAGTATGTGTGCATGTGTGCGTACGCATGTATGTGTGCGCGCGTGGATAAATAACATATCATCATCATCATCGTCATCATGTCTCGTTGTATTAGTGCCTGCTGAAGGAAGAGGCACATCGCATCCCGAATATTCAGATCAGGTCAAAATTCGTGGTACTTAATTACATAAATCATATGTTCTAGGTTGGCGTATGGTAAGTTGTCCACAGCATTTAACATGTATGTCACAGAGTTAGAATAAGACTTCGTTACAAACGAAATGCTATAAGTTCCTGTTTTGGACCTGGCATATTGCCCACGCCAGTACATAATGTTTTATATAGTATTGTGTTATATTTTATTATTATTATTACGCATATATACATTTATACCTATATAAAATAGTATAAGGTAATATGCAAGGCAATTTGTAAATTTTCATCTGTTGGAAACAGAAATTGCCAACAACAGTCTAGCTGTATTTTCCAACCAAAGTACAAATTCTGTTCAGTAGTGTTTAAAACAGTAGTTAAAATTATAAGAAATAAATATAATGAAAGTACAAGTAAAATCTTATGAATACATATAACTAACTCACTGTTGCATGAAAACTGAAGTAGAGAAACTATAATTAATCAGAGATGGCACTTTTGTAATTGTTATTATATGTCAATGTAGTCAAGAAATAAAAATATATAATATATATGTATAAATAGTTTAGGTTGTATATAAAAACATATAGGCCATGTAGGCAATAATAGAATGTTAGTTCACTGCCAGTACCAGCGGCTGAAGTCACGGCGACAGAATTATACTATATGGGACAATTATTTGTAACCCGGATATCTAGGAAAACATGGATTATAAATTACTTGGAGTGAAAGGGCCTCCACCGAATGTACTATTGGAAATTGTAGAACAAAATAGCACACTGCATGCCACAATTTGCACCTTATCATTAGTCGAGAAATTTAAATGGAAAGTACTGATATATAAATCAAGGTTTCTACAAACAAGTAAGAACATGACAGACAACTTACTTTAACAATAGGATAATCTCAATCTAAGCAAGCAATATTCAATATGTACTTAACAGGATCGACGAGCGTGTATTTGTACACTCGAGCTCTAAAATATAACGTTTCGCGGACAGATGCCGTCTCACCGTTGTATGAGAGTTTGGATCCAAGAATTTTCATTTCCAATTCGCACAGTCTAATACTGGGCAGTGCTTCGCCCCAACCCGCTCAGTGCAGCTGTAGACTATCCTGGTGAAAAGGTTATCGTAAATCCAATACATAACTGTGGAGAACGAATACTCAATCCACAACATGTTTATCGGCAATTATTTGGTTGTGTGTTTCGTGTGATTGATGTAGTCCAGGTGAATACGTCACATTACCATAGTTTCAATGTGTTGTTGTTACTGTATTATTCAGTGTATTGCTTTGAAAATGATGAAAACGCGAAGAAAGAACAAATTGTGAAAGTGTTGTATGGGTACCGTAGTGAAATGGAAAAACCAGACGAGAGAAGGGAGCATTAGGGCGGGAAAGAGACGGAAGGGATGTAGAGATGCAGAGGGAAAGGAGAGGGGAAGTTTATTTACAAATGGACTCAAGTAAAAGTACGTGTTTGGATTCGCTATTGCTACAACAATAATGCACACTCTAAGCATCCTCGCGAGTCAGCGGTCGCTGCGGCTGATTACATTAGTAACAGCTCTTCTTTACATCTGTCATGTATATCCTTGTCAAAAACACCTCTTTTAACGTCAACCAATTAAATCGACGGACAATAACATAATTTTGGGTGATTTCAACCACACTATGCTCGTGGTACATGCCATGTTTAGGGTGTTAATGAGTCATCATATTGGAATTCCCACCTCTCGTGTATCCTTCTTCAAATTGGGGCTGGTATTTGCGCTGTTCCCACGTTTGAAGCTGTTGCGACTGGCGAAGTAAATTGCTATAATTGAATAGTTCTACCTCGCTCACTCTTCTGCTTCACGGAGACGACGGGACGGGGTTAACAAAGACTCCTGGCTTGTGAGGATTCTAAGTAAATCATCTACTTAGGTATACAGCAGAGCTAATGCACTTGGTTTAAAATTTATTTTAATCAAGATATCTTCTTCTTCCCGTTAATGCCTTGCCATATCCTTCCCTCCCTCCACCCCCCTCTCTTTCAATGTTCTCTCTCTCTCTCTCTCTCTCTCTCTCTCTCTCTCCCCTCTCTCATCTCTTTTTCTTGCCCTCACTCTCTCCCCCTCGCCTCTCTCTCTCTCTCTCTCTCTCTCTCTCTCTACGTCTCTCTCTCATCTTTCTCTCCGTTTCTCATATATCTCTCTCATCTTTCGTTTAAACAACATAGGCTCTAACTTAGATATAACACGTACACTGTGCGGACTTACGGACTTGGTGACAGGTGGCCCTTTGTCCAACATACAATCAATGCATGTTGACCAGATGGAACAATGGATGGGCGTTACCATGTCAATGACTAATTCGACATTATGTGTAGTCGTTTTACCAGAACAGTACTGTTGGCATCGACGTAGTTGTTCATCAGGAAGCCGCTGCTTCGAAGTGAATTCTACGAACAAGCGGAAATAAATCGGCATACATAGAGCATAAAGCAGGAGTACAGGGAAAAACATAACAGTACATGACTAGAGGTATTTAAAATAATAGGTCAACGCCCCATGGATGATGGTATGCCATACACAAATTGAGTAAGTCCACGAAGGACATAACGAGAAATGAACACAATTACTGGGAAACATTGCGTGCACGTCATAGTTGTATTTGATCATTATTTATAGAAAAATAATAAAAGCGAGAGTGATGTGTCTGGATTCGTTTGTGCAAATACAATATTAACAGAACTGTCGTCGTGCTGAAGTGGCAGGTTCGCTACGGTAGTTTGAAGATTGCAGACGAATATACGGGAAAGTCCGGTAAAATGAGCCGCCAGATGATATGATCCACCAGATAATATGGGCCACTTCCCTAACACAGAAGTGGTGCAACAAACGTTGTCATCTATCGATTACATACTGAGTTAAGGAAGGTAGCGGAGCAGACCGCCAATATTTGGATTGGTAAGACGACAAAGTATACAAATATGTTTACATACATAACAATTCATAACATTTCTTATGGTTTCCATATGTTAGATGAATGTACATAAATCATATATTTTAAAATCTATATTAACATAAATGGCGTTTTATGACGATTTAGTTAACATGTCAGTTTTTGTAATGCGCGACAATGCAACCACATCGAATAAATATCCCGCCTGTGGCAAAAAGGGAAGTGCTATACCTACCGGGTAATATGAACAACACGACGTTTACCATATGCTTATATTACTTTGCAGATTAATATCACAGTGAGATCCAGTCGAGTGCATGCACAGAGCCTCGTTTGAAATCCTCACTGGGCCCCTTCATAAATCGCACCTTGACGCAAGTGAAGTGGTTACATCAAAGAAAAAGTATAAGTCAGTACCAGAAGCTTACCAAACTAGAACGATTAAATCCAAACGCAAACCGTCGTCTACAAATAGCTGTACAGAACACCAGAGCACAAATCCTAAATGTTCATAACACCACAAATGA
>OZ024865.1:36172065-36222065 GCA_964017155.1 Oasisia sp. SBJ-2009
AATATGCGACAGAAATTGTGCATCTGTTATAAAGGAGTCGGTTGATGCTGCTGCTAGGAATGACATGAAAACTAATTCGGAAAAATCTAAAGAAATAATTATTAGTTTTGCACAAGATGGCAATTTCACAAGCACTATCCCGAAAAAAGATTAAGATTTGCCATGTCAAACTGTTAGGTGTGACCATTTGTTTCTGGATCTGACATGGAAAATATTGTGAAAAAGGCCGATGAAAGATTGTACGTGTTATATCAGTTAAAATGTGAAGGGATTACACAGAAACATCTGTCCACCGTATATTTCAGTGTTGTGAGACCGGCTTTTGAGTATGCATGCCCTATATGGTACACTAACTCGCCACAATAGTTATCTGACAATATCGAAATTATATAGCACAGGGCAATACAATATATTTTTCCTCGATTTGGTTACGTTGATATACTCAGGTGTGTTATCGTGGATACGTTAAAGTAAGACTTCGTGAAAAAATATTTTGACAAGTTTAAAATCGGCAAACATCGATTAAACCACATGTTGCCTGAAAAAGGCCTACCAAATATATTTGAAAAGGATATGTGTACCCGTTACCAGGAACGAAGAGATACCGTAATTATATTATACCGTAGGGATTACACAACTGCCAGAAAACACGGCAAGGCAGAATACAGTAAATTAATATGGTATCACGTGTATTGATATTCTATGATGTTTAATGCGTTAATTGTATTATATGATGTGAATCCAACTCAGTTGATTTGCTAACAAAACTTGTGCTATTAGTATTACATCGATAAGAGGTGATTATATTAGTTTACAAGCTACAATACGGCTCACCTGTTGTACCGATTAACAGCGCCGGCACCAACAATGTAATATCTGGTAATTATTGTCTGCAGCAAGTCTTAACAATTCGGCCTATAATAACAACGTGTTCCGCGTTTATACTGGGCTAACTGGTGACGTCTGCATGCACCAGTGCATTACTGGCGGCTCTCAATCAAGGTTTGGAGCGATTGGAATAAGCTACGCCTACTGCCTAATCGGGATGTTATTGGTGCG
Source organism: Oasisia sp. SBJ-2009 (assembly GCA_964017155.1). Classification (NCBI taxonomy): domain Eukaryota; kingdom Metazoa; phylum Annelida; class Polychaeta; order Sabellida; family Siboglinidae; genus Oasisia; species Oasisia sp. SBJ-2009. The sequence continues at coordinate 36,173,125 of OZ024865.1, forward strand.
CGGACACAACACCAACGATGCGCGTCTGTCACGGGGTCGAAACGGCATTTCATTGGTCCGAAGATCTGAATTGTTACAAACACGCCCGGCGTGCGTCGGAATTGTACCGTAGATATTTTGACAGTGTCACAAATACTGTACGTGGCGAGGTATATTTAATACAACTGCAACTAATGCAGCACTAGACCTATGGCCATCGCTCGGTTGCTGCTTGGCCTGTGGCTAATTCTCCTGGTTGGTCAAACAAGAGGAAAATGGAGGAGGTCGCCGTGGAACAGAAGCTGTCCACGCGTCAACTGTGCGTGGGGCGGCTGGTCGGCGTGGGGCGCCTGCAATCACCTGTGTGGCAACGCGGGCACACAGAGTCGGAGTCGGGGCATAGCGAGGCATGCCTCTTGCGGCGGCTCTGGTTGTTCCGGCCCGTCCAGCCAGACACGGGTGTGCAACAGGTTGTGCTACAACAGCGGGACTCCGCGTCCTGGACACTGCGACTGTCCGGACGAGTACTGGGGCACGTGTTGTGAAAAACGTAAGTATAAAACACCACCCACAAACATCACTGTGACACACAAACAAACACCTGAGTTCGGGTTGTGTTATCGTTATTCACGAACGCGTAGTATATTTTAATATACACCATAATAGTGTGGGTCACACAAGTCTTCCACCAATATAACATTGTAGTTCACACGTCGCTACCATGTCCATAATCTAGGTTACACACACAGGTCACGTTCTGCACGTAGGCAACTTACATATGTCGTGCAATGCGCATGTGTATTTTCCAGTATGTAGGTCGCACAAGTCTTCCTCCAATACAACATTTTAGTTCGCGCGTCGTTACCATGTCCAGAATCTAGGTTACACACACAGGTCACGTTCTCCACGTAGGCAACATACATATGTCGTGCTTGCGCATGCGTGTTGACCAGAATGTAGGTCACACAAGTCTTCCACCAATACAACATTTTAGTTCATGCGTTGCTACCATATCCAGTATCTAGGTTAGACAGGTCACGTTCTCCATGTAGGGAACTTACATATATCGTAGCGCAACCAACACACACGAGGCTAGGACAGTTTTATGTCATGTGCAAACCATAACTTCCGTTAAAATTACGCTTCCTACCACAACTTCCGTAAACATGGCGGGTCAGATCAGGGCCGTAACACAATTTCTTGCAAAATTACCCCTTCCATCACAGTCATAACGTTAAAAACTAGTGCCATTTAATGTTTCGACAGGATAACCTTGACAAGTTTTCAGTGTGCTAACTACATAGCATTTCGTAACGTTTCACCGTTTTATTGCGTTAGACAGGTGGTGTTTTCACAAATTTACCTAAGTTAGTGTTGTACCTAATGGAATATGTTTCTGTTTCGACACGATAACTTTGTCAAGTGTTTACATTTTACCAAGTCGGTATGAACACTTTGCACCATTTTCCAACTTTGTACCGTTTCATCGCGAGAGCTGTGTCACTTTGATGTATTTTTCTAAGTCATCTTGGTAATTTTATAACATTATGTGTGAAAGTTATGCCACTTTTTTTTTATCATAAACCGAGAACCTTGGCGTTTTTTTTACGACACACATCATTTTCGTAATCAAATATAAAACAATGTAGAAAAGTCTGGGGTTGTGACCTTACTTCTTTAAAAACCGACGCCATCAAGGCAAATTTAAATTAGTTAAATGTATGAAAACGTCCTCCTTTTTATCTCGTTTGGGTGGAAAATGTTAGGAAACGACTACACCGATTAAGTGAAAATACGAATATTTGATAAGATTATTGACGCGAAACGGTAAATGATATGCTATAACTGTGATGGAAGCCGCCATTTTCCCGGAAATTGTGTTTTGCACGTGACATTAAGCCTCTTTTTAACAGAAGTTATGTTTTGAACGTGACCTGAAACGTCATTTTGACAAAATTGCTTTTTTCTGTCTCGTCGATTCGGTAAATGTTAGGCAATTACCACACCGATTTAGTAAAATATGAAAAAGATGACACAGTTATCGCATGTAAACACTAAAAGGTATGTTATTACTGTGACCGAAGCCGCCATTGTTCAAAAAATTATGTTATGGAAGTAGTAGAAGCCATTGTTTTCTATACAATACCCTAATTAGTGGCTGTTTTGTTAGCTAGATGGGACTAGTGTCTAACGTAGTGTCAGATTGATCGGCTAGATGGCATCAGTTTTTAAAGAAGTAACGTCACAAGCCAAGATTTTCTACATTATTTTATATTTGATTACGAAAATTATGTGTGTCGTAAGAAAAACCGCCAAGGTTCTCGGTTTGTGGTAGAAAGTGTCAAAGTTTTTCCACAGAATGATATGAAATTACCAAGAGGACTTAGAAAAAATACGTCAAAGTGACAAAGCCATCACTGTGAAACGGTGAAAAGTTGTGAAATGGTACAAAGTTGACACACCGACTTGGTATACTAAGAAAAACTTGACAAAGTTATGGCATGGAAACACTAAAATGTATGTTATGACTGTAACCGAAATCGCCATGTTACCAGAAATTATGTTATGGTCCGCCATTTTTCCGGAAGTTATGGTTTGTTCTTGATAGAAGCGTCTGATTATATTGCTGACTTAGTAACACTTTGTAAAATACGACAATGTAAACAGAATGTCAGGCTGAAACACGCGAATATTGAGATTTTGCTACAATCATGTCATTAACATAACAAAATTATATTTTCCGAAGTGAAAATACTAAGAAAAGATTCGAAATTACCACACTAACTTAGTAATACTTGTGAAAAGACAGCCGTATTCATCTCGTTAATGTGGTCAACGACATGACAGGACCGTATTGTCTTAGTAAAATACGAAATTTTGACAATGTTATCGCCTCTATGTGTATCTAACCCTAATTAGTTGTTGTTTTGTCAGCGAGATGGCGCTCGCGTGAAGTGTTGTGTTATAGTTGTCCGCTAGACGGTGTCAGTTTTTAAAATAGTGTCTTGACAATCCAAATTTTTCTAGATTTGGTTATGAAAATGTTCTATGACGTAAGATAATTACAAACCTGTTGCGGTGAAACATTAGAATATTCAAAGTTTACCACACGTTATGTCGTTGAGCTGAAAAAATATTCCGATTTTACTACAAGTTGCAAAGCTAACTTAATTAAATGTATAAAACGGTCTCCTTTCTATCTCGTTACGGCGGTAAATGTTAGGAAATTACCACACCGAGTTAGTGAAATACGAATACTTGACAAGGTTATTGACTCGAAACGCTAAAAAAGATATGCTATAGCTGTGACGGAAGCCGCCGTTTTCCCGGACATTATGTTTTGCACGTGACACGAAGCGGCCTTTTAACGGAAGTTATGTTTTGCATGTGGCCGGAAACATCATTTTTGAAAGAAATCGCTTTTTTTTCTGTCTCGTCGAGTAGGTAAATGTTAGACAATTACCACACCGACTTAGAAAAGTATGAAAAAAACGACTAAGTTATCGCATGTAAACACTAAAAGGTATGTTATTACTGTGACCGAACCCGCCATTATATAAGAAATTATATTATGGAAGTTGTAGAAGCCATTATTTTCTACTATATAAAACCCTAATTAGTGGCTGTTTTGTCCGCTAGATGGGACTAGCGTCTAACGTAGTGTCGGGGTGATCCGCTAGATAGCGTCTATTTTTAAAGAAGTAACGAGTAAGTAAGTAAGAAAAACCGCCAAGGTTCTCGGTTTATGATAGAAAAGTGGCATAACTTTCACACATAATGTGATTAAATTGCCAAGATTACTTAGAAAATTACATCAAAGTGACAAAGCTCTCGCGATGAAATGGTAAAAAAATTGGAAAATGGTGCAACGTTGTCATACCTACCGACTTGGTAAAATGTAAACACTTGACAAAGTTATCGCGTCGAAACAGAAAAATATTCCATTTGACTACAAGGTATAAGACTAATTTAAATAAATTTGTGAAAACACCACCTGTATAACGCAATAAAACGGTGAAGCGTTACGAAATGCTATGTAGTTAGCACACTGACTCAGGCATATAAGAAAACTTGTCAAGGTTATCGTGTCGAAACATTAAATGGCACTCGTTTTTAACGTTATGACTGTGATAGAATGGGTAATTTTGCAAGAAATTGTGTTACGGCCCTGATCTGACCCACCATGTTTACGGAAGTTGTGTGTTTTCCACGTGATAGGAAGCGTAATTTTAACGGAAGTTATGGTTTGCACGTGACATAAAACTGTCATAGCCTCGTGTGTGTTGGTTGCGCAACGACATATGTAAGTTCCCTACGTGGAGAACGTGACCTGTCTAACCTAGAATCTGGACATGGTAGCGACGTGTGAACTACAATGTTATATTGGTGGAAGACTTGGACAACACGCATGCGCACGCACTACATGTGTAAGTTGCTTACGTGGAGGACGTGACCTGTGTGTGCAACCTAGATTCTGGACATGGTAGTGACGGGTGAACTACAATTTTGTATTGCAGGAAGAAATTCTGTATGATCTACATACGGGACAACACGCATGCGCAAGCAGGACATATGTAAGTTGATTACGTGAAGAATGTGAGCTGTGTGTGCATCCTAGATTCTGGAAATGGTAGCGACGTGTGAACTACAATTTTGTATTGGAGGAAGATATTCTGTGTGACCTACATACTGGACAACACGCATGCGAACGAACGACATAAGTAAGTTGCCTACGTGGAGAACGTGATCTGTGTGTACTACATAATGGACATGTGATGATATGGCCGTATGAATAAACATGTCCAGACTTGCGAAGAAAGGGCCACTACGTGCCAGATACAATGTATTACATTGTTTTTATTTATTGCTTGTTGCCTAGCAACCTATTTTAAACCGGTGACTTACAGTTGCACAGTCGGAGGGAGAATGGACGAACGTTGATATGTCCTACCTGTCGTAGCGTAGTGCACCAACCACTTGCAACATTACAACGTCGTCCCCTACTGACTGACCCAGTGCCCCTCGATGAGAACACATCAACTGACTGACCTGCTAGGGAGGCAGCGGCAGCAAGCTTGGCCTTGGGTAGGTAGCCACGCCCGTGTTGCATCCACACTGGGCATGAAGGACCAGGTATGTTAGTCGTATACGTGGGACGTAACTCCCAGGAGAGGAGACATAATGCATAAAGTGCTGCGTTAAGTATAGTTTTAAAAAAGATACAATAACTTATAAACTTCTTCCTTCCTCCGCTTCAGTTGCATTAAGGGACACTACGTGACAGATACAATGTGTTACATTGTTTTAGTATTTACTGCTGGTTGTCTAGCAACCTGTAGTTGAACCGGCGACAGGTCTATCATAAGGTGCTGTGTTAAACTCTGTTTTGGTATAGTTTAATACAATAATTGATAACCTTTTATCTTTCTCCGCTCCATATCATGACACAAAGACGTAATAGGTTTATCATAATCCACCGAAGACATCTCTTTCGGTGTGCCCGAGTAGTGCGAGTCGCTGTACGCCGTGTCCACCTCGTAGCCTCCGTTTCTCGCTAGGCACGGTCGCTCGCGGTCGTTCTGGAGCATCGCAAGATCCCCTGCGCTGCAAGATCCCCCGCAGCATGTGCGAGCGTTCTCGCGGGAACATCTCGTGTTCGGTCGGGAGCCCGTTCATCGGCCTTTCCGATAGCCGCCTGCTCATGGCGCTGAAATGTCCCGAGATGAACGCATTCTTCCCGGCCGTCGCGTTCTCGTCTCCACCCGCATGGTCCAAATCAAATCCATGTCGTTCGACCCGTTCAGCTGCGGATCGGTCTCGCTCTTGTCGATCCAGCGGTCCTTCAGTAAGGTCGCCACCTTGTACAGAGTGTTCGAGTTCGAGCAGCGACTCGCTGCGTGGCTTCGACTCCAGGGGCGCCGGGCCACGTAACAACGCACCGCTCTCGCCAGGTTCGCCTCTCGACCTCTTGTCTATTTTTAAAAGTTTACAAACAAATAGACACACATATTTATGGGGTATTAGCTGAATACATATACGTCAGATGGCTCCACTTGTTCTTTCACCTATGTTGTAGTTCGTCACCTATGAGCCAGGGGGCGCTACATTACCCAAAACCCCATTTTGACCCTTTTCTAAAGACGCACGAATTTGGACAGTACCAGTCCGTGACATGCCCCCAGGCGGTGACACTAGTACACGACCTATCCGCCAGGGGCGCCCTTTAAAAAATAAGACGCACGAATTGGGACAGTACTAGTTCGTGACTTTTCCGTAAGGGGCGCCACTAATGCATGGCCTATCCGCCAGGGAGCGCTACTTTTTCATGACCTATGCACCAGGGGGCGCCATTTGACATTTGACCTTGACAATGACCTTGGTACGTGACCTTTGCCCTTTGATCTCCTCCCCTACGCTCCGCTCCAAACATGCCCTGATAACCACATACTATACTACTTATATATATATATATATATATATATATATATATATATATATATATATATATACATATATATATATATATATATACATATATATATATATATATATATATATATATACATATATATATACATATATATATATATATATATATATATATATATATATATATATATGTGTGTGTGTGTGTGTGTGTGTGTGTGTGTGAGTGTGTGTGTGTGTGTGTGTGTGTGTGTGTGTGTGTGTGTGTGTGTGTGAGTGTGTGGTGTGTGTGGTGTGTGTGGTGTGTGTGGTGTGTGGTGTGTGTGGTGTGTGTGGTGTGTGTGGTGTGTGTGTGTGGTACAAACATTTAAGCAATTCGGCTAAACTATTTCAACAGGGCAGGGGGGACTGGACCTCAGGGCTCAACATTTTGAAAACAGTTTTGCGTGGATGACTGATCTTTTTCCCGTGCATGAACGGGTAATTTTGCATTATATATCTTAGACGTATTAACATACATTTTGACACAATGGACGTTATCAAGTCGGACACGAATCCATCAAACTATATTATGTCCTTCGTTTAGCTGAGTTAATATACGTTTGCCATTTAGTACAATTATTGCCCGATGACTGAAACAAAACAGGGTTATTATTAGTATTATTATTCTTATGGTTAGCTCATCACTCTATGTTAGCCACATGTCTGTGACTAGAGTTTTGTCAAGCTTGGTTTTCAGAGTTTTCCTTCTCTATAATTAGTGAGTCCACTACAGGTTACACATTCACCCCCTGTGTGGGATATTTTACTTCCCCTGGCAAAGACACCAGATTGAAGGGACCACCAACTTTTAGTGTCGCTTCCGAAATACACAAGCAATGTGAGGTGAACGAAATTGCCTAAGTTTCGAAACGGCGGTAGGTGGGATTGAACGACCGTCCCCTCGATTGACAGTCTGGCGCTCTACCGCGGGACCACCGCTCGTCACTCGCCACCACCCCTCGTCACTCGCCACCACCACTCCTCACTCGCCACCACCACTCCTCACTCGCCACCACCCCTCCTCACTCGCCACCACCACTCCTCACTCGCCACCACCACTCCTCACTCGCCACCACCACTCCTCACTCGCCACCACCACTCCTCACTCGCCACCACAGCTCCTCACTCGCCACCACCGCTCCTCACTCGCCACCACCACTCCTCACTCGCCACCACCACTCCTCACTCGCCACCACCACTCCTCACTCGCCACCACCACTCCTCACTCGCCACCACCACTCCTCACTCGCCACCACCACTCCTCACTCGCCACCACCACTCCTCACTCGCCACCACCACTCCTCATTCGCCACCACCACTCCTCACTCGCCACCACCACTCCTCACTCACCACCACCGCTCCTGACTTATTGTCCCAAATAAAATTACAACAATATAGTATTGTTTTAAGCCGGTAGTTTTGTTAATTTAGAAAGTTTAGAAAACAACAATTGTACGTTTTTATATGTTTATATAAAACGAACTCGTACTAGAAACGTTGGTCTTGTTTATATTGTCGTTATAAAATGTAATAACACGTCAGAATTTCGAGGAGAGACTTGGTGACTCCAGGCGTCCAGGTGATTTTTGTCATAGTTATGCCATCTATACAGAACTGATAGACCATCACCACTTGCAACATCGGTCACAGTGAATAGGTGACACACAGTTCGCTGTGTCACCTCCTCCTTCGACAGCACACGAAGGACTGTGAAAGACGACAGGAGTAGGAGGAAAAGCAGGAACCTCTTGCTCCCACGATGGCATAGACTTTCACCTGCTGTCACTTGCAAGACTTGCCTGGCCCGTGTAGACGTCACCAGTCGTCATCGTGTATACCCCAGGCGTGGACTTCCTCCTTCACGAATCTTCGTGTGCGATACAGAGCAACGGTGATGATGATAATGATAATGACGATACTTCTAGTAAAACATACCCCCGCACACTTTGGATATTTTTGCTGATGAAAAATTGCAATACTACACATTGGTCGAATTCAACGCAATTTAGCTACATGACCTTTACTGACCTGTGTTTGTGGAACATACGCTTGGATGTTTTTACCGCACGTGTGCAAATTGATTGTTGTTGACAAGTCAATTTTGGGTATTTGCAGCGTGCGTGAGAATCAACAATTGTGAGCGTATTAGCTGCACCAGTGGCACGGACCAGCATTGTAAACGCTGCGAGCACGACCACGGCGGGGAGAGGAAGGCGTATCGACTTGTGAACAGAGGCGGACATAGCAACAGAGTGTGTGAAAGTGAGTCCTCGTGACACCAATATACGATTTAGCTATTTTCACAAAATATGTTTCACGTATATAGCCACTTGTTGACAGAACTAGCTCTTTTTTTGGAAAATGGACTTCATATGTGGTCATGTATCATTTATATTATCATTTACTTCACCAACACGATTTAAAGGTAGGAATGGTCAAGTACATCTCGAAATAGCAGTCTGGGGGTACAGACAAATCCGCTAATTAAAACCACTGATAAAAGCCTACCAACATCATTGGAGACATGTGGAAGGAGATGTAACGAAAATCCTATTAGCTCAAAATAATATAATAATTACTGCAACTACATCGGTCAATATTATACTATATTAGACACTTGAACACAATTAGTTTAATTGTTGTTTTGCAATGCGTTATATATATATATATATATATATATATATATATATATATATATATATATATATATATATATATATGATGTAACAGTAGTCTGCCGCAAGCTTGATGATTTATACCGTGAAATAATGTTCTTAACAACTGTTATGTAACTGTTAATTATTGTAATAGTGTGCGACATTAAGCCATTTTCAATTGCATGCTGGCATGACGTCATATAGCAAAGGTAATATGTGTACACAACTAATTTGGCTGCATCCTTTCTTTCAGAGCTGTGTTCCTGGAGAAGCGAAAGCTCATTCTGTTACCCGGGCAACTGCCCGGATGTTCCGTCGAGTTGTCAATGTGCGCCTGGGTTCGGAGGGCCCGACTGCTTGACAAGTGAGTGAACATTGAATACTATCTTGAATACTATCTTGCAGTTTCCAATCATGTCTTTGATTGATACTGTTCTCTTTTTTCCTATTTTGTATCTGCCTGCCTGCCAGCGAGTGTCTGCTTGCGTGCGTGCGTGCGTGCGTGCGTGCGGGCGTGCATGCGACACTGTGATTAATGACTAGCTTGTGATCGACAGTTCACGTTGACAACGACTAAAAGTAATATAGTGTAGCAGATATGATAACAGACTCCCTGACTGCCTGGCGGGATTCTCTGACTAGACATTGCATACACTTCCAGCCAAGAACGAGGTGTTTCGGTGCGTGTTTCGGACCGGACCGGACATCGTGAATCGCCGAACGATGGATCTCGTCCAGAATCAGTTGTGTGTCTTTGGATGACTTTGCAGACCAATGTGCGCGAAAACAACAACCGTACCATGTGTTAGCTTACTTGCAGATCGACTTCAAGTCGGCATTCAGGGGTCCGCCTACGTCATCCTGCCCGAGAAAGTACTACATCAACGACTTCAAGGTCGGCATCACAGGAGCGACATTCCATTATAATGTCATCCGAGGTAAGTGACATTGAGAAAATGTTACAATTTATTTCAGCTATATATACCATTATATCAATGAATCGTTGAGTCAATCGTACGTACGAGGTATGTATTACAGTTATATATATACTAACAAGGCCAACGTAAATTTACTTCACAAGTCTCAATGAAGTGCCGCGTAGGGAGAAGGCCATGCGGTCATATGAATCACGACACCGTGATATTTCATATTTTATTCAGCTCATTATAATCATTAACTCCGTCAACGGTCACTTCCTTTATTTCATTATCATTTAATACACTGTAGATATCTCACATAAGTTAAAACTGAAAAATAGTATGCATACTATAAAACATACAACTGCCCAGAATGACCATCAGTAATATTAATACTTATTAATGTAACTTATTATTTACGGATATGCCTTGAGTAGGTACGTTTAGCTGTCTCCTTAGTGCATGGGTTCTGGTGTTTTATTACCATGCTATTTTCTTAAATAATTACTACTTGTCAACACCCTCGAACAGAGTTCCCGTATAGCAGCCAGTAATTGAATTACATTAACAGCTGAATCAATAATGTTTTTGTTAAAATTAGCATATAAAAACACACGCCCATTTTACATTTGTATTGTTGGCACGTGTTATTCTAAAAAGGTACGTACACATTGTAGGGTTGTCCACTGGAAAGACGACAACCATTGGGGCCAGTCACAACTGTGACAACATTTCTGACTCTAACCCAGAAACAGGTTTATTCGACTGCAATCTGCAAACTACGACAACGAACCAATCACTGCAGCACGCCGACAGGTATGGACATTACTGATATTTGAACACGAGACAGCTCTTGTTCTGTCACAAGGCGCTCGCTGCTAATTTTTTCTTTCGACTAAAAATCAAGCATAACTAAGACCCCCATATGTGTCTCAAATAAATTGTAATTATAAAGTACGTGCACTTGATCTTTTATGTTAGTTCGATTTGCCAACGATATGCAAACTTTCGCCATGTTTCTGTAAGCAATCTACACAGAGACTGAACAACCGCTTTTCTGCAGACTTCACTTCGAAGCAGCGACATCGAATGGCGGCTACGTGACGATCAACAACATTGAGACCAACAACATTGACCCGGCTAGATACTACTCTGGCCAAACGACCACGCATAAAGCCGAGATGGTCATTGATTTGGTCAAACCGTTCCACTGTTCCGTCGGGTCAACATGCACGGACAACATGTTGGACAGAGGGCCACCTGTCACCAAGTCCGTAAGTTCCAGGACCCTGTCCTACGCAGACCTGTATTTGCTTAAATCCTAGCATAATTGTGTAATTACTGTTAAACTGAGGACATTAACTATAGTGTAGTAGCATAATATTAAAGCAACGTGCGTAGTGGAATGTGTACAAATGTCACACGTTCTTATAGTATTTAAATACGTTATGCTGCAATAACGAAGCGAACTCTCTCCCTCTCTCTCTCTCTCTCTCTCTCTCTCTCTCTCTCTCTCTCTCTCTCTCTCTCTCTCTCTCTATATATATATATATATATATATATATATATATATATATATATATATATATATATATATATACATACATATATATATACATATATGTATATATATATATATATATATATATATATATATATATATATATATGTATATGTATGTGTATGTGTATGTGTATGTGTATGTGTATGTGTATGTGTATGTGTATGTGTATGTGTATGTGTATGTGTATGTGTATGTGTATGTGTATGTGTATGTGTATGTGTATGTGTATGTGTATGTGTATGTGTATGTGTGTGTGTGTGTGTGTGTGTGTGTGTGTGTGTGTGTGTGTGTGTGTGTGTGTGTGTGTGCGTGTGCGTGTGCGTGCGCGTGCGCGTGCGCGTGCGCGTGCGCTTGCGCCTGTCCGGCTGTCCGTCTGTCCGTCTGTCCGTCTGTCCGCCTGTCCGCCTGTCCGCCTGTCCGCCTGTCCGCCTGTCCGTCTGTCCGTCTGTCTGTCTATATGTCGATCCGTCTATCTGGTCATCTGTGTATCTCTCTATCTGTCTATCCGTCTATCCGTCTATCCGTATATCCGTCTATCCGTCTATCTGTCTATATGTCTATATGTCTATCCGTCTATCTTTGTGCTACATACGTACGTGTAACAGAACACCGAACATATGCCTATGCAATTCGTTGTGGATACATTTAATTTAAAGTTGTTAATAATTGGAATATTGTATAATTTATGTTCCACCTTTTCCAGGGTGATCTCTCGCTGCGCTGGGCGGGTTGGAGCGATTCACTGGCCGGAATTGAAATGTACGAATTGGCTATCTATAAAATGAAGGCGTTTGGACACAAACTCACGCACTACGGAGAAACGTCACTTGTCCGCGAAACGCTGAATGCTACCACTCGAGTGTACAACACCACAATAGTCGATCCTGGTAACTATGGGTTCAATATAGTTAACTTAAGTCGAGGTTTGTGTTTCGTTTGTGTGGTTAAGTGAGGCATAACACACTACAATCTATATTCATTCAAACATGCCCACGTGTGTCTTACCGAAAGAGAAACGACAGTAAAATTCAACAATTCAATATACTTTGCTGCTATATAAATGATAATACCACGACCGGTTTCATGAAGCGTGATTAAAACCCCCTAGTTACTAAGCGGCTCGTTGTTGCATAAACTGCTATGTTTTGGTTATGGAAGCATATCTTTTCATTCACTAAAACAATCACCTTTGCGATAAAACATCCTCATCGGCTTCGTGAAACCAACCCAAGCTCTGTTACCAGGAGTGTACGCCGTAGTGCTTACGGCAATAGACAACGCCGGCAACCATCAGACCGCCAGACGCTTTCTCATCTTCGACAACGTAAACGTCGTCAGCATCAACACTGCAGAAGACAAAGTTATCTTTGTTAACTCAGTCGCCGAGAATACGTCGTGCACCTGGCTGACTTCACTGCAGAGTTCAAACAACACAGGAGACCAGGCCAGAAACATTATCGGGCTTATGTTAGACTATGCAATATACTCACCTAGTTACAGCGTCCAAGCATTTGACACTTTCATTAAGTGTTCGCATGTGTATAGACATTGTTACCTGACTATGCTTTTTATTTTTTATTTTATCAAGTAGACATCGCTCAATTATGGCTGCCTGAAATAACATATATTTTCTTAAACGTTTTATCGGGATTTGTGTGAATAATTCTGCCAGTCACAAATATATAGCAATTTTAGCGGTTTGACCATTAGATATCGCACTGTGTAAAAATAATAGTCATGCGTTTCAACAGGTTGCAGTTACTTGGCGAGGCCATTTCGCTAACGTGTTCCACAACACTCATAACTTTCTTAGCGAGAGAGCACCCAACTCTCCACCAATAAACCCCGGCTACGAGGAGCTGACCGGACAACCGCCGGACACCGTCTCCAGAGAGGTGGGTCACTCATGACATCGCCATTTGTTGACATTAACAACTGTTCTGACATAACATTATATTTCCACCACTCTCACGCAAGGGTGGATATATGAAACCCCATGTTTGCGCGAAGATAAGGAAATTGTGTGTTAGTGTAATGTCAATTTTTCTGTAATATATCGTTGATATTGATTATAAAGAACGCAATATACGATACCAAAACATGATCTGGTTAAATGTCGGGAACCAAAACTCAGCATTCACGGATATTTCTAGATCGTCGTTTGTCTTGTCGACAACATGACAAACTATTAGTCGTTCTTCTCACAGGCCATCCCCAATGTGAACGGCATTGTGAAGTACGAAGTGTCGTGTGCAGTGGACCATGACGGCGGACGCTCTCCCAACATCCCTGGCAGTTGGAGCAATGTCGATGACTTCTAGGTGAGTTGCTGTTCGTTGTGCTTTCGGTTAGTGCAAACTGTAACATTTTAATGTACATATATTAATCAACACCGTGCATGCACTTAAAAGTTCGTTGGTAACATCATGATTACTAACCTTATAAATCATAAGAATAAATGGTTAGTTTATTTCGGTTAAATGCCAGCATTGTTTCATGAACCCGTATTTATTAACATTCTATATGAGAATGTGTTAAACGTTCAAAGTGTCCAAAGTCAAACTGTTCAACTTCAAGTTGCAATCTCGATTCAGAGTGAACAGATCGTGTTGGACATCCCGAGAGAGGACGGTGACTCGGTGCGTGTGTGGGTGAGGGCGACGGACGTGATGGGCAACACGAAGACCGACTCTGTGTTGGTGCACGTCGTTCCAGACACCAAGACGAGTCTTCCAGACACCGAGGCGAGTCTTCCACTGGCAGCAATTGCGGGCGGCTCGGCAGCCGGAGTCGCTGTCATAGCCAGTGTGACTGTCGCCGTGATATGCTGTCTGATCTTGAAATCAAGGAAAAGGTAAATTATGCCATAAACTAGATTCTTAGTAGAGTATATGTTCATTGGTAGCGTCACACTGCAGTGACAATATGTATAGTGTCGACTCTCGCCCGCGGAATTTATAAATAGCGTATTCCGCAGAAACGTAGTAGTTGAATGCTTCCCAGAGATGTTTCGACACCCTTATCTAAATTTCAGGTTAATACATCCAAGCGATGTATTTGCATTTAACCTGATTTAAGACAATTCTATATAGTACCTGTTACAGTTGGTCCAATTCACACTGTGCTGCTATAACGATAAGGTGATCGTTGTTGCTGTGAAGATGATTCAACTGTGACTGAGAGACGATTTCGTTTTAAAGAAACAAAATCAAATTAAATTTTTTTTTCTCACAGAAAACGCTACGATAGACTTAACTTTAAACAGATTTTTCAAAAATGCCCTCGAAAATTGTGTGTGTGTGCGTGTGTGTGTGCACGTGTGTATGTGTGTGTGTGTGTGTGTGTGTGTGTGTGTGTGTGAGTGTGTGTGCGTGTGTGTGTATGTGTGTGTGCGTGCGTGCGTGCATGCGTGCGTGTGTGTGTGTGTGTGCGTGTGTGTGCACGTGTGTGTATGTGTGTGCGTGTGTGTGCGTGTGTGTGTGTGTGTGTGTGTGTGTGTGTGTGTGTGTGTGCACGTGTGTGTGCATGTGTGTGTGCACGTGTGTGCGTGTGTGCGAGTGGGTGTGGATCATAATTTCATCATCATTACACTATTAAGACGTACATAACAAATCCATAATGATCGTTAATGAATTAGAGTTTCTTTCAGAACGCCATTATGACAACTATTGCTGCGTTCACGCAAAACATAACCGGTTAAAGACTAGTTTAGCTATACTTCAGGCGTAAGGAAATTATTTAACAATTGCAGAAAAGGTAGTTGTCATAAACTAGTTTGAAGTACAACAAATAACTGTATATTTTCAACGAATCTGCATTATTTTGATAAAAGCACAAAACTTGACACTTTGTTGGAATTCACATATGGAAAACTATTTAGACAGCGGCGCATCTCATCTTGGCTGCTATTTCTAAAATAGCCACGACAATTAATTTCCCTGTATTTCAGAAACGGTGTCATACACACATAATCTTCGGCTCAAACTCTGAGCTTTCGGGGGCATTTGTCAAAAATCGGTTTAAATTTAAGTCTGTTTAACGTGTTCTGTGTGAGAAAATATTAAATTGTATTTTGTTTCTTAAAAACGAAACCATCTCTCAGTGACAGTTGAATCATCGCTACAGCAACAACAATTATCTGATAATTACCAAGCAGCACTATAGGAATTGGAGCAACTATAACAGGCATTTTATAAAATTTGCATTAAATGAGGTTACGTGCGAGGACATTGCTTGGGTGTACTAAACTGAAATTAAAGTAATGGTGTCGACACACCATCCGAGGTCGCAGGGAAATATTCAGTCACGTTTTTGAGGAATACGCACACACACACGCACGCGCGCGTGCTTGCGTGCGTGCGTGCGTGCGTGTGTGTGTGTGTGATTTCTAGGAATGGTGATGATATTTCATTATAGCCCATCCGAGTACATAAGTATGAAAAGCTTTTCAGAATGAATAAAATCCAAACACGTATGTCTTGCTGTGGATATGATCTATGCAGACACTAGTAAAATACAGTCATACACACGTAGGCACCCATGCACGCACGCGTGCACACACACACACACACACACACACACACATATATATATATATATATATATATATATATATATATATATATATATATATATATATGTGTGTGTGTGTGTGTGTGTGTGTATGTGTGTGTGTGTGTGTGTGTGTGTGTGTGTGTGTGTGTGTGTGTGTGTGTGTGTGTGTGCGTGTATGTATGTATATGGGTGTGGGTGCGTTAGTGACTGCACGCGTGCGTGCATGGGTGCCTACGTGTGTATGACTGTATTTTACTAGTGTCTGCATAGATCATATCCACAGCAAGACATAAGTGTTTGGATTTAATTCATTCTGAAAAGCTTTTCATACTTATGTACTCGGCTGGGCTATAATGAAATATCATCACCATTCCTAGAAATCAACGTAACATGTTGTAGAATTGTTCTACAGGGAGACCCATTGTGAAACTAACACGAATGGCACCAATGGTAAAGAGAACAAAGAAAGCGACTCTGAAAGACCGTACTACACAAGTCTACAGGTCAATAATCAGGTGTGCGCCAATGGTGAAGAGAACAAAGAAAGCGACTCTGAAACACCGTACTACACAAGTCTACAGGTCAATAATCAGGAATGCGCCAATGGTGAAGAGAACAAAGAAAGCGACTCTGATACACTGCACTACATAATTCTACAGGTCAATAATCAGGTATGCGCCAATGGTGAAGAGAACAAAGCAAGCGACTCTGAAATGTCGTACTACACAAGTCTACAGGACAATAATTAGGTGTGCGCCAACAAAAACGTAGATGACGAGGATGCCATTTACGAAAATCCGTAGTGGTACGAAGTTGACCAATATCCTGATCATAAAGCTGGTCTAGGATGTCTACCTACTATATACGGCTTATCGCGAGTTCAACAAGTTTTGACCTTCACCTTTGTCTAATAACTGGGACATGTTTGAACAGTAATGTTACTTGGAGTTTTCAGAAGCAGTTCTCACGTCAGAGAATAATGCACGATATGTACATATTCCATTTCCGTGCAGTGTCCGTTTACGTTCACAGGCCTACACACCAGACAGAAGGGATCAACGGCTTGTTGTTTATCTTCAGACAACCACAGGCAACGTAGGGTAAACAAAGTTTCCTAATTTTCGACACAGCGATCGGCTCCAATATTGGAAGATTGGTTTATGCTGATGGACATTTCGGCACTCCGATTTAGTCAATATGCCTTTATATTATCCTGTTTCCGTCGCCTGAGTGAAAGCATGACGAAAACATTTATGTTATTGTATCCACAACTTGCTTCACAATTGCCAAGTTATTCAGTTTATCGCGATATCTCAACGTCTCCGCTGCGAACTCGCTTTAATCAGATTTAGTCAGGTTTCCGTCAAGGTGCTTGTGGTCTAGGAAGGCTACGGCTTATTGAGAATTCAACACATTTCGACCTTCTACTGCTTCTAATAACTAGGACATTTTCAACCATTACTGATAATGGGAGTTTTCAGAAGCAGCTCCCATGTCAGCGAATCCAAGACATGTTCTTTTTTCTATTTTCCTGCATGGCCTACATAGAAGAGATCAAAGGGTTACATGTATCCTCAAAAAGACCTGGCTACGTAGGGTGAACGACATTTCGCAACTTTCTACACGGCGATCGACACAGGCTTGGTGTCTTTGATCGACAATTCGGCACAACCGCGCCACATAACACCAGACGATCTACGTATAATCCGCTCGTCTTCTGTCGCCATGTTCCCTCAAGGGGATGGCCTCGAGTTTACAAGTTGTTGGTATTTATTCATAAATAGCATTTAGTAAATAATTAATAATAATAAGTAAAAACTATAGTACAGAAACAGTACAATATATTTGAAATAATAAAATATATAGTAAACTCCCCCAGGTGTTTGATCCAGTCGCAAAGAGGCATTGGTGGCGGATAACTCTATGTGTTATTGTAGTGGTGCTGATACATTGCTGTACCAGTCTCACCTTAGTGTATCAATGCTGACCATCTGACACATTTGTTTACTGGACAACTGTCTCTTTGGGCTGTGCGCGACTTAGACCTACTTTGTTGACGTCACTAGCGAGGCCGTGCACAGATACATGTACACACACGTGCGCTTCGGATATAAGTGTTTACTTCATTGTAACACCTCGTACAGGTGCTTTGAACTACGTCGACAGAAAATCAAAGTATGACATTTTTAATAACAACTTTTGCATTGTATATGAAAAAGGAAACGCCAGTTAATTTACCATATGGCTACACATAATATGTAGGTAATAAGCTTCAGCTGGTATCACAATTACTAACTGTGTAACTGTGGTATGCTTGCAACAGAGTATTTGCATCAAGGTATGCCGTGGCGTAGATATCTTTGTTAATAAACGACAACAGGAATGATACGCCATTAGCTTCTTTCCTTGCTTATTGTTGACTGGCTGTGTTGATTTTTACATATTATATTCTATGTGTGTACCGTATATTGTGACAATCACTTGATCAGTAACACAAAGCAAAATAAAGTTTTTAAAATTCCGTTTATTCTGTTTCTTCTTCTCACAATATAAAGACATATAGGCCGGGAGCCAGGTCCAGGTCTCAGGATGTTTTTTTCACTATCATTTCCTGTTAACTCCGGGCCTTTCGCCCTCAGGGGGCCAAAACCCCCTTTTTGGGCCTAAAATTAGGTATATTCAAATACTGTGTCACTGTGACGTCACAAATAGACATAGAAACTCCATATTTGGCAGAAAGCATCTTCAGATAGTAGGGAAGGCAACCGTATATGATACAGGCGCTTTCCGCAAACCAATTCCATAATTTGAGCCATTGCATCCCAAAAATGACGAAAAATTGTCCTCCGCCTGACACGTTCATGTCAGAAATTAATATTTACAAGCCTTTCGAAATGAACGATATGGACTCTTTACCAAATAGAAAACTACCCAAGGCCATAAGCTTCTATTTGGTACCAAGATGACCACTCTATCTTTAAAATTGTGCCCGCTGTCGGTGAAAAGCCTAATGTACCCGCTAAATCATTGAAACTTCAGTTATCGGATGTCGGGTCTTCTAATGTGCCACCATCTTTCATTTTTGGACAATACCCTTGATCTTTAAGTTGATTTAATGTTTATCAGTGTTGAAGAAGTTTACTGTGCATGTTTGAATTCTATATAATGTCAAGGTCAACTATAAAGGTCGTGGCGACGACGTCTTCGTAATATGGAGGTTGTGGACTTGCAAAACAATACATTCTTTTAGATGACATTGATGTACACAACAAGTGGCGAGCAAGATTACAGAGCAGGTGACCTGGCACCGCTACACCTCACCTACGTTTTGACCTGCCGCAGGTATCAGATATTTCGCACAAGACTACTACCTACTAGTATTTAATGGAGACTGTATATTTCTAGCTTTATAATTTGTTTATAGTAAATATGTATACTTAACTATGCAATTTTAGATACTCTCGCAACCTGTTAGAGGACTTTTCTCTCCAGTTACACATATGTATGTTTGCTGCGGTCACTTACTGGCGTGGGAAAAAACCCACGACCAGGTCTCAGCTGCGGTGATTGATCGAAAATATAATCACACAGTTGAGTTTGGATGATATATCTGCATTCGGTTCTTCCGATATTTGGTGTCCGGTTTTCAAGTTAATCCGCCAACTTTGCTATGCAAACCTAATACTGGGCTTTGACTCCCGTTGAACCCAAACTACTGCAGCGATATTTTATTGGATAATGCTAACACTAAACCCTCACAGTAGCATACAAGTTATTCAGGTAGCTTAAAATGTGTAAATAAAACTTGTGTTATAAGATGAATCATCGGAGCGTAGCCGTGCGGTATGGCCGGTAATTGCAGTATTCTAAAGAACTACCCATGTATCTTTAGGCGGCTTTATGCGTCGACGGTTTGTGGATTAAGTACGTACAATTCCATATCATAGTAGACAACGGGCCGGTCGCCATCCAAATTACATACGTTGGTTATATCAAAGCATATCTTAATCATGATCGGTGATTGCCGCTAATAATTGGTCCCCGGCGGCAGGAGTCTACAATTGCATGAACGTTGTTGTAATTAGTCCGTTTGGTGCAAAAACACGCACCATTTGCATTCCGTTATGAAAACTCATGTGACTCGTAGGTGTTCGTTCGAGCTAACGATCACGCATTGTCTGACATGTCTGACAAAGGACGTCTGTATTTAACATGTGATCCGGTGATATTTATCAAACTGATGTTATTATGCGACGGGCGACTGCAATATTCTAAAGACATACTCGTTTGACTGTATTTAATATGAGATCCGGTGATATTGATAAAACTGGTGTTATCGTATGAATCATGGCCATACGATACGACAGGCGACTGTAATATTCTAAAGACGTACTCGTTTGGCTGTTGGCGTCTTTGTGCATTGAGACCATTCTGAATAAAATGTGGCAAATTCCACAGCTGACATGTAAACAGAACTTAACACCCCAACCGTGGCGAGTGTTTCGGACGAAGGTATGTATGTTCTATGTAATGATGAACGTTTATCGTTATATTCCAATGGAGTGTAAAAGAATAACGTGCAAAGCGTGAAGCCATTTGGCATTATTGTATATACACAATTACATTTAATATATACCTAATTTATTCCCACAAGTAGGTTTGTAAACATTGGTCGGGTGCGAGGGACTAACATTAAGACATTAATGTTTTTTCAGACATTTTGAAAATAATAGCATTATTACCATATTTTTATTTGTTCACGTTTACGCATTGAATGCATTGGTTCTCATTATGTATAATATGCGTACTTCTTTAGATACTGTCACTTAGAACCTGGTAAAGGACTTTTCTCTCCAGCTACACATATGTATGTTTGCTGCGGTCACTTACTGGCGTGGGAAAAACCCACGACCAAGTCTCAGCTGCGGTGATTGGTCGAAGACATAGTCACACAGTTGAGTTTGGATGATATATCTGCGTTCGGGTTTTCCCATATTTGGTGTCCGTTGTCAAGTTAATCCGCCTTCTTGGCTATGTAAAGCTAATACTGTGCTTTGACTCACATAGAAACCAAACTACTGCAGCGATATATTATTGGATAATGCTAACACTAAACCCTTATAGTAGCATACAAGTTATTCAGGTAGCTTAACATGTGTAAATAAAACTGGTGTTATCAGAGGAATCATCGGAGCGTAGCCGTGCGGCATGTCCGGTAATTGCAATATTCTAAAGGACTACCCATGTCTCTATAGGCGGCTTTATGCGTCGACGTTTAGTGGATTAAGTGCGGACAATTCCATATCATAGTAGACAACGGGCCGGTCGCCACCCAAATTACATACGTTAGTTTATGTCGAAGCATATCTTAATAATGATCGGTGCTTGTCGCTAATAACTGGTCCCTTGCGGCAGGAGACAACACTAGCTTGAAATTTGCTGTAATTAGTCCGTTTGGTGCAAACACACGCACCGTTCGCAGTCTGTTATGAGGACAAGTGTGACTTGTAGGTATTCGCACGAGCTAACGACCACATAGTGTCTGACACGTCTGACAGATAAAGTTTACATTTAATATGAGATCCAACGATATTGATAAACTATTGTTAT
Source organism: Oasisia sp. SBJ-2009 (assembly GCA_964017155.1). NCBI lineage: Eukaryota > Metazoa > Annelida > Polychaeta > Sabellida > Siboglinidae > Oasisia > Oasisia sp. SBJ-2009. The sequence goes on from OZ024865.1 coordinate 36,194,874, forward strand.
CGTATGAGTCATCGGAGCTTAGACGAGAGGCGACTGCAATATTCAAAATACGTACTGATTTGGCTGTAGGCGGCTTTGTGCATTGATACCTCTCTGAACAAAATGTGGAAAATTCCAGAGCGAACACGCAAACAAACCTTTTTGCTGCAACCGTGGCAAGTGTTTTGGACGAAGGTATATGTGTTCTATGTAAGAATGTACGTTTATCGTTGTATTCCAGTAGAATGTAGAGGAATAACATGCAAAGCGTGAAGCCATTTGGCATTAATGTAGCATACACAATTAAATTTAATATGGCGCTAATTTATTCGCACAAGGAGTTTTGTAAACGTTGGTCCGGTGCGAGGAACTAACATTAAAACATAATTTTTATTCGCACATTTTGAAAATATTAGCTTTAATATCATATTTTTATTTGTTCTCGTTTAAGCATTGAATGCATTGGTTATCAAACGTAAAATGCGTGCTTTTATATGTGCGAAACAGAAACGTTGCCAACCTCGCCGTTAAAGGAAATGCCGGGTCATTTGATAATTTAGTATAAATCACCCATTAAGATGGGTTTTGCAGCAACCACTAGCATACAAAATGTACGGTATAGGGTAAACCGCCACAGTGTCACGTCACAGTGTCACGTTTTAGCCGCCAAGTCTAGCTACGTTGCGAGACATGGCCGAACGTGAATACAACGTGAGCAAACACGGAACGACGTGGGTAAAACGTGGTAAAACGTGTCAAGACGTGAACTGGACATTTGAATTTTGGACATGTTCAAAATTCGCTGGCGTTTCTCCACAAAGTACCATAACATGGCAACTACGTATTATGAACGTAGGCGCACATTCAAAATATGCATATTCAGTCCAAATACATTTAAATCATATCCTGATATCCATATCTTACACACATAAAAGAGAAAGACGAAACACTAGGAATTGTTAAAGTATTTTAACAGTGTTACAATTATTCCCCCAAGTAATACTATAGGAATTATTCCGTGCACACTTAGGTGCATATAATAGTTATTTAATTCATACTAATTTATGGTGGAATTTATGTAATTACTTGCGCAATCAGTGTCACTTGTGTGATAAGCTGTATTAACGCTATAAGCAGCGTCGAACTAAATCTCCACCAAAGCATGACTTCCAACCATTGTCTGATGGGAGTTCTTCAGTGCAGTCTGGACGTCAGTAATGTTGTCGCCTGTACCGTGGCCGGGTCATTACGTCGTCTTCCGAATAATTCTGTGTCACCAACATGAGATAATGCAACAAGGCAACGATATATGTGTGTCCTGCGGGAGTATAGTATGCTATTAACCGCTACACAATGACGGTGTCTGCACTTCCCACGTCGACCTCTTCGACAATGATACGGACCGTTGACACCCAACCGGTGTAGCTGTCGCCGATGTTGTATTTCGACTGATCCCATCCTACCCCATTCACAACGTTTCCAACGTTCCATGCGACGTTCACGTCGCCGGCCGGTATACCGCGGCAGTAACCCTCCACTGAAACAGAGCAACATGTCAGTGCAGCGATAATAGTGCATAGGCACATATGGGCGGGCGGGAGGGCGGGAGGGTGGGAGTTCGGGAGGACGGACGGGCGGACGGACGGACGGACGGACGGACGGACGGACGGACGGACGGACGGACGGACGGACGGACGGACGGACGGACGGACGGACGGACGGACGGACGGACGGACGGACGGACGGACGGACGGGCGGGCGGGCGGGCGGGCGGGTGGGTGGGTGGGTGGGTGGGTGGGCGGGCGGGCGGGCGGGCGGGTGGGCGGGCGGGCGGTCGGACGGACGGACGCACGGACGCACGGACGGACAAGCGTTCTGGAGGGGAAGGGGCAACCCCTTGAGGTTGAGCTGTACTATTTTCCTACAAGCAAAACGCAGTTACGTTAAGTGGAAACAATTGGCATCGACGTGATATCCTCACGCATCTTTCACAATCGAATAAGCGACACGGTTTGAGCACTGGTGATGTTTACTGTTGAGGTTTCTTAAATAAGTTGTACACAATGACCTAATGTCAATATAATTTATACGGAAAACACACAAATGCACGCGCGCACACACATACACACCCACCCACCCACCCACACACACACACACACACACACACACACACACACACACACACACAAACAATCACTCATACACAACAACAACAATAACAACAAAAACAATAACACATTTGAGATTATATATGTTTACAACGTAAAACATAAGCGTTCAAATATATATTATTAGATATGCCTTTTGTGGATAGCATATCTACCGTATGCCGGCCGATGAGTGTTAGAGTCTGAGTCACCGGTGACTAGCTGCGTGTCGATGGTCCTCGGGTCACTGCACTCCGTCCTGTTGATGGTGAAGAACCAGCGGCGAGCGGAGGTCGGAATGTATCAATCTTAGGTCTCCATTCCACACGACTCGCAGCACCGTGTCATCCCGTTTCTTGACGAAGTCACACGACTGTGAGGACAATAAAAAATACAGGACATTGGCATTTAACATGGAAGCCATAAAACTGGAAGAAAAATACGATATATCGATTAGGTACAAGTGTTATGTATGTGGTTACCAATGTATCTACAAGAATATCTGCATCCACAATGATCACAATAGATTACCTCTGAAAGAGAGTTTCAGCAAGCGAAATGTTTTATAACATGTTAATGTTGGCAGTGCACGGGTGTTGTTGGGTGTATTTCGCTCTATCAGTCAACTGGACGGTGGACGATAGACTAACGGTAAAAGAAATAGTGTATTGCGTTAATAACCAAAAAAGTGTATTATGATTGACATACTTTGCAAAATCAGGTACAATTAATGCATACAGACGCAAGTGTCAATATCCAATGTGACAAGAGTACTCACAAAAAGCAGACCGTATTCCTTGTCTTCATTCAGACCCCTCTTTGAACATTGCTTCACGTCGACACGTCCTAACCGTAATAATATTAAGATAATAAGTTTTTTTTATTAAGGTGAATATTTTGCCATCCATAAGAAAAAAATAATACAATTAATAGATAACGTGCGTTATGTTATAGCTATGTTTATATCATAAATGTGGCTCTATTTCGTCGTAAACCCGTCGTAGTTGCGGACCTTTAGTTTGTCTATTGCTATTTCAATGCGTGAAGATAGTGAATGACCAGTAAACGCGCCCTAATTCGCACGTCAATCACTGTTTACTGAAGCCTGGCAATGAGTAATTTGTGTGTATCGTCTGACACAAATAATTTCATAATGACGATTAATATACATATCGTTTCGTAATATTTCAATACAAATGATAAGCCGAATCAACTATGAAAATGCCGTTACGGAATAAAAGGCATTCTTTTCCAATGCTACGTCCATCAATTAATAGAAATTTCGACATAACATTCCTACTTCTATTATCTGTAAATTTAGCGAAGTGTTTTGGTGGATGAAGGTATATTTGGGGATGTGTATGCGAATGCGTATGTGTATGAATATGTATATATATATATATATATATATATATATATATATATATATATATATATATGTGTGTGTGTGTGTGTGTGTGTGTGTGTGTGTGTGTGTGTGTGTGTGTGTGTGTGTGTGTGTGTGTGTGTGTGTGTGTGTGTGCGTGCGTGGTTTGTTATAACTGATGATATATCGAATAATATTGTCATAATTACCTAATCCAGGTTTCCGATTCAGTACTGCTTGTATTGCCACTATAAAGAAAAAAAACGATATGAGTAAAGACAACGGACACTGGATTACAATTATGGTAACGTTTTCAGTATAGCGGTATTTCGTCATACACCCATGGTGTTTGCTGTACAATTCGAATAAGTCATCCTCGCACAAAACAGTACAAGTAAAACGTAATATGCATTGAGTTTTAATTGTTATCATAAATGTGGCTCTATGTATTCGCAAACCCGTCTAGCTAGCAGGACACACTGAATGTGTCAACCGATATAAAGGCGCATATGGCTGCTTATTGTGATTTCATTCCTATATGCCCATTAAACGCATTGCAATTTTCAGTGCAGGTCAATTGAACATGATTAAAACAGGTCACAATGAAAGGGTTCTCACAAGCCGTAAGTTGCTGCTTAAAATCCGATGTCAGTCTTGGTGTATTTTCTGTCAGATTACGAATGATTTCCGCCTGTTTTTGGTTCTCCTCAGTTAGGTTCTCATGGTTCCTGGCAAGTAGCTTGACCTGGGTCTGTAAGGCGACCAACAAGCTCTTCGTTAACTGGTCTTCCATTGGTGTTTGGCCGCAGTCATTCGTAGGCACCTTGAACGTGTACGAACAGTGTGAATCTTCTGCTGTCGTACTTTGTCCGTCGGTCACACACAATAACGCCAACAGTAGATATATGCGTAGAACCGATATCGCCATGTTGTACTCAACCGTCCATGCGTCACTGCAGCCGACCGTCAATCTAGTGTCCTACTCTCTCCGACTGTGAAGCCGACACCGCAACCAGGACGTATAACACTGGCGGAGGAGTCATTGGAGTGGAGCGTAGCAGAACGAAATATCAGGTGACTGTACAATTCTAAAGACCTATATACGTCTCTATAGACGGTTTTGCGCATCGACCTTTCGTGACGGTAAACCAGATTGTGTACTAAATTGGGATACGTTTGATAATCAACTGTCGTGTCGATAAACCAGATTGTGTACTAAATTGGGATTCGTTTCATAATCAACTGTCGTGTTGTGTATGCACACACGTGAACAATTGACACGCCGATTATTCGTTAAATATACGTCACGACGTCGTACACCGTATAAACACTGCCTTAACAACGTCGGAACATCAACGTTGTGAGGACGTCGAAATGTTACGTTGCCGCGATGTTGACATGACTTATTCAACCATATGGACGTTTCTACAGCGATAGATAATCTACTTTGTAACAATGTCGAAACGGGACGTCGTCACAACTTTGAAATCACGTCGACAACGAAATAAGATGTATCTAAAACCTTGATTTATCGACGTTGTAAGGACACTGTAATCCGACATCGTCATGAAGTTGAAATCACGTCGACAAGCAAATGAGACATCTTTACAACGACCATTTATTGACGTTGCAAAGACACCGAACCATGACGTCAGCGAGACGTTGAAATTAACCAACCAAATCCGACGGCTTTATAAGGTCGGGTCATCGCAAAGGTGAACTCACTTCGACAACCATATCATGACGTCTTTGTAATATTGGGGCATTCACGTTGTAATGATGCCAAACGTAATGTTATCACGATGTTGAGTTGATGTTGACCACCACATTCCGTGTACATAACGTGATGTGTAATTAGTAACGTTATACGGATGTGCATATATGGCGTACAACGTCTAACTAATTTCGTCATTTAAAACCGGCAGAAATACGGAACTAAAACGTGACATCCGGTACAATTGAGTATATATCCCTACCAATTGTGTTCCTGTTATGAGAACAACGCCGTTGTAATGCCTTGCCGTCGTTATATCCAGGTTGCTATGGAGCCATGTTGAAACAGCGTTGAAAACATCACGACATGCAGCGTAACCCATCGTTTTTGCAACGTTTTTTTATCACACACAATCATGCACGCACGGACGCACGCACGCGCGCACGTTCACACACACACACACACACACACACACACACACACACACACACACACACACACACATATATATATATATATATATATATATATATATATATATATATATATATATGTATATATATATATATATATATATATATATATATATATATATATATATGTATGTATATATATATATATATATATATATATATATGTACTAAACACACACATACACACATATATACACACACATGCACACACACACACACACACACACACACACACACACACCACACCACACCACACCACACCACACCACACCACACCACACCACACCACACCACACCACACCACACCACAGCACAGCACAGCACAGCACAGCACAGCACAGCACAGCACAGCACAGCACAGCACAGCACAGCACAGCACAGCACAGCACAGCACAGCACAGCACAGCACAGCACAGCACAGCACAGCACAGCACAGCACAGCACAGCACAGCACAGCACAGCACAGCACAGCACAGCACAGCACAGCACAGCACAGCACAGCACAGCACAGCACAGCACAGCACAGCACAGCACAGCACAGCACAGCACAGCACAGCACAGCACAGCACAGCACAGCAAACCACACCACACCACACCCACACCCACACCCACACCCACACCCACACCCACACCCACACCACACCACACCACACCACACCACACCACACCACACCACACCACACCACACCACACCACTCCACACACTACACACACACGCACACGCACACGCACACTCACACGCACACGCACATGCCCACGCACACGCACACGCACACGCACACGCACACGCACACGCACACACACACACACAAACACACACACACACACACACACACACACACACACACACACACACATCATACATAAACATGCGAATTTGTACACGAACGCTCAGGTACACTTATCTAATTGCTCATGTCGACGATAACTTAAAAGCCAAACGTTTCGCTTTACGCATTTAAAATTATTAATATAATATATTAAATTGCGGCTATAATTATAACTGCGGTCTGCTGTGCGAGTGTGTTACTGGAAAAAAATTCAATTCCAAGTTTCGTAGAAATCGCTCCGTTTCCATAGATAGGCTGATGTCACGCTTGCCTAACCTAACCATTTAGTCAGTAGCAGAATGTAAACAAACAGCCCAGTTTAAGACGTTCAGTTACCAAACATATTGCAGCCAACCAGATACTTGTATTTATAGTGATCTCAACTGATTATGTTACTTTTAATTGTATCACTAGTTTCTATGTAGGTATGTAGGGATTTTTCATCGCGAAGTATTATAATTATATATAGATATATCTACCACTATTTAGGGCTACTAAAGCCATGCATATATGCAAATACGTACATAATCACAAGGAGGGTGTTTACCCGGTGAAGAGACTATAACCAGTATGGAAGGTTTCCTATGCAATTTATATGTTAATTTTAGGGCCATCTGGCCGAGCCAGAGAACTAACCCTGGTATTTTAGGACTCTACCGGGGGAGGAAAAGTTCACTAGCACTACAGGCTAGCGTCTATGCTAATTTCTAGGGCCATCTGGTTTAGGAAGGATGCGCCATTCTACCTTGTTGTTGGGGTAAACCACAGGGTGCAGAGTCCGCTGGCACCCCGCTAAGATTTCTAGGGCACTGGACAAAATGTTAGGTAAGCAGTCTAGCGTCTGTCCATGGGCTAATATTAGCTGGTATAAATAGGGGGTATTTTGATTACTCTTGGCAGACGACTGGGGCCTATTACCGGGGGAACATGTATTGTTCACCCCGGGACAAGCCGCTCCAGAGCACCCTGCGACATGCTTGCCGTCAAAGCATATACTGTGTATGATATTAGGCAGAAGTTTGGGGCATATTGTCGGGGAAACCACTGGTGTTACCCCGAGACGACTGGGGCCTATTACCGGGGGAACATGTATTGTTCACCCCGGGACAAGCCGCTGCAGAGCAACCTGTGACAGGCTTACTGTCACAGCATATACTATGAATGTCATGGCAGACTACTGGGGCTTACTACCGGGGAACACCTATGCTGTTCACCCCGGGAGGCGCCGCTCTAAAACGCCCTGTGACAGAGCCACTGTCACAGCATTGTGCCGCACCAGGCACGCTCCAAGTCGCCCGGTGACATACGTTGTGCCGCACCAGGCACGCTCCAAGTCGCCCGGTGACATACGTTGTGCCGGACCAGGCACGCTCCAGGTCGCCCGGTGACATACGTTGTGCCGCACCAGGCACGCTCCAAGTCGCCCGGTGACACACGTTGTGCCGCACCAGGCACGCTCCAAGTCGCCCGGTGACATACGTTGTGCCGCACCAGGCACGCTCCAGGTCGCCCGGTGACATACGTTGTGCCGCACCAGGCACGCTCCAGGTCGCCCGGTGACATACGTTGTGCCGCACCAGGCACGCTCCAGGTCGCCCGGTGACATACGTTGTGCCGCACCAGGCACGCTCCAGGTCGCCCGGTGACATACGTTGTGCCGCACCAGGCACGCTCCAAGTCGCCTGATGACATACGTTGTGCCGCACCAGGCACGCTCCAAGTCGCTCGGTTACACACGTTGTGCCGCACCAGGCACGCTCCAAGTCGCCTGGTGACATACGTTGTGCCGCACCAGGCACGCTCCAAGTCGCCCGGTGACATACGTTGTGCCGCACCAGGCACGCTCCAAGTCGCCCGGTGACATACGTTGTGCCGCACCAGGCACATTGTTCTCCCGATTGAGGAAACACACCTAGTGGGTGAGTCCTTTGACCGATCAACTGACTGATCGCGTGTCAAACACGCTGTTAGCACCGTCACCTTTGTATTGTGTTTGTATTGGTTTAGTTAGTGAAGTATTTTAGTGAGTGTCTTAGATTTGTACTGTTAGGATTTTGATGTAATAAACTGTAGAAACCTTATATGTATTGTTTGTGTTAGACTGAGTGAGTGAACGTGTGCCCGAGTCCGCCACTAGACGCCTCCGTGCCGACCGCTCGCGCCAAACGATACGATTAGTGGCGGGGTTAATCCCGCAAACGCTACAGGTATACTGTGAAACCTTTATTCACTGTCCCTTAGTTAACACAACACTTTTATGTTAGGTATATATATATATATATATATATATATATATATATATATATATATATATATATATATATATATATATATGTCATTTTATGTGCATGTATATATGTTTGTAAAGCACCCGAGAGCAAACATTTCTACAAAAGCTTGGCTTCCAACTGTCGTCTGATAGCAGTTCTTCAATGCAGACTGGATGTCAGCAGTGTTGTCGCCTATTGCGTGGCCGAGTCGCTACGTCGGCTTGCGAATAATTCTGTATCACCAACGGGAAACAATGCAACAGTGCAACGTTATATTTGCGTCATGCCGGAGTGTAATATTAGATTAACCGCTACACAATGACGGTGTCTGCACTTTCCACGTCGACTTCTTCGACAATGATACGGACCGTTGCCACCCATCCGGTCCAGCTGTCGCCGGTGTTGTATTTCGACTGGTCCCATCCCTCCCCATTCACAACGTCTCCAACGTTCCATGCGACGTTCACGTCACCGGCCGGTATACCGCGGCAATAACCCTCCACTGAAACAGAGCAATATAACAGATGGACGGACGGACGGACGGACGGACGGACGGACGGACGGACGGACGGACGGACGGACGGACGGACGGACGGACGGACGGACGGACGGACGGACGGACGGACGGACGGACGGACGGACGGACGGACGGACGGACGGACGGACGGACGGACGGACGGACGGACGGACGGACGGACGGACGGACGGACGGACGGACGGACGGACGGACGGACGGACGGACGGACGGACGGACGGACGGACGGACGGACGGACGGACGGACGGACGGACGGACGGACGGACGGACGGACGGACGGACGGACGGACGGACGGACGGACGGACGGACGGACGGACGGACGGACGGACGGACGGACGGACGGACGGACGGACGGACGGACGGACGGACGGACGGACGGACGGACGGACGGACGGACGGACGGACGGACGGACGGACGGACGGACGGACGGACGGACGGACGGACGGACGGACGGACGGACGGACGGACGGACGGACGGACGGACGGACGGACGGACGGACGGACGGACGGACGGACGGACGGACGGACGGACGGACGGACGGACGGACGGACGGACGGACGGACGGACGGACGGACGGACGGACGGACGGGGGCGAAGCTTTTAATTTCGTGCTGTGACGCTTTTTCTGTCACACTGAACACTTGCATTATGTTGGATATAAGGCTACCCCTGGACTTCGAGCCGCACTATTTTCCAACAAACAAAACTCAATTACTTTAAACGGAAATAATTAGCATCGAGGCACCCTTCGCAATCGAATACGCGAAACGGTTTGAGCTCTACTGATATTTACAGTAGAGGTTTCATAAATATTATGTACACAATCCGTGATCCACACCTAATGCCACTACAATATATAATATGGAACACGTACACACACGCATGCACACAAAACACACATACGTACACATATCCATAAACACGCACACGCCCGCGCCCGCGCCCGCGCCCGCGCCCGCGCCCGCGCCCGCGCCCGCGCACGCGCACGCGCACGCGCACGCGCACGCGCACGCGCACGCGCACGCGCACGCGCACGCGCACGCGCACGCGCGCGCAATAACACATTTGGAATTATATATATTATATATCATATATCATATATCATATATCATATATCATATATCATATATCATATATCATATATCATATATCATATATCATATATCATATATCATATATCATATATCATATATCATATATCATATATCATATATCATATATCATATATCATATATCATATATCATATATCATATATCATATATCATATATCATATATCATATATCATATATCATATAGCAAATAGCATATAGCATATAGCCTATATCATGTATCATATATAATATAGCATAAATCATATATCATATATCATATATCATATATCATATATCATATGGCATATAGCATATACCATATAGCATATAGCATATATCATATAGCATATAGCATATAGCATATCTCGTGTATCGTGTATCGTGTGTCGTGTAACGTGTAACGTGTAACGTGTAACGTGTATCGTGTATCGTGTATCGTGTATCGTGTATCGTGTATCGTGTATCGTGTATCATGTATCATGTATCATGTATCATGTATCATGTATCATGTATCATGTATCATGTATCATGTATCATGTATCATTTATCATGTATCATGTATCATATATCATATATCATATATCATATATCATATATCATATATCATATATCATATATCATATGGCATATGGCATATGGCATATGGCATATGGCATATGGCATATGGCATATGGCATATGGCATATGGCATATGGCATATGGCATATGGCATATGGCATATGGCATATGGCATATGGCATATGGCATATGGCATATGGCATATGGCATATGGCATATGGCATATGGCATATATCGTACATCATATATCATATATTATATCACATTGATAACTTAAAATGTAACGTTCAAATATATGTTATTAATTATGCCTTTTTGTGGATATCATATCTACAAAGCCTGCCCACCGTATGCCGGCCGATGATTGTTGGAGCTTGAGTCACGGACGTGTATCTGCGTGTCGATGGTCCTCGGGTCACGGCACTCCTTTTCGTTGATGGTGAAGAACCAGCGGCGAACGGAAGCGCTCTTAGGGCCAGTATGTATCAGTCGTAGGTCTCCATTCCACACGACTCGCAGCACCGTGTTATTCCGTTTCTTGACGAAGTCACACGACTGTGAGAACAAAAACACGGAATTTTGGCATCTACCATGGAGGACACACAATTCAGGAGAAATACAATATATCGTTTAGGTACAAGTATTTAAGTATGTGGGTACCAATGATATCGACAAAAAAGATCTGCAACGATTACGATCACTAAAGATTACCCCTGAACGAGAGTGTCAACAAGCGAAAAATATAACACTTTTGACAGTGCACGGGAGCTATTTTATATATTTCGCTTTAGCTGTCAACGCAACGAAGGGACGATGAAGTAACGGAACATGAAATAATGCACCTTGTAGTAAACAAAATATTTATTATGCCTGACATCCTTACCAAAAACAGTGCCAATGAATACATAGAGACGCAACTGGCGATGCGCAAACTGACAAGAATACTCACAAAAAGCAGACCGTATTCCTTGCCGTCATTCAGACCCCTCTTGGAACATTGCTTCACATTGACAACAGATCGGTTTCGTCCTAAGCATAATAATTGCAAATTGTGTTAAGGTGTATGTTCTGCCACCTATAAGAACAAAACATTGCAATTAAGTGGTAACATGCATTGTTTTATAATTTAGTTGATAAAATAAATTTGGCTCTATTTCGTCGTAAACCCGTCGTTGTGACGGACATATAGCCTACCTATTGTTAGTTCAATGCTTAAGAGAGAGAGACATGAACACGCGCACTCACTGTTTACTGAAGCATGTCTATGTAATTTATGTGTATCGTCTGACACGCATATGTTCACAACGATAATTAATATAAGTACTTCCGTTACTACTTCCTTACACAATCATTAAAGCTGTGATAATGCAAGCATTTATTACACGAACATGACCTAGGACCTATCTTTGTATGTACACATTAACCGCAGTGTAAATTTCATTGTATTGCGTATGTATATATATATATATATATATATATATATATATATATATATATATATTATATATATATATATACATATATACATTTTCATATATATGTATATATATATATATATATATATATATATATATATATATATATATATATATATATATATATATATATATATATGTGACGCCGGCTGACCAAATGAATGACAAGTCGGGATTTGACATTTGCCGTAAGTGCCGTCTAAAACCACTTGGCATGATTTGGAAGAATTTTACGTTTTTACATAAATAAAATTTATAACATCCGTTTTAACACTTTCACCCATCCTACACTATTTATTCCAAATAAAATGTGTATTTTAACGTATTATAATGCGAGCCCTCTTGATCAACTAGTCCAAAATTACTAAAACAAAAGGATTTTGCTTCGATTCCTTCGATGAAATCCGCCACGTTGCTTTGGGGTTGGTTACCCCCTTGTATTGGGTATCACCAGAGAGGGCATATCTTCCTCTCTGACGTAGAGTAACCCATATCCGGGCCAAGTACACCAAAAATAGCTCAAAACTAACCAATAGGCGGCTACCCTGAGAAGGCTTTTGCATACTAATTTTGCATACTAATGAGATCCGTGCTCTGTCACGTGCGCGCTTCGGTGCTTGCAATTGGATGATCGCCTACGCATATGCGCAGTACGGCAGTGCTAAACGTAAACAAGTTGCCATTTCGAAGGTGTCAAAACTACGTTCGTTCGTATTCCGCCGTGTTTTTCTATCGTTGTTTCCCTGTTATTAAATCATTTGCAACATAATGTCGAACGCGTTGCTACGTGTGCTGAATACACCAACCAGCGATGACATTGCTGTTGCGCGGATGTGAGAGCAGTACGATTTCGACGCCTCGGAATGGCTGACCTTGACAGCAAAACCGACAGCGACGTTACGGTCGAATTCGACTGGGAAGCCGATCACGATGACAACGAAGACGGGAACATGTTAAGCAACGACAATAATGCTCCAATTGTCCTGACATTTTTCATAGACCTAGAGATGGTGTATACTCATAATAATACTTTTTGGTCTGAAAAATCGACCATTTGTCAGCGCAACATTTCACAGCTCGCGCCGAGGGTTTGCGCCGGAGTCGAGCGATCGGGCGGCCTAAAATGGCCTACCCCGATGTTGAAAAACTCATAAAAATAAAAGTTCTCGATGGATTTGATTCATTTTTATGTTATATAGCAGCTAAAACGTATGACTACATTTGTCTCGCAGGAAGTAGAAAATGTATCCGTTCAGTAATTACTTGGGTGCAGGATACTGCGCTAAATTAGCATAAACACGGCTTTGTTTTAGACTAATTAGCTGTGAAATTCATTAGGGCCACATGCCGCGTCACATATAATGTGCCATAACTTCAGGAATTTTTGCAGCAGCTGGTTGTTATTTTCCCTCTATCATTGCACTATGATACCATAGCTGCATGCCAAATTTGAATGCAATACACATAATATTTATATGGTATCTAAGCCCATGCATAATGCACAACTTTAACGGCCGTTTTCTCCAGTTTTACTTTTTGACCCCTACCATACCAAATGTGATATAACTTCCCCAATTTGTATAGTAGAGTCATACTTTTTGAATTACTGTAAAGTACTATGCCTCCTCTTTCCAAATATGTCAAAAAAGTACATACGGGGTCACATATATATATGTGTGTGTGTTTGTGTGTGTGTTTGTGTGTGTGTATGTGTGTGTGTGTGTGTGTGTGTGTGTGTGTGTGTGTGTGTGTGTATGTGTGTGTGTGTGTGTGTGTGTGTGTGTGTGTGTGTGTGTGTGTGTGTGTTCGCGTGATTTGTTATAACTTCTGATGCTTCGAAGAATACTCGTAATTAATAATTACCTGATTCAAGGATCGCCATTTTCTGACGAAGTTGTACATGTTCGTCTCTGCCTTGTATTGCTGCTATAAAGACAAAAAAGAGACACGATTAAAGACAACGCACACTGGATTGCAATTACGTTAACGTTTCCAGGATAGCTGTATTTCGTCATACACCCATTGCTGTACAACTTGAATAAGTCATCCTCGCACGTCATTGCCGTTTGCCTTGCAACACTAGCCCTTGGTGTTCCTCGAAGTGCGGGAGTTAGTTGAGTGAGAACAGCGCAAATGTCCGTCTCATTTTGTAGACACATCTCAGATTGGTGGGAATCCCAATAATAGTAATAGTAATAGTAATAGTAATAGTAATAGTAATAGTAATAGTAATAGTAATAGTAATAGTAATAGTAATAGTAATAGTAATAGTAATAGTAATAGTAATAGTAATAGTAATAGCAATAGCAATAGCAATAGTTATAGTAATAGTAATAGTTAACTTTTGATCCTTCGAAGAGTACTCTCATAATTACCTGATACAAAGGTCTCCATTTTCTGACGTAGTTTTACATTTTCGTTTCGGTCTTGCATTGCCGCTATAAAAAAGACAAAAGCGATACGATTAAGACATTGGACACTGGATAATAATTATGTTAACGTTTTCAGTCTTGCTGTATTTCCTCATACACCTATTGCTGTACAACTTGAATAAGTCATCCTCACACGTCATTGCCGTTTGCCAAGCAACACTAGCCCTTGTTGATCCCCTAGGCGAAGTGCGGAAGTTAGCTGAGTGAGAACAGCGCAAATGTCCGTCCCATTTTGAAGACGCATCTGAGACTGGTGGGAATCCCAATAATATTAATGATAATAATAACGATAATGATCATTATGAAAATAATAATCATACAGTAACGTATGTTGCGCCAGGTGAATCAAAACAAAAGGGTTGATTTTTCTCAAATTGAATAAACATTCCGTTTTTCAACAGATGAACTGATACGCCTGCGATAGGTTTTCTTTCTTGCACTGAATGTAAATGCGATGATTGCTTACGATGATTGAGTTTATATTAAGAAATGGTTGAAACCGTCAACGTCGATATTACCTGTTTCAATGGAAACAATTGTCTTTCGGTGCTGCTCGTTCTCTTCGGTTAATTTCCTGATGTCCTCCGATTGCATCCTTGTAACAAGTTTTATCTGGGTCAACTCTGTCTGTAGGGCGATCATGGAACTTTTCATGAACTGTTCGTCGACCGAAGGTCGTCCGCATTCTGCCGCCGGCAACTTGAACGTGCACGAACAGTGCGAATCATCCGAGGTCGCTGTTTGTCCGGGTGTCACACACAAGACGGCCAACAGTAGACTGACAGGTAGAAGTGATGTCGCCATATTGTTCTAACAACTGTTTGTCTGGCGTCTTACTTTCTCTGCTAGTAGGTTGATGCTTTAGCCAATCAACTCTACGCGAAGCCTAATCGTCGATAAAGCAGATATAGCGTGTAAACAGTAAGGAGTCGAAGGCAACGCGTCGTAGGCAAGTCGTAGGAATACAACAGCGATATCCCACAGTTGATGTGGTTATTAGGAACACACCCAGCGTTAATAAACCGCGCTGTTGGCAGCCGCTGTCGGACCGTTTGTATTGGTCGCGAGCACGAGAGGGAACCTGATATGTGTTCGTTTCGATTTATTGCCAGTATATTGTGATTATGAAAAGGGCGTTAGCGTTAAATCGTATATCTCGTACGCCGAGCACGACACTACGTTGACAACCGCAAGTAGTTCTGTTTAAGGAGCAGACGCCACTGGTATATATGTATACGTTTCGATTTATTGCCAGTATATTGTGATTATGTAGACATAAAAAAGGGCGTTAGCGTTAAATCGTATATCTCGTACGCCGAGCACAACACCGCGTTGACAGCCGCAGTTGTTCTGTTTTTTGGAGCAGACGCCACTGGTCTACGTGTAAACGATTACTGTAGGGTCGCTGTGGCCGACCCAATGTATACGTCGCAAGTGTGCCGGTGTCGTGGGCCGAGATTCGACCGGGCCGAGATTTGACTCCGAATATGGGCCAGCGACGGAAACGGGCCGATATTTGAAGCGGGGAAGGTAACGGCGTCACGGGCGTCGATCGGTGGGGGACGGGGGGACGGGGGGACGGGGGGACGGGGGGACGGGGGGACGGGTCCCCCACGTTTCAACGTTGGGGGAAGCATAGGAATTGTTCCCCCACTTTTCAGTTCAGAAAAATTACGGAGCATATATGGATACATAGCCAGACTCATCACTCACCTCTCTTAAGCAGCCGCTACATAGGACTAGTAGCTAGACAATAAACACGCGATATGACGTTCCGACCACCCATTAGAAAATCGACTAGATAAATTGCTTGGCTGGCCACAGCACGCAACTTGATCTTACTTCAGTTAATAATCATCATGCCGGGCTGCGCCGTTGCCGGGCTCTATAAGTGTGCATCGTTGTGTTGATATTAGTAATAGGCTCTAGCCATCAAGCATATTGTAAATGATGACATTTGTATTGCACTTTCACCAATCGCCTGCTTGATGCTTTTCGCCTACGGCAGAAGCGGCGGATTCCTGCACTTTGTGTAACTTATTCCCATTTGAGTGATGGCAAATTGCTTTGCCAAAATGTAGGATTGGGAAGTTCTACACAGCATGGGCATCGATCGGTGGGGAACGGGGGGGGGGACGTGTCCCCCACTTCTCAGCTTGAGGGGGACAGCTTAGGAAATGTCCTCACACGTTTTCAGTTCATAAAACAATTTAAAGTGGTATTGCGAGACTGATCACTCCCTCTCTTAAAAACTCTACATCGATCTAGTCGTAAAATTAATATACCAATTCAGATATAAACTTCCGACTACCCAGTGGAAAATCACTAGATAAATTGGTTGGTTGGCCGCAGCCCGCAACTTGATCTTAGTCCAGTAAATATTCATCATGCCGGGCTCAGTCATTTTTCACCCTTGTGTTGATATATATTATTAGGCTTGACAAGCCATCAAGCACATTATAGAATATACATTTTTGTTTGCCCTATCACCCCTTGGATTGCAGCCTGGTCGCCGTCGTGGATACCAGCGGATTCCTGCACTGTGTGTAATTTCATCCCATTTGAGTGATGACAAAAGGTGGGATTGGGAACTCCTACACAGGCACCCCTGTAAGCTCTGCATCTTGTCACTCTGTGAATCATGCAAGCAGTGTTGGGTCGAAAGTCTACCCTCCAAATGTTCAGTGATTGGGGTGGGCCGTGTCCCCTCTTTAAGTATAGGTTGCCAACACAACTATTTTAAATAGCATAACATAAAGGCCTTTGTTTATTTTAGAATTAGCACCAAACCAACAATGAATTATGTTCTATATATTTCCAAAAGGTATATGTATTTCAGGTAATATATATATATATATATATATATATATATATATATATATATATATATATATATATATATATATATATATATATATATATATATATATATATATATATATATATATACACACATATATAATATATATATATATATATATATATATATATATAGTGTATGTGTATATAATATGTAAATAATGATATAGTTACATATAAATTACATACATATAATTATGTATATATAAATTGGTCCCCCGTCCCCCACTTTTAAAATCGGATCGACTCCCCTGATTGGCGTTATTACTAAGATGATTTCCGTTTGCAATGCGAAATGTATTCCAACATGATTGGTATTACGCAAATATTTGTAATAAAATGGGTTACCTTGTTTGATTGTTTTAACGCAAGCAATCCTGTTGTGTCATTTAGGGCGCTCTTTATCGTCAGTTGAGGCTATAACTAGTATCGCGGCGATATCAAAAAGTGTGGGTGGCGCTGTTTATCTGCATACTCATGGTGTCGTGGGTCCGTGTATATGCCGTCTTTTCCTTTTTCGTTTTCAAATTTGCGAAAGAAAAACGAATTTCTTTTTCGTTCGCAAATTTGAAAAGGAAAAAGGAAAATGCGGCATATACACGGACCGTCGTGCTATTCGTATTGCACTCACAACAATTCTTAACACTATTTTGATCACATAATTTATTTTCTACTAGCGTGGCTACAGGAATACGTGTTTAAGCTTGATTTACTTTTAAGAGTGTGGTCCAGAGTAGATCGAGATAACTGGATTAACGATATAATTTGTTTTTACTTCAGCGATGGCGGCTGGTTTAAGCGATCCGAGTTGAGTATTCACTTCTGGAAAGTCAGTATTTACAATATCTGGAGTTAGACATGTGAAAGCGGAATGGATAAGGCTAATTTTGTTTTTATAATTACTAGAAAAGGAGTCAAACAATGACTTGACTGATGCATGAATTGGTTGAGAAGGAGCAGGCCGTCACTGGTTGCCACATTTGACAAGAGATCGTGGAATTCTTCGAAGAAATTAGGTAACTTGGAGAGCGATAAATACAAATACCAGAGAAGCAGGAGATTCATATGTACGCAATTCATATGTACGAAAACATATGTACGCAAAGCTCAAAATATATAAATATTTATGTAATAAAAAGTGGGCTGACTACCGATCAGAAGCACACTAACCAACCTGTGTTATCCCCAAATATTACAAAATATAAAATACAATTTAAACAGCGTAAGTGGTTGCAATTCATAAAATGTCTGCATATTCAAATAAAATAGTGTCATGGAAGAAATGGAAATGCAAATTTTGGATAGAAACAATAATTTTGGATTAAACTGAAAAATAGATGCTGCGTATTCGTAAGCATTGCGCGCCACCACATGCGCACAACCGCTACAGTATAAGGTAATTGTCGTTATTAATGTTATTGTTTCTAAGGCCAAATACAATCCTACGGAAAGCTGGAGTTACAATTATAATGTGTGATAAGAATGATAATAATTTATTTTATTATACATATCGGTGGGCGATAACCTACATAATTTCATAATAATAGAATGAGGTCCGTCTGCGTCGTTGCTGTATGCAGATATGCGTCTGAAAAGGAATATTTAAAATGCTTTATTACAAACATTCGCCCACATATTGCTATCAATATATATATGGGTGTGTGTGTGTGTTTGTTTGTTTGTGTGTATACACGCGCACACATTGTGTGTGTTTGTTTGTTTGTGTGTATACACGCGCACACATAAAATATATATGCATATATATTTCTCAATTAGCTTTAATAGCTATTTGCATAATATCAATAGAGAAATATCGTGTGTGTGTGTTCACGAGCTTGTGTGTGTCTGTGTGTTTTTGTGTGTATGAATATGTGTAAGTGCATGCGTATGTATTGCATGCGCGTTTTGGTGTGGGGGTATGTATGTATGTGTGTGTGGATGTGTGTGGTTGTGTGTGCCTGTGTGGATATTTATATTTATATTTGTGTGTGTCGTGCATGCATATATATATATATATATATATATATATATATATATATATACATTCACATACATATATACATACACATACATACATACATACATACATACATACATACATACACATACATACATACCAAATATGTAAATATATTAAGCTATGTCCTCTCTGTCTCTCTGTCTCTCTCTCTGTCTCTCTGTCTCTCTGTCTCTCTGTCTCTCTGTCTCTCTGTCTCTCTGTCTGTGTATGTGTCTGTGTGTCTCTCTCTCGCTCTCGCTCTCGCTCTCGCTCTCGCTCTCGCTCTCGCTCTCGCTCTCGCTCTCGCTCTCTGTATGTCTGCTGTATGTATGTCTGTACGTATATATCTCTCCCTATTTATATATCTATCTATCTGTCTGTATGTCTGTCTGTCTGTCTGTCTGTCTGTCTGTCTGTCTGTCTGTCTGTCTGTCTGTCTGTCTGTCTGTCTGTCTGTCTGTCTGTCTGTATGTCTGTATGTCTGTCTGTCTGTCTGTCTGTCTGTCTGTCTGTCTGTCTGTCTGTCTGTCTGTCTGTCTGTCTGTCTGTCTGTCTGTCTGTCTGTCTGTCTGTCTGTCTGTCTGTCTGTCTGTCTGTCTGTGTCTCTGTCTCTGTCTCTTTCGCTCTCTGTATGTCAGTCTGTATGTCTGTCTGTATGTATCTCTCTATCTCTCTATCTATCTATCTATCTATCTATCTATCTATCTATCTATCTATCTATCTATCTATCTATCTATCTATCTATCTATCTATCTATCTATCTATCTATCTATCTCAGTCTCAGTCTATATCCCCTTCCCTCTCTCTCTCTTCCTCCCCCCCCCTCTCTCTCTCTTGCATCAAACCTATGCATTTGTTTGAGTATTATTGTAATGGTGTTGTGCACCTGCACACGTTTGAACTTCGCAATGTTACATAGCGATTTTTGTTTATACATAATAATAATGAAAATTGCAGGATGTGTACGGTAACCTGCACGCGTGTGTAGATTTGCTCAACATTGCACATCAAGAATATACTACTTATGGAAATATGATTTAAAAAGATTATGAAACCCGAGCATACCAACGATAACACGGAATAATAATAGGCGTGTCAGCTACGTTTTTATTCCTGGTATGAATACTTTGTGTGTACATGCACAATAACAAAAACAATGTTGGTGTATTTTCATTACAAGTACGATGTAGTATTATATGCAATTTGCTATATATTATATGAACCATTGAAAACAACGATCAGGTGTATGGGGAGCTTGATGCTCAGCAGAAATCACAAACATATGACAACTATATCTATTGGAATACTTCGAAATTAATCCAAGGCACACCTGCAATCTGCAATATTGACACACGCCTTTTAATTTGTACAACTCTAAGGGTATCAGCGTCTAGTGCTACAACTGGTATCACTACAATGACTAATACCACTAATACCACTCTACCACCACCCCACACATCACCACCACCAAACACCTAAAACGATTATTATTACTACTAGTATTACAATTACTATTACTACAACTACTACAACTATTGTTACTACTACAGCCGCTACTGCTACTGCTACTGCTGCTGCTGCTGCTGCTGCTGCTGCTGCTGCTGCTACCGCTACCGCTACCGCTACCGCTACCGCTACCGCTACCGCTACCGCTACCGCTACCGCTACCGCTACCGCTACCACTACCACTACCACTACTACTACTACTACTACTACTACTACTACTACTACCACTACAGCTGAGGAGGGTGTTGGCTGTGTTGGCCCTTTATATATATATATATATATATATATATATATATATATATATATATATATATATATATATATATATACCTATTTCGAATGTGTTGCTGTAAAGTATGATCATATATGCACCGTCATGTTAGGTAGATAATTAATAATCAGAGTGCAAAGCAAGTTACTGTAGCTCACCAAATGACAACCATTAATACAGCGGAACTTCGCAAATCATGACACCAAATCCGGTAGTCACTGTATTTATATACAGTTTAACGGATTTTTTCCATATACGCTATAATGTAGATGACTCGTTTATCCACACCAATCCTTAGTCTGGACATTAGTCTCGTATTATCGAAGGGTCCCAGTTACAGTGGTTCCGCTGTACGTCGTCCTGTTTGTTAATGTAATGTCCGCTCGTACAATTAATTTAATATTATAAACTTAGTATACTGGTTTTTAGATAACTTGACATTAATATTCCTGCAGAGTAACTAGGAGGATATAATTAAGTAAAGTGCAGTGGTGGACAATTTCGTAGTAACAACATGTACGATTCACTATCGCTACGCGTCAATAAAACTATGCATGGATGCAATAAGTATCGACGCTACCAACGAAAGTATCGATACCAGCATAATTAGTAGATTCCTTTGTGTTCGCGTAACTCAGTGCGTTGGTGCAGTACTAAATTGGCTTGAACGCATTGGTCCGGTCGGCTTCTCTTAAGGAGAACTCGTGACGTGGTCAGTCGTAGTCGGGCTGCGGGTACCGAGGCGGGCGTCGTCCCATGGGGCGGAAGAGAGCGTTCTTCGGCCTCGAGAAGGGTGCAGCGGGCTGAACGCAAACCAAAGTGTACCAGTTAGAACACGTGGATATGCTTTTCCATAGTAGGGAGTAGCAATTATGGATGGACAATTCGTTCTTCACAATACTCAGCATCAAACACGCCGGTCTCTTGGTCATACGTGTATATCAAACATACAACACATCATGGAGGTCTGATAAACGCAGATACGTTGGTGCACTCTTTTTAATAAATATTAATACTTTGGATAGGAGGAAATATGTCCAGTCGAAGTGATATCCGCAGTTAACGACAATTGTCTAAATGGTCAGGATACAAATTCATAATTAATACTAAATTAATTTTAATTTATGCGTACATATGTCAGCAAATGGTTTGACTATTATAGGCACCGTAAATACTTAGACAAAAATAAATCATCAGTTGTAGCCCTGGCTTGTAGTATATGAGGAAAACGTTACAATCCCTTCAACTGTACATTTGTTTCTGTTTGCATAGTGTAAACCACCTTTAACGCTTAACCAATTTTCAACCAATCATGCTGATGCTTGAAAAATAATTCATCGTCACCACACAATCATCGTCATACCTGACGGCGCTGGGGCTGCCAAAATGGTTCAGTTGACTCGAACGAGTCGCCTCGTTCGTCGCTTCCTCGGTAGTCGGAGAGACGGCCGACGTAGGCCGGGTTGGTGTGGCCGTATGAGGTCGGCAGGCGGTGGCCCAAGGGCTGAGCATCACAGTCGGCCTGACGCTGCAGGGAACTCTGGAAGCCGTACAACCAGCGACTGCGGAACGGACCGTGACGGATGGTGGATGCGGTCGACGAGGAACTCGAACTGTGCTTCGGTCGCGGTGTCTTTGCCCTGATGGGTGCACATACACGTATCGTCAACTAGATGTAATATTATAATAACCTGTTGAACCTACTTGGGAAGCAAATAGCTAATACCTCAACTATGTACACCCTTACACCAGAACAATTACTAATAATTATATTTAGTATACAAAATACATATTTGCAATATATACATATATATAATACCTTCTGCCAATACGACTTTTATATACTAATTATACTAGTAATACTATGCTAATACGGATTTGTTAAACTAAATATTCTAGTAGTGTTATGCTAACGTGTGTCTCGGGGTAATTCATTCAAGTATTAGTTATTTCCTCCGCAATACACACACACATACACACAATATATATATATATATATATATATATATATATATATATATATATAGTCGTGCATAATATATATATATATATATATATATATATATATATATATATAAATGTGCATAATGTATATATTACGTGTGTACATATGATATAGAGTTATATTCCTACATAGTTATATATATTATATATAACTATGTAGGTATGTAGCTATATATCATGTGTACACACATTATATATACATTATGCATATTTGCATATATATATATATATATATATATATATATATATATATATATATATATATATATATATATTATGCACGTGTGTGTGCATGTATGCGTGCGTACTACGTAAGTGCATGCAGGTGTGTATTCATACGTGTATACAAGCACGTACATACACAAATATACATGTATTTTAAACAAAGCTGCTGCCAACTACTTACTGTTTCGTTGACAGCCAGACACAAACAACGGCGATTCCGACGAAGACGATCCCGATGACACTTCCCACGGAGATCATCACAACCTGCCACGACTGGAGGAGTGATTGAGTCACGTGACACGGCCAGTCCGGGCGACAGTAGCATTCATAGGCCCCGATGCGATTGATGCACGTGTAGTTCGCTGGACATGGATCCGACACGCATTCGTTGATTTCTGTCTCGCAATAGTCGCCAGCATAGCCAAGTGGGCACAGACAGGCGTAGCCGTCGAAACCTGGTGACATATATATCACATTATTTATAGGCAGACAGCAATATTAAGCATGTGTTCAGAGGGCATTTTAAGAAAACATATTAACGTAAAATTGGCCGGAAACATATCTACCATAGCTCACTTTGACGACTGTCCTGGGCTAAACATTTAACATCATATGTCACTCATATAACAGTTAGTATCCAAATTCGTTTATGTCTCTCGCATTATCTGAGTGTACACATTAGGCAGTTTCATTGCTAATTCATAATTTAATAATAATTTTCTTTCAAATACTATAATACTCATTGTGAAAGATAAAGTCACCAAATATACAAATAACTGCAATTGTACCACGACCATGTCCCCACCTTTGGCTCTGTTGGTTAAAGTGCATTCTGGGTCAGTTTCTGGTCCCTGACAAATTCCCTTGTTGACGCATGGATTCTTCAGAATTCTCAGATCGATTGTCATCAAATCTTGTGACATACTGTCTGCGGCCGTAACCTGTTAAATATGCAAGATTGTATTTCAAATACACATAGTATATATACATCCACTAAGAGGAATCCATTGCTGACGTTGACATAACTGTAATGCTGTTGGTGCTTTCTATCACAGTGTGCAACTTTTTTAAGTAATCAAATTTAATATATTTGCTAAATTAAGTAGTTTTGAATGTGTAATGCGTCATAGAGCGTGGCTTACCTTTATGATATCATCACCGAAGTAGCCTTCGAATGGCTTGTATCGGAGGACAGTGATCACCCATGCAAGACGTTGGTTGATCATGTCCGTGCCGCACGGATTAGGCAACATGCCTTTCTTTATCGGCTTCGTTGTGGATATGTCATCGATCAGTTTATCCCAGGCACGGCACCTGGTTTCCCATGTTTGTGCACAGTCCTGAGGTATCAGTTCGGCGGTGTTCACCCGGCTGTACACCGTCAGATTACCGTGTTGTGGTTGGTCGAATGCTAATGTCAAGTCGTCGTTGTAGTCGGCGTCGTACGCAGCGACGACAACAACCAGGTCCTGATAGACAGCATTTGTCTTGCTGTTCTCTTCTACGTTCATCGTAACGACAGATGACGGTGGGTTTATGTCCCGCCCCTCGTTGAAGATTGCAAGCCTCGGAACATCGTTGGTCGCCGTTATTCTCACCGCCAGCTGACCATCAACGTACATAGGCGGTTCATTGTCCGTCCTTTTCTCCCACACAGTGAAGTAGACCGTGTCCGTCCCGTAGTAATTGTCATACGGCTTATACGACAACATTCCATCAGTGGTCAAAGTCACGTTCCCCGTAGGTGATGGAGCGGTGGTGTTGATGAGAAAAGACAGGGGATCATTGTCTGGGTCTTCCGCTGTAAGAAGAAACTGGAATTGTTTGTCTTCGAAGATTGAAACTGTCGAGTCCGAGGTGATGGTCGGCGGTGAGTTTGAGAACGTATTTGCTATGTTAGCAGCGGTGTACATCGCCACTCCCTGAGTGTTGACACTGGGTATGGCGCGCTTGTTTCTGCTTGTCCGGCTGACATTCCCACAGACGGCATCACTGTGGCAAACCTGACACAACAATACCATGCATTTGCACACACAAAATGGCCACTGGTGTAGAGCGCAAAGGCTCAGGGGAAGAGCTTAGGACTCTTGACAACGAGAACCCGGGTTTGAATCCTGTGCTGCGGTGAAAAACATTGGGCAAGTGTTTTCACTCTACATTGTTCCAGTTCACTCAGCTATATAAATGAGTACCTGACCATACAAAGTGATGATTATGTGTACGAGCAGCCTTCGAACATTAATTGTAGCATATGGCTAGATGCTTCCAAGAGAAGCCGAAATAGTGTCTGAGTGAACAGGTCTGTCAGGGAAGTAAAGTGTAAAGCGCTTTGAACGGTCCTGAGGACTGGATACTGCGCTATATAAGAACTTGCCTTTTTATAGGGCGTATGCGAATTACCATGCTTTGTGACAAAGGGCAAACTGTATATTAAAAACTTTGTTAACGTACTGCAAAATGGACTTACTGTTACAGTGACAAGACCGTTCTTCCAGTCTATGCGTCTGTTGTCGTCGTCAGTGTTACACGTTCGTCCAGCATCAACCCACATCTCGTCGTCTACAATATAAAGCATTCGTCAAACGTTCCTCACCTTATCCATCGTATGCATTGCATGATGTATGTTGATAGGAAATGCACTGGATAAAGTTGATAGTTGTCATATGCAAGTAGGCCCTACTCATAGAAAATATAAACACTGGTCAACATTTCTATTTTGATTTACAATGGAACCAACAAAACGTTCATACAATATTGTTGCATTACGCTGCAACCACAAATACATGAATATATATGTAACATGCCTTGTTATTGTTGACATACATAACACATGATGACACGTTCCCCGTGTTCAGTGATGACACATTAATACAGCCGGAAGCTCATTCACGACATTGTGTAATGGCATGTCTACATAATGAAAACAAATATTGTCTTTAAGAATACCACTTTTAAAACTACGAAAACAACATTCATATTTGAGATTCATATTAACACAAGTATTTATAATTATGTTCCGCCGAACTCATGTTAACTTACTTACGGAATTGGGATGTCAAGATAAATTGTGTATACCAATTAATAGTTCGACTGGGTGGTGTGTTTGTGTAACTGCATAGTACATGATGCTTCTATGTTATAACTTATCCACCTTTAGACATCCAACTTGGTACTGACCTGCACACCAGCGCAGAATGCATGGGTGGTAACCGTGCATGAAATCATCTACTCGTGTTTTGTCAAACGGCATGGTGATAACTAGTGGACCATCAACGATCTGGTCCGGCAGTGTCGAGATGAATAACGGTTTCCCAACCCAACGGTGTATTCTAAAGACATAATTTGTGCAAATAAATGGGAAAAGACAACATATCTTTAATTGCACGCTTGTTCCCCTGGAGTGCGAACACAAGAACATTGTGTAACATTAAAGCATTAAGTATCTTTTATTA
>OZ024865.1:36227065-36244565 GCA_964017155.1 Oasisia sp. SBJ-2009
GGAACATTCTGCTACGCTGCAGTTAATGCACAAAGGCTATTGATTAAACTCGATTAAAATAGTTTTATATCAGATTTTTTCTTCATATCAGGACGTTATATATATATATATATATATATATATATATATATATATATATATATATATATATATATATATATATATATATATATATATATATATATCAGTGTATTTTGAGACATAATTATCATGAATATACATTCGAAAGGCATAAGGTAGTGGTTTTGTCCATGTGGCCACCATATGTAACGATTAGCTCGTTCTGGCAACTACGCTGATGTGGGTTGATTAAACAAAACAGTACTGGTTGTGCAGAATGTTGAATGTATGAAATATAACTTCACCTCACTTTCGGCGTCGAATACTTGGTAGTGTATAGCAATGGTTGAGTTGTCTCCCTGGTAGTTGGATGGCTCGTCCTCATTCCACGCCATGTCAACGTGGTAGAGCATTTCAATGACTGGTGGCGTCGTATCGATGTAGACACCGGCGGACGACGCTGTCACATACTGGCCAGACGCCGTCACTGCCTTCACCGTCAGGTAGTATACTTGTAGGAGAGTCTCATTGCTATTCGACCCCGCCTGTCTCGGCTCCATTTCAGGCCTTTGATATCGACATGAACAACCTGAGTCTGATCCACTCGACATGTCTTAGTGCACACCAACTCATCGCAGATATGTTGACACGGTATGCATGGCCGATTGATCTAAAACATTTGCAAATGGTTTTCATATTTTAAATATTGAGTTACGTTAGTGTTCATTCCGAATGATCGTAGTTGTTGCTTAGTGCAATGTTAACCATAAGCCTTCAATAGATGGAATTAAATATGAACATGTGTTCGATTATATTCTTGCCGATATTTATGGTAAGTGGTCAACATAGCTTATGTCGCACATGCGTTGACTCGGAGAATTGATCCACTGTTCGGAAAATGTATATGTGTTGATGTTTGTCTACCCATCTGTGAGTGGGATAAAATAATTGTATATTTTTTATAGGGCGTTGCACATTAATATTGGAACATTTATGGAAACATCCAAATACGCACCCGTTGACCAGGTGACTATATTTACTATTTTACTTGAACGTTTGCATAACATGTATTAATTATTTCATAATTGGCGAAAGGACAAT
The DNA here is from genome assembly GCA_964017155.1 of Oasisia sp. SBJ-2009. NCBI lineage: Eukaryota > Metazoa > Annelida > Polychaeta > Sabellida > Siboglinidae > Oasisia > Oasisia sp. SBJ-2009. The sequence continues at coordinate 36,228,227 of OZ024865.1, forward strand.
ATCAGTAACTGTTTGAATGATATATTTTTTAGATTGGCGGAGCAAAGTAATACCATATAATCGGATAAAAAAGTACGTTCTTATATAGTATTGTATACAAAGATCAAGGCGCTTTACATTTAATCCCCGGCAGACCTTTCATTGTTGGACATTCTAAAATGATGAGCAATCGACGGGGAAAATAATAAATAATGGAGAGAACGAATTCATAATGACGCACAGGAAAATACGAAGTACATGGACGGGTCATGCCACACTGAATGGATAGGGTAAATCGTACTACGTGGCTTTGGCAAGATATTATTGAATACCAGGCGGAAGGTCTTATTATTTATGAATTAGACAATAACTCACATATGCTCAGGACACTACCATAACTGTTTACCTATTGCATACATTGATACGTGACATTAGAATAAATGAAAAAGACAAAATTCTCATTAACAGATAGGGTAACTGATCGATGGTGCACTATCGTTATTGTAGGATGGACATATTAATAGATCTACATGGAACGATCATTAAAGAAAAACTGAACAAGATTAATCAAAATAAAATAATAAACATATTAAACTGTCAAATCCGCTATGGCAGCCCATTTCTGAATGTGTATGTAACAATACACTACTACTAATAATAATGTATACTAAGTATAACATGTAACATATGTTATCAAGTGTAAAAAACATTATGTTTAAATTATATATTTTACATCGTAAACTATTTTCTTTAAAAGAATATATTTTGAAATGTGTGCACTTGGGATGTAATAATAGAGTGATGACCAATGTCTTATGAAACAGAGGGTCAATATCGTACAAGATGGCAGGGGAAACAATTTGGGTAATTTAAGCCCGTCATAAGAACAAATAACACGTAGTACAGAGTGTCCCAAAACAAATGTAACCCATGGAAATGCTTGTCATTTAGTCAATTTTAATGCTATTGTTTTTATTTTTCTGATATAGATAGCTGAGAAGTTACGAAAACTAAAACCACAAACTACATGTTTCTAGCTCAATCTGTGTGGATTTATCAGTCATTTATAGAATATGCTCCAAATGTCCACCGATCTGCTGAAGGCAGACTTGGATTCGGCGAGCAAAGTTATTGATAACTCTGATGCACTTTGGCATAGCGTTGATCTTCTGCGTTATTGCTTCCTTAAGCTCAGGGATGGTCTGAGGATTGTTCCTGTACACATTATGCTTCAGGAACCCCCACAGGTAGACATCTGGGGGGGTTAAGATCCGGGGAATGGCGGCACCACTCCGGCTCGCGTTTTCGGCTGATGAGCCGGTTCGGAAACTTGTGATCCAGCCAGTCAAGAGTAATATTAGCTGTGTGGGGAGGTGCCCCATCCTTCTGGAACCATTGTATGTCTCTCTGCACCCTGTTCCTTCCTCTACCTCGACTCAGCAGCCCTAGAGCTCCCCAGAGCTTGTTCAAGACTTCAATATAGCGCTCCTTCCTGACGGTCACCGGCTGCTGGTTTGCGTTGTCGAACCAGAATGGCCCTATGATACCATGTTTTGATATGGCCACCCATGCTGCGCAGAAGATCAACGCTATACCAAAGGAGGAGTGCATCAGAGTTATCAATAACTTTGCTCGCCGAATCCAAGTCTGCCTTCAGCAGAACGGTGGACATTTGGAGCATTTTCTATAAATGACTGAGAAATCCACACAGATTGAGCTAGAAACATGTAGTTTGTGGTTTTAGTTTTCTTAACTTCTCAGCTGTCTATATCTGAAAAATTAAAACAATAGCCTTAAAATTGACAAAATGACAAGCATTTTTATGGGTTACATTTGTTTTGGGACACCCTGTATTTCATAAAACAGCAAGAGCGCGCATAAAATAAGTGGCATCTAAGTGTAGCATCTACACTATCACTCACTACCTTCTGATATGGCGAAACATCGTTGTCATATGCAGTCGTTCCGACTGCGGCACGGAATTCAACTACTGGATGAGCTTGACCACGGAAAGGTTCTCCGAACCGACAAAGGTCAGTGGGTGCTGCTGGAAGTCTGTAACAATATGAGTTTCAAGACAATCATCATGATATTACCATTAAAATCGCAATCGAGCAAACAAACCACAGCAAAATAGTTGATATGATGTTCCGCAGCGGTATGTCACTAATGTTTTAATACAATGCTTTGTTCAGGAAAAACAGTTTTATTACAATTTAGAGTGGAACCATATTGTTATAACCGATGTTAGTGAGATGGCGCTTCCCTTACAAGATAGTAACAGTTGACACAGTAATACTGGCACTTACGTCAGCTTTCTGATTAGGGCCGCAGTCTCTGGGGGGTTAAACGGATCAACGAGCGGCGCCACCCAACCGTGACGATTGTAAACGCCGACAGTCAACTGGGTCCGGGAGGAGACGCTCGGTGTGCCGGACATGAGGGCCTTCTGTCGCTCATCAACGTAAAGTCTCAACTCCCAGTTTTGCTATGAAATATATAAATGACATATCGGATTACTATAGTAATAACTACTACTGCACAACAACGATAGCATCAAGAGCAAAATAATAAAGATAATAATAATGATAAATAATGACAACAACAATTATTATAAGTGTTAAAATAAATGAAGGACCAAATATTATCAGTACAACAACAATGTTGCTAATCGCCCGAGTTACATATACACACCGGGTAAACAAGCGAATCACATAATTTAATATGTCCGGCGATGTTCTGCTGGTAACACGTGACTCAAGAGCGTTACTCACTACTGCCGTTGTTTCAGAAAACTGTACAGTCATCAGTTTTGCTTTGTGTTCCCAGGAGAACATAATGGCAACAAAAAAGAACACAAAATACAATCTAAATACAAATTACCAGTTTAATGGGATACATTTGTTACAACGATATTACTAAAAATCGTTTTACTACGAAAGGAGCAGTGTCACGTGGTAAAGATACTGGCTACTGTTTTAGCGTATTGACGTCGAAACCGGTGGCTTGACGATGCTGAGTTCCAAATATTCAGGTGGGCTGAATATAGCTAGATATTTAATAAATGGGCTGATTGAATTGGTGCAAATCGCAACTACGGAGAGCCAGAAGAGCTATGGAACACTAACATCGTAGAAAACAATTAACTTTCATGCCAGCTACAATTGCCATGAATTGAGTCGACGACGGATTATCTCAAGTTACGTTGGCGTGTGGCTGTTACTATTCTGGTATCATGCTCCGAAGGTCCGCGACACCGGAGGTGGATTGGCGGTGAAACTGTAGTTCAGCCATTCCTCCCCCAGTATTTATTTATTCCTGTTAAACAAGAGCCATACTTACATCTGATACCATTGGTTTATCCTGATTAATGGTCAGTGTGTATATATGTACATCCTTCGTAGAGTCAAAGTCCAAAGCGAAGATTGAATGAGAGCTCTTGTTTGAGTTGGAACACCATAAAACAATCCAGTCAGTCAAGCGTCCCTCGTAAGTAGAGTCTGGAAATAAGATATACATACATACATAGATACATAGATACATAGATACATAGATACAATATATATATATATATATATATATATATATATATATATATATATATATATATATATGTATATATACATATGTGTGTGTCACGCTTGCGCTATCATTCTCTCTTATGTTTTATCCGTCTGTCTGTATCCGTCAGTCCGTCAGTCCGTCAGTCCGTCAGTCCGCCAGTCCGTCAGTCCGTCAGTCCGTCAGTCCGTCAGTCCGTCAGTCCGTCAGTCCGTCCGTCCGTCAGTCCGTCCGTCCGTCAGTCCGTCCGTCAGTCCGTCAGTCCGTCAGTCCGCCAGACCGCCAGTCCGTCAGTCCGTCAGTCCGCCAGTCCGCCAGTCCGCCAGTCCGCCAGTCCGCCAGTCCGCCAGTCCGCCAGTCCGTATGTCAGCCTCTCCGTCGGTCCGTCGGCCCGTCGGTCCGCCTGTGCGCCTGTCCGCCTGTCCGCCTGTCCGCCTGTCCGCCAGTTCGCCAGTCCGTCACTCCGTCAGTCCTTCAGTCCGTCAGTCCGTATGTCAGTCTCTCCGTCGGTCCGTCGGTTCGCCAATTCGTCTGTACGTCTGTCTGTGCCTATGCCTGCCGGATTGCTTGTGTCTGTTCGTGTGGTGTCCGCGTGATTCTCCCCTTGCCTTTCTGTGTTTCCGTTTATCCGTCCGTCATTCTGTCTGTGCATGACGTCTTACTCACTTGGGTGTATTTGGAAGCCAAAGCCTCGTCTCTCCTCCAGTTCCTCGTCAGGGACATTAAGCGACGTGTCTCCCGGCAGTCCTGTGTCGATGGTCCTCAGTCCGTTACTGCGTCGGCCGCTGTCCGCAAGACTCGGTGTGTCGCCGTCAAACAAGACGGGCGTGTAGTCGGCGAACACGCCCTTGGGACCGTCGAAGAAGACGACGGACGTGACGGCGCGCAGAGACCCACTCGCTGCCTGGATCTCAAACTGCACGCATACAATGCCTTTACACATTACACACAAACTCACGCAAACACTGGTCGTTTATAGAAACATGCTTGCATGTTTGAATACATACATACATATTGTACATTATTATCAACATCATCAACGTCGTCGTCATCATCATCTTCATCATCATTGTAACGTTGTTTTACGTGGAATATTTATCTGATATGTCGCTCGACATACAGGATAGTTTTGGTTAGTGGGCTATGTAAAACACAACCGTTGATACATTTATGCAAGTGTATAACCATTCTTTCTGCGACCAGTCTTCAGAGATTTTTTACAGTTTAGGCCTATGTCGAAGTTAATCAATACATTTCCCAAACAAAATAAAACTTGCCTTATAAATCCCTCCATTGGATACGTCTGCATCTGTTTGAACTGCTGCTGATAGCATCATTGTCCCTCTCACATCACGACGAAGTTTTATAAGTAATCCGTTTTCGGTGTAGGTGTTCTAAACATAATGATAAAACCACTATTATCTCCCACTACGCTTCTGTTTCAACACACATTGTTCTGACAATTTTAATTAATGTCGCGCATAGCACACGTACTTTATAATGTTTGAATGAATATGTATATTATATGCGTATGTATATATATATATATATATATATATGTATATATATATATATATATATATATATATATATATATATAATTATTATATGCATATATATATATATATACATACATATTTGCGTATATATATACATATTTTTATAAACCTATATACACATTATATATATATATATATATTATAATGTGTATATAATATTATGTATGTTATGTATATGTGTGTCCGCGCGTGCGTGCGTGCATGCATGCATGAATGTATACAAAATTATTATATGCATATATATATATATATATATATATATATATATATACATATATCGTATATATATATATACATATATCATATATATATATATATATATATATATGCATGTGTAAGATATATATATATATATATATATATATATATATATATATATATATATGTTTGTATAATAATAACAAAATACCTTTATTATCTCATAATATAATATAAGCTCGACAGTCTGTAATCAACTTTGGTGTGGTAATTGTATTGTCTTCGCAAATAAAGGTAACTACAATAACTTAAATTCGGCCTATAACTGCCTCTAACCTGGAATTCATGAAAAGCGACGCCATCTTGTTTCTGTCGCTGCATTCCGCGCAGGTATTTATGGACGAGTGGCTTCCAGTCGGCGCTGTGACTTGACATTGGGTAGACTCGCCGAGGACAGGACGGACCAGTCGACAACGGGAGATAGAGGAAGACTCCTGCAGGTAAACTACACACATCAAACTTATGTTCATATATCTTTCTGTGGCAACTATATTTTAAACAATTATCAGTTATATATTGGCAAAGTGAATAGGCGATGATTCATTACTTTGTTAAATCATTCAATATATATATAATTGTTTTCTACCTTTCGTTGTGCTTATTATCACTGAAATTGGTTTGCAGTTTGACGTAGGCTACATGTTAACGCGTGTTGTCTTACAATATTTGTTACGGACGTTTTTCAAGTTATGCAGCTAATTGTTTTTTTTTTCAAGTTGTTGCCCTCTGCCTAACACATATTATGTACGGTTATAAGCCTGCATCATTCAGTGTGACAAGCATTTCTAAAGTAGAAAAGCAAATAACGAATCATCAATACAAAACAAACCGGATATGATATATATTTGAAGTGGAAGGGTAAGTCAGCTAGCCCAGCTCTTTATATTATCCATTTGTGGTACATTCAGAGGCTAAACATCAACTATGCAGAATTACTTATTTCGTAATGCCTCATGTAGTGTGTCACGTCATAATACGTTCCACAAAGCACCCGTGTGCCAATAACACTACTATACTGCATATAGCGTATCCAACCTACCATGCATCTCGGTGGTGGAGTGTTGGTACGTGATCTCTGCCGTGAAGTCGCGTCCATGTTTCACGGAGCCTGCTGTAGGGGCAGCGGCGTCTAGGAGGATTGGCCGACTGAAGACTGACCTCGACAAGTCGGCGCCATTCGTAACTTGTAGCTCAATGTAGTATACGACGGACTCCTTCGAATGAATGTAACAAGAATCGCATTCAGTACGAGAACCGCATTCCGCAATACCGTAACAGCAATGTTGGAAAATTTTAATGCATATTTCCCACTCTGTATGCATTGTTTAAACTACCTTGGTTTTTATAGTAACTATTAGCAAATAGCTTTGGAGTACGTAGTATTATCACTAAATAATATCACTGAAGTTAAATTAATGTCAAAATGTACCAGTTATTACCCTAATGTGGGTTCACCAAAACAAACAATAACTGGAACAATGTCAATGAGCTAAGTCATTACGTTATGACGAGCACGCATGTAATTTACATTATTCTAGACTGTTGTCCAGATTATAATTCCATTGCAATATCTTTATAATATGCAGTGTAAAGCCCACACACCTGAATAATGACATTTGTAAATTCATAAGAAGAAGCGTTTGATGGCAGTTCTATGAACTCAACAATCGACCTCATGCTGTCAGTGTTCGGGACCGTACACGACTCTCCACCACTCCATAGACGGATATACATTTTCTTCACTCCGCTCTCCGGGTCGGTGAAACCAGTCCACCAGGTCGTAACTTTGTCAGATGTTGCTGAATACAGCACATCCTGCAATATATAAGAGGAAATTATGATATATGTTATCACAATACTTCGCAGGAAGTCGTAAATAGAAAATATATACGGTAAAGGTTATCGTACACAACACATTTACATACATAATTATATTGCAACAATAAAACATATATTTCAATAGCAACACTACTATACAAATGCCATAGACGTTTCTTTAATTCTTTAACTGTAACGGTTCGTACCATGTTTTGCTGTTATTATATATATATATATATATATATATATATATATATATATATATATATATATATATATATATATATATATATATATATATATATATATACATACATACCATATATATTATACATATGCATTTTGTTTCTCTATAATATCACAGTGATTTCAACAGTTACCCTTGAATTTGGGGTACGATTTTGCTAAACACATATTGATATTCTACACTATTGCATTTTATTGCGAGTGTAAAGGAGAACGGATCACTATGTACAACGTACACGTACCAAACGGTAGTCCGGCCCGATTCCGATCTGCCCTGAAAGAACCGGCGTGGTGTCAACGGTAAACGCAGAAGACGTCTCAACACACGCACCACTCTCGTCAACAGCTACGACCAACACGTGGTACGTCTGACCTTGGACTAATTTAAGGCGACGTTTTGTGACATCTGTGTCCAGACCAACACTCGTCAGAGGCTGAATGTCAAACAAGTGGGTGTAGTTGGCGTCATCCGTGTCATCATCACTGGTTCCCAACTGCGCGAAATATAGGAAAGTTATAATCAAGAGAACAAGTTGGACTATTCAGTATGGGTGAGTGCGTGTTGCTTTACATGCCGCATATTTATATATTATCAATATGTGCATGCACGTGTCCACGGAGGTGTATGTGACTGTGGGTGTCAGTGTGTCTGTCTCAAATTTACTCCGTCTCTATGGCCCCTGTATTATCTCCGTCCGCACACACACACACACACGCACGCACGCACGCACTCTCTGTCTCTCTCTCTCTCACACACACACACACACACACACACACACACACACACACACACACACACACACACACACACACACACACACAAACCACGCACACACATTGACACTATTAAAAGTTCAACCATCTGACATATCAATTACAGTACTCACCAACATTTCACACGTGACCGCCGTCTGTGCAGGGTCCACTGTGCCCATCCCCCACTGGTAAAACTTGACCGGCAACAAGAACTTGAAACCGCTCCACGAAAACGACACCGTCGTCGCTGACGAAATGAATCTGGAATAAAAGTTGTTTGATCTCAATTGTGTAAGACATATACTTTATGTATACTGTTAATAACATATAGCGTTAATACACGAAAAACATAACACGCTACACATACCTGTGCAAGGTAAGGGGACGTGTATAATTTCCCTAACGTTTTCAATACTAACATGCCTACACAAATGATCGTTACTAATTAATAAAAATGGTAAACATGCGCTAAAAAGAATGTACAAACGCATATATCTTAGCGTAGTATGTACAATTTATTATACTGAGGTGATATTCTTCCACGTACTTAGCAAGTTCTATTGTTCCCGTGGAAACAACGTGGCTTCCGTATCCGACACGTATCCCATTAGATGTCACGTCGACCATTGCGGACGACACGCTGTAGGCACGAACTGTCACATAGTAGATGACCTTGCGAGGGATCAGCTTCAAGTCTGAGATCGTCCATGTGACATTGATACCAACGTTAGTGAATGGCCTCACGTTGGTCCTCGTATTTGGGTATCTGCGGTCGGTGCCGATAGCTATCTCGTAGTGGTCGATCTCATGGTGCTTACCAATGGAACCGTCGACTTTACTCGTTCCTGTAGCAAAGAATGTTTCATGAATCAATATATATATTAACTATACATGTACACATTCTGGGCGACATTATATAATACTTCTTCTTGTGATATTGTGCATGTGTTCAACGATGCAAGAAGCAAACATATTATGTTGTTGTTTCCATTACGCCAACACAGTGGATACAGACGCCCAGATCCAGTTATGTCCGATGCATCCGTTTACATGTGAAATGCACGTACTAGCGTCCCCAAAGAAACTGATTCACACTATCCGTTAGGTTTGAATATTTCAGTAACAATACATTTAATATGTCATTATTGTATTCAGCGTATATTTATGTTTTGAATAGTATGTTGTAACTTGTTACGAAGACACAGATGAACATTTAAGCAAGCAGCATATATCAATGCGCTTAGATTGAAACTGATTATTCGTCTCTCACAATAATCTACGTACTTCTGATAAGTGGTCCATTGCTAGCGGATTTCGAATGACCGAATCCGTCCCAATTGGCCGAGAGGGTTGTCACCGACAGTTGCAAGTTGAGGTCGACTCCTGCGATGTCTCCATCGCGTACGTTGCCCGGCAGCAGCGGCTCCAGCTGCACCGTCACTCCGTCCGAGCGCACAGAGTAGGTGAATCCGAGTGTGTTCGTTGCTCGGACAATCACAAAGTAAGACTCGCCGTCTTTCAAATTCAACTCGTCAGCTTCCGCTTTCATGGCGCCTACAAAGATAATTATAACCACGTCAAATGTGATGATTATCTTACGGTCGATATAACACGTAATACTATGTGCGAATATGAGAGAGACCGCTCCTTCGTTAGATGTAGAGTAAACGACCTCCAAAAACAATACCTTCAAAATGGCAACAAAGCTTTTATGAAGTTTCTAGTAATAATTTATTCATAAACTATGGCTATATTGTTTACTCTTACTGCGTTCAGTAACTGTTAAAATTTTGAAACCTGTTTGCTAATATTGATTTAAATATGAATATATATATATATATATATATATATATATATATATATATATATATATATATATATACATATATATATATACATATATATATATATATATATATATATATATATATATATATATATATATATGTATGTATATATGTGTATATATATACACATATATATATATATATATATATATATATATATATATATATATATATACACATACATATATATATATGTATATATAAATATGTATATATATATATATATATATATATATATATATATATATATATATATGATTTATATCTATATCTACTTAGATGAAAATTATGAATACAAGTTATGTTACGAAATAAACTAGTACCTTCTGGGATTTCAGTCATTGGGAGTATAATGGTGCCGTCAAGCTTATGGATGGCCCACTCATATCTCTCAATGGGACATGGATCTCCACTGAAGTCCCAGTGCGCAGATAAACCGTCGTTGTTGTCTTGGAAGTCTCTGTTCCAGAAAGCAACATGCCTTAATGCAGGCACTGCTACTACATTTACATATCACTGTTTTCAATGTTATCATAATAAAAATTAAACATTGCTATCGCACATGAAAATAGCAATGGTACAACTATAATAGTTCCTACCTAATTATATAACTGATTTTTTGCTTCATTGTTTGTTTGAAATTGTAATTATTGCTGCTAATTTATTTATTGTTATTTATTTTAATGTTAGCTTATTTGTATAATTGATTTATAATTTATATATTTTGCATTTCGGCAACACGTAATTTTAATATGTAAAGCGTTTGTACTGGTATTTATTAACTTAAAAGCGATATATACGTAAATTGAATTATTATTATTAATTCAAAGACGCACAATGTAATCACACCAATGGGGCAGTACAAATACACGCTCATATGTATTACATTTATTACTTACATATCGCTGTTAAGGTCGCTGCCGTCATAAACATATGACTTTCCCAGGGGTTCTTTGCCGGAACTGACGAGACTCAGGAACACTCCATTCGACGTTGCCGTGCTGTCAAGTCCAGCCGCGTTAAACCCTTTCACTGTCACAAATACACGACGTTCTCGGCTCAGGTCGAGATTACGTATAACGGCTGATAATTGACCGTCTTTAACATCCTCAAAGTGTCTTATCTCGGTTCCACCAGGTGTTGAACCAAGAGCCACTTGATACCTGTCGTAGATCAATCAACTTATCACAGTTAAGATTGTGACTGCTACATTGAAACACAATACTATTTATAACAAAATGTAGTTGATAAGAACTAATTGTGTGTATATATGTACTATAAATGTATTGCATTGATACACGTAATGCTTTCCCAAAGTGTGTTTTACTATGATATATTAATTATTGCATATTGTCTACCCAATTCGAATATCAGCTGAGATTTACTGAACCTTCTTTACAATGTGGTCAAGGAATTTCTAACAATCAATTGATTAGTGTTTGGCCATTAAGACAAATACATTAATAACTAATACTTAATTGTCATCACGAGTATTTGACATGTAAACATCAATCTTTGCTGAAACCGTTGGACAGTAAATGTGAATATGTTAATACAATCAGTAATTAGTATAATATAAGTTGTACGTTTGTACCTTGTTATTCTTGTTTCAGGATCTTCAAAAGGTTCCCATGCAGCCGACACCTGCGTCAGTTCACGTTGGCAAACAACGTCATCTTGCATCAGGGTATGCTCTGTAGATGGTCAGTCGTAATATCAGTTTTGTGTTTGCATGCAGGCCTAATGTATTATGTTAGTATATAACAACTTCAACAAACGTTATTTTATTTTTATTTGTTACAATAAGTATCATCATCATCATGCTGTCGGTCGCGAAGCGACAAAGACTGCTTCCATCACTTGACTGTTGCTCTCCATTTATCTCTCTGCTGTGAGAATGATGTCCAGGAGTCGATCTTTATGTCTCTCAGCTTCAGGTTTCTCTTGATGGTATCCTTGAATCGGAGACGAGGGCGCCCTCTCTTTCTGTGACCAGAAGACAGTTGAGAGTAGAGAACCTGCTTTGGCAGCCTGTCTGGTGACATCCTCATGAGGTGTCCAGTCCACCGGAGATTCTTTCTGATCAGAAGATCTTCCATAGATGGCAGCCCTGTCCGTTCGAGTATTTCCTTGTTTGTCACTTTGTCCATCCAGGTTATCCTCATGATCGATCGCAGATGTCGCATCACGAAGACATGCAGCTTTTTCACCTGTCGTCTGTACACTGTCCAAGCCTCGGCTCCGCATAGGAGGGTGGACAGCACGATTGCACGGTATATCTTGCCTTTAACCCGCATGGACACATGGTGGTTGTTCCACAGTCTCTGGCGAAGTCGGCCGAAGGATGCACTAGCCTTGGCCATCCTCCTCTGTATTTCATCGTCAATGCATCCATCACTTGATATAGTGCTTCCGAGGTAGGTGAATTCCAGAACAGAGTTCAACTTGTTTCCATCAACCATGATATCCTCCTCTCGGGTTCTTGTAGAGTTGGGTTGGTACAGCACCTCGGTCTTCTTGATGTTAGTCTTCAGGCCAAACTTCTTTGACGCATTGGAGAAAGCATCCACTATATTCTGCATCTCTTCAGCAGAGTGTGCAACCAGTGCACTGTCGTCTGCGAAAAGCAGCTATCTCATCAGTATCCGAGTAGTTTTGGTCTTCGCTCTGAAGTGTGCGACGTTGATGTCAGCGCTCTGTCTGGACTGTATGTAGATGCCATCCCCCATGTCTCGGAAAGCATCATCGAGCATTGCTGATAGGAAGATGGAGAACAGCGTGGGGGCCAGTATACATCCTTGATTGACCCCATTTGTGACACTGAACGATTCCGAGACTTCCCCTCCAACACTAACATTCGCCATCATTCCGGTATGTAGTGCCTCGATCATTGTTGTGAACTTCTCTGGGCATCCATACTCCCTCAGTAGCTGCCATAGCCCGGTCCTCCCAACTGTATCGAACGCCTTACTGAAGTCGACAAATACCATGTACAGTGGTCGGTCCTGCTCAATGCACTTTTCTTGAAGTTGTCGGAGACAAAATATCATATCCACGGTGCTTCGGTTACCTCTGAAGCCACATTGTGTCTCGGGAACTACATCTGGTGTTATGTGGGTAGATAGTCTGTTGAGTAGGATCCTGGCGAAGATCTTGCATGCTATGGAAAGAAGAGAGATTCCTCTATATTTCCCACAGTCTGTTCGATCACCTTTCTTGTAGATGATTACAATGCTGGCATCCTTCCATGCTTGTGGTACAGAACCCACCTCCCAGGCATTGGTGATTAGTTGGTGCAGTCTGCTGAACAGATTGTCTCCTCCGTGCTTCCATACTTCTGCAGGAATTCCATCTCCTCCATGTGCTTTGCCATCTTTCAGGCCGGCGATTGCTTTAGCCATCTCATCCATAGTTGGAATCTCATATAGGCTTGTCTTGATAATGCGCTGCGGGATGTTGTCCAAAGCTTCGTGATCTATGTCTCCAGGGACGTTGAGTAGCTTCTGGAAGTGTTCATCCCATCTTGCCACAACTCTCTTGCTGTCAGAGAGGGTCTCCATTCCATCTGCTGATTTCAGTTGAACAGGTCCCTTCTTTTTGGGTCCCCACGCCTCCTTCAGTCCATTGTAGAAGCCCTTCATGTTGTCACTGTCAGCAGCTCTCTGCAGCTCCACTGCCTTCCTTTCCCACCAGTTTGACTTCAGTGCACGGGTGTGTTTTTGTAGCAGTCTGCATGCGTCTTTATATGCTGCAGTGGTGGGTCTAGTGCTCCTGGTTTGCAACACTCTCTGATGGGCTTGGTCTCTTCTGCTCATAATAGTTTGTAGCTCCTGGTCGTTGGGGTCAAACCAGTCCTGGTGTTTTCTGTCTGGCTTGCCAAGATATGTCTTTGCTGTGTTTTACACGACCTGCTGCAGAGCTGCCCATTTCTCGTCTGGTGTTGAGTTTTCCTTCTCCTCCCATTGGGCGAGTATAGGAGCGGTACATAGACTGGCAAGTTGAAAACCAAATCACAGTTATTTTACAATCACACTATTAGTTTTGTGTACACATTAAATGAACAAATTATATTTAGCGAAATATAGTCACTCCTACTTCTATCTCCTTTTGTTCCATGTTGTTCCTTGTTGTCATCTCGATCGGCTGACATGATGCATATATCGCCCACTTCAACTACACGTCCCACCTGCAATTAAACGATCGATCGTTTGGTCATGCATTGCTACAAAAACTAATTATAGAAGATTTGGATACAGTGTTTTTTATTAATTGGCTTAAACAATAACAAGCTATCGGCCCCACAAACGAAATTGAACGATGCAACAAGTTAGGGGCAGAAATAAATATCTCAGTGACATCGAGAAAACAAATGGCACAAACGTGACTGAATACATCAGAAAACGGACATAGACAAGGACCACCTGGAAACGTTACGAAGCGAAACAACATAGAGACAGACCGGCGAGATGTAAGGTACTCCTTGGCAAAGGATAGGAGAAACTCATGTAGATCTGGAAGCATGTTTTTGCGCAGCCACGGGACAATATGGCTGCACAATGACAAATACATTGGAACATTGATATCAAGGCAGTTTGGTTAATCAAACATACACACGACAACACACGCACACATATACATACATGCAACACGCACGCACCCACTCACACGCACCCAAACACGAATCCACACAAGCACCCACACACGAACCCACACCCACGCACCTATACACACACCCACACACCCGCCCACACATGCCCACATACAAACACACCCATCACACACGCACCCACACAAACACGCACGCGCGTACCCACACACACACATGGGCACACACGCAAACATACACACACCCACGCACCCACACCCACACATGAATCCACACAGGTACCAACACACGCACCCACACACACGAACCCACACACACACACGTTTATGATAATCAAAAATAATGTTACCCATGGTTACCTTGGTCAACTTTAAGCACGTATTAAGAACACATCAATGTTACGCTGTATCTGCAGGGTACTTATGCGAATATCATATCACGATATATCTACGTTTTCACAACATATTAATATAATACAATTTTGCAGCAGCGGTGTGTTAAGCGAGAATATTGTAATTTAGTTGTAGTGACATATTAACTACATTGTCGCGTTTGTAACTAAACTTCAAGCATACTTGCCTTAGGGGGTGTGTTGTCCACAAACACTTGTTTTGAATAAGCAGACGTCTTCCGCCCAACTTTGTTGACAGCGGTAACGGTAACGTAGT
The DNA here is from genome assembly GCA_964017155.1 of Oasisia sp. SBJ-2009. NCBI lineage: Eukaryota > Metazoa > Annelida > Polychaeta > Sabellida > Siboglinidae > Oasisia > Oasisia sp. SBJ-2009. The sequence goes on from OZ024865.1 coordinate 36,243,525, forward strand.
ATGTGTTCGCGTGTTTTAAGCCACCGTTCATCATGCCTAGAAACGTCGCATTAATATTAAATCACATTGACTGCAAAACATGCATCACTTAGTTTGTTATTAGTATTATTTCTTTTGTTCAAAATCATCCAACCCAGACATGTCCCGCGCAGTGACCTATTAGCGCGGTACAGGCGGACAGAACGTGTTATCTCTATTGATACAAGCATATTAATTTATTATTTGTCTTATCTGAGTATCAGACGTCATTGCATTTCCAACAAGGGCGAGTGTTGAAACATTGAAGTGATCCACATTTCCGACTTCTTCTCCAAGTACAGCTCTCGACTATGTTTGACACATTTATATATGTGTGCTTTTAAACTTTAAATGTATCTTATTTGCAAATGTGTATATGTTCATTTGAACAACATATATACTTGCCTTTGGCCCGATGCTTAGTCGTGCCTGCTTCAATATGGGTATATGTATATACACTGTCATCTCCTTCTGTCGTTCCCACGCCAAACATATAGTAGGACACTTCACTTTCCTTATCAATAAAACCAATCCATCTGCATTCAAGTGAATCTCCCTCTGAAAAGAAAATAACAGTTTTGTTTTTGCAATAACGTTTAGTTGAACATGCATGTATTGCTGTAGCATGTGCACAATATAAATAATAATAATCACTTGGTATTATAGTTGTCGTTGTGAATCTCATCAAGACATGTTATTTGACAAGTGTTTGACTTATACATGCTTCGAGTGGATCCTGTGATAAGATTGGTTCCTGTGATAGCGACGTTTCAGTGTTAACAGGAGTCACTGACCCCGTTTCACAGTTTTGTAATTACTTACAATATCATTTGTTTATGTACACCTTATGAGTATTAATGCCTGTACTTGTTGGGAAAAAATTAATATCTTGTTCTTATTCTTGTTCTACTACTGGTACTGGGGCGTGATTGCATTTACTGTTAAGGTGCACACTATATTGATATGCATTGATTTAGCAATGCCGTTATGGTACACATAACACATGTCAAATATACATACCTG
>OZ024865.1:36249565-36267065 GCA_964017155.1 Oasisia sp. SBJ-2009
CCGCCCCGCCCCGCCCCGCCCCGCCCCGCCCCGCCCCGCCCCGCCCCGCCCCGCCCCGCCCCGCCCCGCCCCGCCCCGCCCCGCCCCGCCCCGCCCCGCCCCGCCCCGCCCGCCCCGCCCCGCCCCGCCCCGCCCCGCCCCGCCCCGCCCCGCCCCGCCCCGCCCCGCCCCGCCCCGCCCCGCCCCGCCCCGCCCCGCCCCGCCCCGCCCCGCCCCGCCCCGCCCCGCATATGTTTTACATAACCTGGCCCGCAGCCCGGGTCGCACCGCACTGGTCTGGCCCGCAGCCCGCACCGCCCCGCAACAAATAAAAAATCCAGCCCGCAGCCCGCACCGCCCCGCAACAACTAAAAAAATCCAGCCCGCGGAGGCCCGCAGGGCTTTAATATATGGTGCTTCTTAATATACACACAGACACACGTCAGATTTATTATGTTAAACATACAAGCCATCGTTGCGACGTTTGTGCTATCGAACGTCACTTAACGAAAGACCTGGTTAAATAAATGTACCGTTACCTCGACGACATAATGGCGCTTCCTTTTCCTGCTCCGTTAAGTGTTTTCACTGTGATGTGGTACACCGGAGTGTTCGTCCCGATGTCTGTCAGATCCAACTTGACGTTGTCGATATATCCGTCTCTTGACACACCCATGCTACGGAATGGCAGCACATCTGTCATTCCTGTAACATAGCCAGTGTGTAACGCAACATAGCCAGTGTGTGACGTACTATCTGTTTTTATCATAATCCCATTGCAAATTATACTGTCTAGATAGTGAATTTGGTTAGGTTTAATCTGAAATCATACACTGCAACCTAAGTGCATTCATAACTAATGATTTTGTATTGTCAAAGACAGTGTCATAAAATGTGTACGTTGGTGGGCGAACACGAACGTATGCTTGCGTGTGTATGGCGTACCGGCATTCGCAATTGCGTGCCTGCATAGGCCTAAATATTAACCGAATAAATCAAATATAGTAACCGGACATTTTTCATGACATACGGATATTACTTGAATCGTTTTCGCTATTTATTATATTGATCCATTTTATACTATTCATATATTTTAATTAGCTATAATTTCAGTTATTCAGGTTGTAGGTTCCATTTATATTATTAATAATATACTTTGCTTAATGTTTATTGTTTATCGCCCTATATAATTAGTCGCAATGTTATATATTTATATTATAGACTCATTAAAAGTTTTATTATCCTACTTTATTTTATTGTTTTATAATTTTACCAGACATTAAATCCAATAAAATGACATGTAATGTATTGTCGTAAGTTCATATATAGCGTTAATAATATATAAGCCGTTATCACAGATAATGCAATTTGTTGTTGTTGTTGTTGTTGTTATTATTATTATTATTATTATTATTATTACTATATCATACCTTCACTAGACCCAATGCCCACGAGGTACTCGCTGATGCCGCCAGGATACCGTTCATGTCCTTGTGTATGACGTAACCGTCTTCCAGACCCTCCGAGTCTCCCGAGAGGACGCCAGCATGCACAAAGATCACCTAAGGAGGCCACCAATATATCTAGGCGTAGTCGTAGATGTGAGAACATCTCTAAATAATATATTCATTGTTTAACTCGCAAGCTGGTATCATGACTGGAAGATCATATTCACGGATGAAAATTGATTTTCTAAAGGCACACCCCTTTTTGCGATTATATCGAAATAGGCCAATCAGCGTGATACGTGTTATATTATATTATATATGTATATGTATATGTATATGTATATGTATATGTATATGTATATGTATATGTATATGTATATGTATATGTATATGTATATGTATATGTATATGTATATGTATATGTATATGTATATGTATATGTATATGTATATGTATATGTATATGTATATGTATATATATATATATATATATATATATATATATATATATATATATATATATATGTATATGTGTATACTGGTCAGCGATGGTGCCGTGTTAAGTTACATACAACATGTGTAGAAAACATATGAATCCACAAATGGTTGAGGAGTCAGTTACATGGAGTCTCTTACACTTTTACACATCCATACCACCATGAGGATGTTTTTTCTCTCCAAATGTCAGCACACTGATCTATCAATAGTACGACCATGTAGTAGACCTACTTCCGGTGGTGTGGGGTCAACCACCACTCCATCAGTGTAGTGGGCAGCGGTCAAACCGGCGCCGTTGACCGCCGAAACTTGCATCTTGTAGCGAGCACCGATATTCAGTCTTAGAGTTTCATCAGTTGTCCACGTTGTAACATTACCGGGAAGTATCTTCCAATGTGCCCTGTGGGACAATGGAGTAACGTACCCAAGTCATAATACGCATGGTTGTGTTGACTAAAACAAATTTATAATAATAATAGTAATAATACTTTATTTGTGTAGTGCCCGTACCATTAGCATTGTTCTGAGGCGCTGTACATGCATGAAAAATACTGGTTAAGATTGGAATAAATAAACAATACATTATAGATATAGACCTATATATGAGATAATGAAATAAAGCTTTCAATGCATTACTTACTATATCTCAGTGTGGAAAGAACTAAACGCATTTTATAAATATTAAATTCAAAATAGATGCACTGTAACATTGCTAAAATTTAAATAATAATTATTATGCGCAACTATTATTTATGCATTTATTTAATCACGATTTAGGGGTGGTAAATAATACAAAGTTGACATGAAAGTCATGACGTACGAAGTTGGGTAAACGCGTGTCCATTTTCCACCATGCTGTTGGTATGCCGATATTTTATAGTGGTCAATCCCAGATTCGGGGTCAGCGAATGTCCAAGATGCAGTCAACGATGTAGTTGAATCCTTTGCAAACAATATAACATAAACCGTTCAAATCTATTTATTTTCCAGTGATGACATCAGTTTATTAACAGTTAGGGACAAAAACATGGTTATCGTCTCCAGTATTGATCAGTTATAGATACCAGTAATGGTGAACGCATTTTTATGCACAAATAAGGATGTTACCGGGAGGTGTTGTGGTAGTTACGACATTTTAGGCGCATGGTTAATGTAATATATTAGACGCTACAGTAAGTATAACATAATACAGTTGTGTCATGCCGCAGTAGACAATAAACACTACTAAATATCCCCAAGAGCTGTCAATAGCCAATCTGGAACATGCAACAGTTGTATAAAAAATATTATATCTGCATAATGCTTAAAAATGATAATTATTTTACTTGTATCCAAATGTAAAACATGCGGTGAATAAGTGAGCCTTTGTGTTACATATTTAATCATCTATGTTCATAAATGTTCACTAGATTTAACAATACTTAAATATAAGTATCATGACCCGACACGATTTAATAATAATACAAATAATAGTGTAATAACAATAATAAAAATAGAAACAAACACAACTATATATTATATGAATAGGGATTACACATTTACGGAACTAGATAAATTCAAAGTAGTATAATGTATGTCTAATTCTGCACGTGCTGCGCTATACATTCTATACGGTGACTGCAATATTTTAATATTCAACACACTAATAGTAATAATCACCGTGTATTGCAGGTCGTCGTTCAGGTCTCCTCCATCAACGAGCTGAGACATCTTGGGTTCTGTCAGGTCGATCTTGACCCCGTTTGAAGTCACCGATGTAGAGGAGTCCGCCTTGTTCGTGGCTGTCACATCGACACGTACGAAGTCGCCGTGGTGCAGATGGAAGTGATGGCGGACCATGGAGTTCACGGACGCGTCGAACTTATCATTCGTATATCCGATGAGTTCTTCGTTGTTACTGCCTGAATCATGTGAATACCGTAATGATCAACATCATCATCACAGCTGTCATTAGCACGATACATGCACACACATAAATACATGCATACACACAAGTACACCGCGAAGGAGGTTAGGTTGGGACGCTGGCTATTATGTTCATGTTTCACCCACACAGCAATAGCAGGCCCAAACCCAAAATGCTGTGGTGTTGAACGCTGGAATATTACACATTAGCTGCTTGGTTTAGCTTTGCTTTAGTGTGTGTGTGTGTGTGTGTGTGTGTGTGTGTGTGTGTGTGTGTGTGCGTGCGTGTGTGTGTGATTGTGCGTGCGTACGTGCGTGCGTGCGTGCATGTGTTTGTATGTACGTGTGTGAAACGTGTATGTATATGTGCGTGCGTCTGTTGGTGTGTGTGTGGGTATGTACATTTTTGTAGTATGTTTAATTGGTTGACGTCGTCTATCAATAAACGAATGTAATGCACTTATAGCACATATAATTCTTTTCCCACCTGCAGGTTTTTTGTATACATCTACGTGGTAACTCCTAATTCCGGATTCAGGATCAGAGAACCGTTTCCAGGTGCTACAAACTGTTGCTGCATCTGAAGAGTAGACTGCATCACTATCAGGATCCTTGCCGTCTTTAACAACCCCTTTCACAGGCGGCGTCACGTCAACGTAGACTGAAATAACAACGAATCTATCAAGAACATGTACGAGAAGTGAGCATAACTTCACGTAGACACATACAAGCAAACACATACACACACAGACACACACAAAAATACAAACACATATACATACACATACATACTTATATACATACATGTACACATGCCAGACACACACACACTCACACACACACACACACACACACACACACACACACACACACACACACACACACACACACACACACACACACACACACACACACACACACACACGCACACTCACACACACACACACACACACACACACACACACACACACACTCACTCACTCACTCACTCACTCACTCACTCAACGATGCGTGACCACATATACTCGTTTTCATCAATAGGTTTGTAGTAATTGTACCTCCGTCCGAATGCACAGTGACGTTTTTCTCGACGAGTCCCCCATTTACAGCAGTGACGCTGCTGTAGTAGACTCGCCTGTGTTGAAGCTGTAGACCGTCTACACAGTGACTCGTCACGTGATAGGAGAGGACTGTGTTAGCGACGACGTCATCATTGCCAGGCGTGGTTCCAAGCACAAACAGGTACTTTGCTGTAAATCGGTATTTTATATTTAATAATGCAATGTATGGTGCTTTCATTATAATTATCTTTACAACGATTAACTTCACTTGGTGTGTTAGTTATGTTGTAGGGATATGTACGAGACACAAACAAACTTCAATTTAACACACACGAACATAAAACATATATTACATTTACAACATGTTATGCAACATCACACGGTGACCCGCTTAAATACTTACTAATGCCACTTTCAGGGTCTCGAAAGTTATGCCATCTAGCACAATATCTGGTGAAAGAAGATTGGAAGGCGATATCACCGCTTTGGTCGTTTCCGTCGTAGACCGTTCCCGCAATCGGAGGAGACATGTCCACTATAATAGCTTTGACAGAGTGGGCAACGGTTCTCAGTTCAACTGAAACACAAACAAGATATGGTATATTCGTATTTTATTACGTAAATGCAGTATAGCAATTTTACATTTCTATACTAATTATTATTATATTTACTTTTCTTAATAACGATATGTATTTCTCTTAATTTAACTGCTGTTGTCAGCAGAGTTGTTATTTTGATTTTAGTGTATAAATAACAGATGTTATTGTTATTTAAGCACATTTTAGATAGCGTATCTTAGATAGCAGAAATACGGCTTATTATTGCTAATAGTATCGGTATAATCCGATATAATCTGATAGTGTGGCAACTCGGTGTGGCAGGGTCTCCACTGGTTAGCAACGTTGTTCTTTTCCCACCGCTTCCCACTTTCGGGCAAGGATAGGCCTCATCAGCCATCTCTAAACCAAACCCAGGCCAGAAACATGGACGATGGTGAGGATGGTCATATTTACTGCTGAAGGACGATCACTCAATCGGTACAATATCTGACTGTTGGTTGTCTAAGGATGACCGTAACGTGTGGATGTGTACACGTGCGTATGCATGAGTGTTCACTTAACTACATGTACTAAACATACTATGTTTAATAATTAACCTTTTTGAGATCTTACACCCCACAACATTCTTCCTCTATTGAATAATGGTACATATGTATTATACGCAACATCGACAGTATTGGGGCACAGCTCCCACAACTCTCCTATGCATGCTCTCTAATCCATTCTGTCAGACAGCAAATGATAATTTGCATCGCACGATGTATCATGGTGTTTCCTTGACAATACGTTCTGCCGACCTAGCAACGTGCCAATTTGTATGTCTACATTCATCAACAAAATGCGACAGACAACTGACCGTTGTTGGTCACCCTTATCTTCACCCAGGCTGGCACGCCGTCGGGGACACGGAACTTGTGCTCGACGTGGGAATAATTCTGTACGGTCGTCCACGGCAGTAGGTAAGTGTCCCTTCTGCCCCGTCCCAGGCCCACTTCCCCGACCTTGATGCCAGAACCTAGATCCCTGTGGACAAACAATAACACGGCAATAGATAAGTGTCCCTTCTGCTTCGACGCGCCGACGCACTATATCTCCCTGATTCCAGCAATGCACTTAGTCTATTTACAAATTATAACAAAGATAGTGGATAATGCACCATAGCAAGTTGACAGCTCTCCTGAATTAATGTATACTACAATTATGTTTTGTTAGCTTCATATTGTAATGTACAAATTACCTTAATACTTCCGTTTGAATCGGATGATTAGAGTTGAAGCTGTGTATGTCGCAACACACTATACACTTTGCACATATGTCGGCGTGCTTGTGTGTGTGTGTGTGTGTGTGTGTGTGTGTGTGTGTGTGGGTGTGCGTGTGCGTGTGCGTGTGCGTGTGCGTGTGCGTGTGCGTGTGCGTGTGCGTGTGTGTGCAGTTTTATAACAAACTGTGTATGGTCATCGTGTGAAGTGATTGTAATTAGATTTAAGAACTGTTCGCCGATTAATGAAAGTTTGCTTTGTCTGGTGAGGATAACCATAACTGCTCAGATGTTAACGTACGTGGCGTTCACTCGGAATGAAATCAGGAAGCTGTCTTCATCATAGGCGAGGTCATAGACTTCGTAGATGACGGGCGGTGTCGTGTCGACGGTGAAGGACTGAGCGTGACAGACAGTCAGAGCGAGAGGGCCGAACTCTATGTCGTTGATGCCTCTCACCGTCACGTAATATTTACCATCTGATATGCAAATATGAATATATATATATATATATATATATATATATATATATATATAATATATATATATATATATATATATACATATATATATATATATATATATATATATATATATATATACATATATATATATATATATATATATATATATATATATATATATATATATATATATATATATATTAAAATGTACAAATGCATGCATTGTCGCAGTGTGACATATAGATGCTCACCTATTGTATTATACGCCAATCCTTGGTCAAACGACTCGACAGTTATGCAAAATCTGTCTATACGTATTAAGGCTTACAAATATTGCCATACCGAAATGAGTATGGGTAATGAAGGTTGGCGTAGACTTGTTTATTTCTACATTTCATTACCCATCTAGAGTTCGATATCATTCGCATGCAATACGATAATAAATATGTGAGTGTTTGTGTGAAACAGGTTAATATGGATGCGTAGTAGGACCAAAAAGTCACATACATATTTAAAAACACTGCGATGGTGTATGGACGTGGAAAGTTGTCGTCAGAGATTATTACCTGGCAGGTTGAGCGGGAAGGCGAGGCCGACATTCGTCCAGTCTGAGGGTGACGCGATGTGTTCGTGAGGGTCGTTGTGGCTCACAATGTCATCCCCACACGGCGACGTTCCCACGGCCCACGTGTACATCAGGATCCCCGTCTCGTAATCATGGATACCGTCCCAGTTGGCTATGAGCAAACCAACCACACACAGTGTAGACGTAACAATCGGTACTATAAGTTAAACACTTACCGTTATTTCGAACAGTTAAGTGAACCAGACACATAGTGAGGGCTCTTAATGTCAGAAAATGCCATAAATTTTCACATCTGGACAAAAGCATGAAATTGGGCACAGATGACCTCCATACCATACTATTTCAGAATTTTGATGGAAGCAACCTGAGATTTTGATGCTTCCACCATTTTTTGCAATATTCAAAATGGCTGCCATCGAAAATAAAAAACTTTCTTTTCCATATTTCATGAACAGTTTCACATAAAACATTAATATTAGGCGTAATGTATACATATCCGGGTTTTATAATTTCAAATATGGTATATTTGGGCTTATCCGACATTCACATCCGCCATTTTTAAAGATGGCGGCCGTATTCACTAATGTTGCTATATCTGATAAAGTATGACACCTAGAGTCGTTATTTTGGCATCAGTGTATAAGTGGATAGCGATTTCAAATTTATCAAACATTTCATCTGACCTTAATTTGACCTTCACAACCGTCATTTAATAAAATGGCGGCTGTAAAATCGAATTGTTTATATATCTTTAAAACGAGATATTTGGAGGGATGCTATACGGACACCTTTTCAATATATACATACATTGAAGTAGGTATTTTAAATATTTTACTTCTTGACCTTGACCGACATTCACATCCGCCATTTTTAAAGATGGCGGCCGTATTCATTAATTTTGCTATATCTTATCAAATATGGCACCTAGAGTCTTGATTTTGGTATCAATGTATAGGTACCTGGATAGCCATTTCAAATTCGTCAAACATTTTACACCTGACCTTAATGTGACCTTCACAATCGCCATTTAATAAAATTGCGTATGTAAAATCGAATTGCTTACATATTTTTATAACAATTTATTTGGAAGAATGTTATATGGACAGTTTTGTCAAAATATACGTATGTTGGGGTAGCTATTTTAAATATTTTACTTTTTGACCTTGATCGACATTTACATTATCTGAAGGATATTCTTTTCACCGATTTGAATTAAATTCGTCACTATACATGTGATTAACTACCAAGGCTAATGATATTTGAATAGTATTCACTGTTGTTTTGAATAGTCCTTGTAATTACCCTTTCTGTACTGCTCGATGGTATTCTGAATGGGTTTCAATTGTCTGAGGGTGTAGATTGGCCAGTGCTATTTGAATGTTATTTTCCGATGGTAGGAACGAACGAACGAACGAACGAACGAACGGGCGGGCGGGCGGGCGGGCGGGCGGGCGGGCGGGCGGGCGGGCGGGCGGGCGGGCGGGCGGACGGACGGACGGACGGACGGACGGACGGACGGACGGACGGACGGACGGACGGACGGACGGACGGACGGACGGACGGACGGACGGACGGACGGACGGACGGACGGACGGACGGACGGACGGACGGACGGACGGACGGACGGACGGACGGACGGACGGACGGACGGACGGACGGACGGACGGACGGACGGACGGACGGACGGACGGACGGACGGACGGACGGACGGACGGACGGACGGACGGACGGACGGACGGACGGACGGACGGACGGACGGACGGACGGACGCACGGACGCACGGACGCACGGACGCACGGACGCACGGACGCACGGACGCACGGACGCACGGACGCACGGACGCACGGACGCACGGACGCACGGACGCACGGACGCACGGACGCACGGACGCACGGACGCACGGACGCACGGACGCACGGACGCACGGACGCACGGACGGACGGACGCACGGACGCACGGACGCACGGACGCACGGACGCACGGACGCACGGACGCACGGACGCACGGACGCACGGACGCACGGACGCACGGACGCACGGACGCACGGACGCACGGACGCACGGACGCACGGACGCACGGACGCACGGACGCACGGACGCACGGACGCACGGACGCACGGACGCACGGACGCACGGACGCACGGACGCACGGACGCACGGACGCACGGACGCACGGACGCACGGACGCACGGACGCACGGACGCACGGACGCACGGACGCACGGACGCACGGACGCACGGACGCACGGACGCACGGACGCACGGACGCACGGACGCACGGACGCACGGACGCACGGACGCACGGACGCACGGACGCACGGACGCACGGACGCACGGACGCACGGACGCACGGACGCACGGACGCACGGACGCACGGACGCACGGACGCACGGACGCACGGACGGACGGACGGACGGACGGACGGACGAACGGACGAACGAACGAACGAACGAACGAACGAACGAACGATCGAACGAACGAACGAACGAACGAACGAACGAACGAACGAACGAACGAACGAACGAACGAACGAACGAACGAACGAACGAACGAACGAACGAACGAACGAACGAACGAACGAACGAACGAACGAACGAACGAACGAACGAACGAACGAACGAACGAACGAACGAACGAACGAACGAACGAACGAACGAACGAACGAACGAACGAACGAACGAACGAACGAACGAACGAACGAACGAACGAACGAAGATACACTATGTTGAGGCATTTGCTCAACCACGAGACACTGGCTGATACAATATTATGCTATGTTACCAGTAGCCATCCGATTCGCTCGAGTGTACATGTTGTCCACGCCGGGCTCATGTCCGTTGAAAACGGTGATGGATCCTTCACCGTCCACAATGGTTCTGTATTAATGGTGAAACAATAAGATATTAACATTAACGGTGAACCGACCTAGTGGTAGACATACCATTGTACATTGATATGTACGTGTTTTTGTAATTTGATTTCGCTATTAAAAGTGGCGATAAATATAGTATTACGGTTATGTAGGTGACCCTTAATTTGGAAAAGTGCGATGATACCTATGAATATTTCGGATGTTATGTGTAAACAGTTAAGTAAACATAATTATGAATACATACAGAAACATACTTATTTATGTAGGTGTACACATATAAGACAACATTGTTTTATAAATTCGTTTTGAACACTCCTGCCGATAGTGCAGTTGCATACGTTATATCACTCATTACACCTTTCCTCTTATAGAAGATATGCTGCTGTGTTACCTGTGGGTGGAATTAATTGTATTGGGGCATATCTCTGCTGCCTACGTCTATAGTGTTTGTGTTTACCTGTGGGTTAGTTTATGGGCATATATTTGCTGCCAACGTTTACAGTGTTTGTGTTTACCTGTGGGTTGGATGATTAGTCTCAGGGGCACACCTATGTTGCCAGAGTGTCGGCACGTAGTTACTGCATGAGTCATGTGTGAAGGTGTCGGAAGCTTCATTCTTGATCGTTCCCGGGGCCGGCGGCGTGAAGTCAACCACCACGCCGCTCGACGATAGGATGTTTGTGTAACCTGTAAAATAAGACACATTTTATCATGTTTGTTGGCATTGTATGTGCATGCGCATACATTTTCTCTGTCACACACACACCTATATATATATATATATATATATATATATATATATATATATATATATATATATATATATATATATATATACATATATATATATATATATATACATATATATATATATATATATATATATATATATATATATATATATATGAGCACACACACATACACACACACACTCACAAAGAAACGCACATACATTTGATAAAATAATGTAATTTATATTAGTTGCACAAAGCAATATATGTAATAACACGCAATAATATTTCGATTCAGTTTTATGTTATTATTTTTATACAATATTTAGTTATAGGTGTTCGTTCAGTCGCATGCTACAATTCGTCACTGTAATTAACGTTAACCATAATGAGTGATGGCGTTATAATATATACATGTTTACATATAGGTTGGTTGTAATTATATATACCATGCCAACGAAATTTGTCAGCGAAACTTACCAAGCACATTGCGTAGATAATAATTGAAGTAAATCGTTGTGTTATGGGCAAGCTTCAGATGGGTAAATTTCGCATAGGTGACGTGGCCGATACCACGTCTTTCAAAATGGTGGAACCGTCCATTCTGGAAAAACAAAAGAACGTATCAATAATTATACAATTATATATGCACAACCATGCACGCAAACACTCAGATGCATCGACACATACATACACATGAACGCACTCACCTACACACACAACATGCACGCCACACACACGCATACACACCAAAAAAAAAACACACACACAACATGCACACCACATATACAAACACACACACACATACAAACACGCACATACACACATACACATACATACATAAACATACACATACACATACAAGCAAAGAAACAGACAAACAAACACAACATGCACACCACACATACAAATGCACACACGCACACATGCACACATGCACACATGCACACATGCACACGCACACGCACACGCACACGCACACGCACACGCACACGCACGCACACACACACACACACACACACACACACACAGTCACGCAAACAGGCACGCATTGTTGTAGTCCTTTTGGGGCCTAAATCAAGGTATATGGCAGTTCACAACGCACCTGTCTCACGTGGATGGTCCGTTCCTCTACCCGGTCCATCAGCTCACAGACGCCGGCAGTGTCGGAGTCATAGTCGTAGTCGTAATTAAAGCTGCGACACACCGTGTCGGGAAGAGACAGGCAATGCCTGGCACACGCTGCGGCGTACTGGTAGCGTGCCGTCTCCACTGGAGTAGCGACCAGGCGACCTTCTCTAGGGGCTAACAAAGGAACAAAGGAACAATGACATCATAACGTATCGAGCACACACATCGGCGCACCGGTATCGTGTCGTTGGCACTGGCAGCTTTCTATAGTCCGAATTTTGGAGGTAGTGGACACCTCGTGCTATTTTTGGTTGTCGTGTATTTTATTAAACGTCAAACCCTCCCGAACAATATTCCAGAGGGCAACCTTCTCAAATCAGTGTACCTCACTCCGAAAATTGCGTTTATACCCATGCCCTTAATGGCCCAGTTGTATACATTTCTCTTTCCCCATTTTCACAGTAACTGTATAACAACACATTTAAGTGTAGTATCAAATGATCAGGAATGACGAGAACTATTATTTATGGCAATAGCTTTTTGATACGTTTATTTTTCAAGATCATAGATACAAAACATTGGACAAAATAACGATAAATCAGTTCGGTTTCCCAGTTGACATCACACCAAAGGAGTTATAGTTACCTTAATATGTACTCAATATACTTATGTAATATATCAAAATGGTGTGCAATCAATTACCTACTGAATACTGCAAAGCAATTGTAAAATAGTGCTACGTTATACGTAATCACGAGCCAAACATCTACCCAACCCCCTAAGTGTTGCGCAATCGTGACGTGACGCAAATCGGAGCGGATTTCATTGATTGTATCATTTTCGCGTTCCTTAGGGTAATATACAGTATTAAAGACAGAGTACTGATGCATAATCTACTGCTGGTTAGTAAAGCGATGTTTGTTAAGACAACATAAAATTATGATAACATTATTCGAAAATAAAAACATACCAAGGTGGTATTCAATCACATCTTAAAGATTGTTCTGGGTCACCTGTGTCACTCTTGTCACAGCCATTGTTTTCAACAAGAGTCCGAAAAGGTATTACTCGCCTACATTTGGTATCGTTCCGTTTGCACTTGCAAGCAGCACAACGCGGCACTTGGCATTTAGCGCAAGAACAATTACAAGGGCATTTGCTGGCGACACATAACTTGTATACCATTGTGAAAGTTCTGGTAAAGGCGCCACCGTCAAAGATACTGGTTCCAAATGTGTGGAACCCGTCTTCCAACCGATATCTAATCATTTCTCCTCCATCTTCAAGTGAGTCTCTTTCAGCACAGCTCTCAACCTCTCAAGCCTTACAGCCTTGACGCATCGATCCATTTGACTCAAACAAAGCTTGCGGTACCTTAGAACTTTCATATTCTCCGATGGTTTCCTCAAGATTGACATTTTCACTAATACCTTTCTGATGAAGAAGGCGTATCAGCATGACAACTTCATTGATCAGCTGCTACATCTGCTTCTGCTACACAGTAAGATGTTATTGAGGATGCAGTTCTTCAAATATGCTGTCACGTACCTTTTGGATTTTGCGTTGTCATTCAAATATTCCTGGAGCTCAGTTTTGCAAATATTTTTCACAATTTCCACAGTTTTCATGATAGTTACAGTGACTCAGTGTTTCATGGCAATATTTAGCATGTTGCTGGAGTCTACCGTGACGGGATTGATCATGTGCTGTTTTTATGCATGCTTGATTGATAATTTCCTGGTTTCCATCTTCGTGGGATTGTTAGACTGCAGATGGTTCATCACTTCTTTGAAATGGAATGATACCTCAGATACACACGCTTTTTGTAATGCTACTTGGTTCGTACTTTAGCATCCAGGGGTATTTATGTAAGCCCACTCGCACTTTCCTTCACATCTATTCTTTATGTCTGCCCATGAGCTATGTCAGAAGTGATACATTTGAATGACTCAGCTTTTTTCGCACATCATATTGACCTTTCGTGAAGTACTGATATACATATGGTGCTGGGTTCTTCAGGTTGTTCATTTCCTTTAGGCACATTGGCAGCGAATAAATGTAGTTGTGGTGACCAGCAGCAACAACAAATGGGAGAATGTTATTATACTAAACCAAATTTTCCCAGTTGCCCATTTTCCCATTGTTCAAATACACCCGTGACTCCCGTAGTCATTTGTGTTCAAAACCTTTGTTAGCCGTTCCTTGCTTACACAAACCAGTTTCTATAAGGATAAGACTCCACATAATTGTTCCAACTGCGCCCATTGCGTTTACAGTGAGATTAAACTACACACATGACAATAAGATGCCAATGTCATCATCAGGGGAAGCTTGCTCCCGTAGCCCATATGAAATATCGTGCAAAACCTGATCAGCCATGACTACTGTGTGTTTCACCCCAAACTTATTGCCAGCTTTGCTGCATATTCTAAGCGGATCTATTTGAACAGAATGGATTATTAAACCATATATAAAGCATGTGGCTGGCACTGTTGAAGCCAGTGTTGTGTAGAAAGCATTCCAGCATTCATAGTGGTTGCTTTCGAGCTCTACTTTCTTTATGGATGACGAACGGCAACATTGCCATGCCACAATCATCAACTGAAACTATTGATCACATATAGGTTGCAAATATAAAGTCATTATCTTTACAGGTAATCTGGCTTTAAGCTTTTCGCACAAAGAAATGTAGTGTGGTTCAATTTGAGAAGGTATGGCGCTCGACAACAACAAAATTCAATACGTTATGATGATAACAGTGCGAAATTCTTCGTCCTTGCCGTCACCAAATTGTTATCTTCAACAATCAAAATAGCTTATGCAGACGAGAAGTTACCGTTGTTGAGACATTGTCAAATATAGTGATGTCACATACCATATAATTGGTAATCATAAGTGTCTGTTGTGTTTATTTTGTTAGTTTCGTATTTGTTGTCGGTAAAGCACCGTAGACACCAAACTAGGTTAAAATTACTGATACGCTGCAAAACATGTCATTCAAGCATGATAACATACCTCATGTATTTGAAAACAAGAATACGTTATATTTAATTTACTTATTAGACGCAACGTATTTATATATTCAAGTTATTCCAGAGATTATGTTAAAATCTAACGTCAAACCAAAATGAGGTGGAGAAGTAAACACTGTATGTTGATTCTAGAACAAGTGATGTTCAAATGTATTTTAAAATTGTATGGTATAATTCAACCGAGTAATGAATGGGGATACCTTTGATATGTTCACTCATTATATAGCTTGAATATGTAGTAAGGTGACTACGGTACATTTATATGAAATCGACGACAAAACGGAACTGTTTTTCTACTTATTCTTCAATTGTTTGTTTCTCGTTGCCTTAAAATATACACATTTTTATAATATATCTGTGATCTCTATTCCTCTCACCATTCCGGATATATTTTGGTACAGAGACTAGCTAATTTCATTAAATAAACCATGAATATTTCATAATTAGCCATTGTGACTTAACAGTCATTCAGACACCTTCAGGCCTGAATTTAAGTTTAATTTTCAAGTGTCGTATTGTGTTGCTTGGCCATACGATGGGAAATATATCAAATATGGGCGAGTAATACCTGTTTTAATTCTTGTTGAAAAAAATGGCTATGACAAGAGTGACACAGAACAATGTATAAGATGTGATTGAGTAACACCTTGATGTGTTTTTTATTTCGAATAATGCGTGTTATCATAATTTTATATTGCCTTAACAAACATTGCATTAATAACCAGCATTAGGGTATGCATCAGGACTGTCTTTACTAGTGTATTATTACACTAAGAAACGCGAAATTGATACAATCAATGAAATCCACTCCAATATGCGTCACCTCACGATTGCGCAACACTTAGGGGTGGGGTACATGTTCGGCTCGTGATTGCGTATAATGTAGCACTATTTTACTACTGCTTTGCATAATCCAGTAGGTAAATGAAAGTACATCATTGTGATATATTACATAAATATCTTGATTATATATTAAGGTAATTATAACTCCTGTTGTGTGATGTCAACTGCGAAACCGAACTGGTTTTTCGATATATTGTCCAATGTTTTGTACCTGGCTTCCTAATAAATAAACATATCAATACAATATTGCCATACATATTAGTTCTCGTCATTCCTGATTATTTGATACTACATTTACGTTTGTTGTCACACATTTACTGTGAAAATGTGGAAAGAGAAATATATGCAGTGCGGCCATTAAGAGATCACATAAGCCTGAATGTAAATGCAATTTTCCGAGTGAGGTACACTGATTTCAGAGGGTTGCCCTCCGGAATATTATTAAGGAAGGTTTGAAGTTTAGAAAACGACAGGGCCTGCCAAAATAGCACGAGGTGTCCACTTCGACCTCCGTGCGCCCCGACTATGCACGAATAACAGTTGGAGCCTAAATAATTCAAAGATAAACTGAAAAAGTAAACAAACAGCGTGTGCACGTAATTAGCCCGATTACATCACATGCCTGAGTTGCATATCACCGCCCCCTATCGATCCTGTAGACTCCCCATTTTACTAGTTATTTCCATTTTGTGTCAAAACATTACGTCAATCCAAAATGAGGGGTGACGTATATGTTAGTTCAAAAACATGTGATGTGCTGATACAGTGTACAATGTCGTGGTACATAGCAACAGAGGAATGAATGGGGATCATTTTAATATGTTAACCATATATTTTGAATATATATTAAGAGAACTACGGTAAACGTTATATGATGTCGATGACGAAACGGAAGTGTTTATTTTAACATATTGCTGAATCTGTTGCCTTAAAATGTACATTTCAAAAAGATATTTACCGTGTTTATGCTCCTCTGCAATACGAATAGTTTGCCATAAAAACTAGCTTTGTAGCCCTATACAAACTATGAGAAAAACAAATTGCAATTGTGACTAAAAGGCCATTCCGGCACCCTATACGTCTGAATTTAAGTGCGATTTTCGGAGTGAGGTACACTGATTTCAGAGGGTTGCCC
>OZ024865.1:36272065-36302065 GCA_964017155.1 Oasisia sp. SBJ-2009
ACCTCTACAATACTCTAGCCACAAACATGGGGCTAACAGAGAATAATGAGCTAATCATAAGAATAAGAATGTGTTCTATTGTGAGGCATTGCATGGCGCACGGGCAATCTGCTATGGTGGAGCTAATAGTACTATTTTATATTTTGTCATCAACTCTGAATCTCATCTATCATATACCAGGAAAGTTGATTCAATCACATTTATACATTTCAACAAGTATTGCTATCCAGTAAAGTTCGTGTAATAAATGTTTGCCAGAATATTGACATTAGTAGCAATACTAGATCAATAGATATACTTACGAAGATACGTCGGAACTATTCCGAGTAAGAAGTAGTAGGGGGGATGTTCATACATGGGAACGTAGTGCGGACCAAAGGCCAACTGAAGTCCTGTCGTGCACATATCGAAACGCTCAAAGTCGTTGGTGAAGGTCTTCACGACGAGGTCATTCATCTGTTCTGTTAGCTACATATAAAACGAAAATATAAATAATTAATTAAATGGAATGAACGTTGCAAGCTCATGACCTGCGACCTTTATCATGTATGAATAATTAGCAATCGTGCAGACAGTTTATCCAAGGTACCTTCAAATCCAAAACAAAGACAACGAGGTTAAATGGATATTGATCGTAAACGGCATGTTAATAATATGGAAACAGGATTCGAAAGTTGTCCATTCAACACAATACTTCATTGAATTAACGTCTGCTATTTTCTGTGAAACTGTCTAACTAAAGGGATTAGCGACCTATTGTTTACCGTGCAGGGCACGTCACGTTGACTAGTTATTTGGGTCGGTTTGATGTCCGATCATTTATGCAATTTCAACGGAGGCGGGCATGAATAATGAGTAATGCAGTCATGTACAGATGATATTGTCACTAATAACAATTAAATAACCCTTCGCCAATTTGGCTAAAAGTTTTTATTTATTTTCGCCAGATATTAAACTGTTTCGAACGGCAAAATCCGTATCGCATACGGGTAACCCGTATCGTGTGGCAGGTCTGCAGAGTTCATACATCAAAGAGCGTTGTTGTCAGTCGCCCTTGCGAACAGGGAAATTTGAAAGGTAGCGCCATCTGCTGCGTTGAAGTTAGATTATTAGAGTGCACTTTGGACAAGACTTCCCGTATTGGACGCAACAGTTCACTTTCACAAGCACTCGGAAGCGTATTTTACTCTCAGAATGAACTGTACCAACTCTTTGAGATACCATCTCTGTTTGATATGAGCGCGGTAAGCATCGTGGACTATTGCCAATATTGGCACATTTGTAATTAGAACTATAAAATATCGTAATTGTTACATTTATGGTCATATATTACCCATTGCTTGAAAGCTTCACGAAGATCTTCGACTAATTCAGTCATCTGTTTTTCATCGACACCGCTCTCGTCAACCAATTTGATGACATCACCTATTGCCATGTTCAACATCATGTCTACACCTGGAATCGATAAAACGATAATATATGATGACAAATAAGGACATTATGATATAGTTAAAAACGAATGTACTTCCTTTCTACTCTATCTGGTCCATGTTCTCTGTTGGCATCCTTGTCTAGGTTACTAGTTTCGTGGCGGGCTGCACAAGTATAATTATGTGCTATCCCCTGACGTTTCGCTGCTAAGCACGAGAGTGCCTCGTACAAATTTTGTTTTATTACCATAATGTGCTTAAGAGTATATATGCAAATAAAAATATTTCGCTTCAACTAATACATGAACATTGTGATCGTGTCACTTAGCAGTTTGGAAACTGCTAAGTGACACGATCATTTATGTCGATTTCGTGCTGCATGATCGTATTTCCATATACCTTCGTCGAAGAAAATTATATATTCACATTAGTAAGTCATTGTATTACATTGACTAACGTAATACTAATTTGACACGGACACAATCTAATGTAGACCGACCGCCCCTACACCTACTTGGCGTGTCAACTCGACGAGTCATCACGGGCAGGGTCACGTTGTTGACGCACGGGCCGATCTCAATCTTGGCGTCCGCCATGATAACCACGTGACTCATGCACTCATTAGATCGTGTGGAGCAACACATCACTCCTAGCGAAACCTGCGGATAGAGTCGACTTTAAATAGTAATATATTAATATAAATATCACAACGTATCTTACCTTTTAATAATCAGCGAAACAAGCTTACTAACACAAAATAAACCAAATTTATCTTACCTTCAATATCTTTGCTGTTCTCTGAATCTTCAATGATAACACAACTTTGACGACGCCCTGTACGTTGAAAATTTCGGGCAATTCAACATTGTCTTCCTTTGCTGAAATTCGAATATCCGTTAGGTCAGCATGGTAGTCAAAACGTAGCGTACATACAACAAATATATCACATGTTTTTTATAACTAATATGTTCCAATACGAACACATTCTCAACTCACACACGTAAAGCCATTCGTCGAATTGTTCAACGCGCTTCACACGTTTCTTCCCTGACAAACCTGTACAATCAGACACCATCTCAACTTCTCGGGGAAGTATCCAGCCATATGCAACAATTAATGCGCGAAGGCGGCTCGTACACATATCACCACTGCCTATAGCCAGGTACTCATTTATATATCTGAGTGAACTGGAGCAATGTAGAGTGAAAATACTTCCCAATATTTAGCACCGCAGCAGAGGACTCAAAACCATGTATGTAGATTATGTTTTCACGAAAACGTACTGTTCTGATAATAGTTTGGACTGTTTGGGGAAACGTTCAAGTCAACTGTATATCAAACACCCCAACATGTTTGAGAAATATGGCAAGACTGAGATTTGTCTATTTTGCACCTCTCCATTGAACTATGTGAGAAGTCAGTTCTTGCATAACATGTGGATCAATATTATCAAAACCACTAGATACACAATGTCCACAGGACCATTAAGTTGACAGAAAACGTTAGGAAATGTGTTGCCAAATTCAGTTGGGTCATTTTCTGTTACAGGTATGTTTTAGACGAGAGTTGATGACACATATGGAAAATAGTACGCAAACATATCTGCAGGCATATATGACTGCGTATTGTTATGGTAGTGGATGTTGCATTACACTACATGTATTGGAGCGATTAGACGCGTAACATTATTTATTAATAGTAATTTGTTTATTTCTGACGACAACATAAACCAACTGGGTATCTCGTTATTACAAAAACGTAGCATATTGAACGTGTAAATGCTGTATGCATTAACTAATTCACCTTTACCTGTCGGATATGATTGATAGGGTAGGTAAGCTTGGTGGTTAAGGAAACATAATGATATAGGTGAGATCATGCTTGTATACGCGACGCCAATGGCCAACTCACTGAAGTCATGTTCGGAGACGCTGAAGATTGCTTTCCACGAGTTGAGCCCGATGGTGAGTTCGAGCTGGCACGGGTCGTAGATAACGAAGGCCGTGAGTGTGTGATGGTAGACGAAGAGCTCCAAGTCGACGCAACAACTCACGCTGGTGCACGTCTTGTCGAAACGACAGTAGACGTTCGGTCCTACTCTGTTGCCGTTGTTAAAACAGTCTGTAAATGCAAAGCTTAGTGATCTATATTATGAAATAGTTTGTCTCTGCATGTTTATTTGTTTGATACAATTTTTGTATGGTTGTTTGTTTGTTTGTTTGTTTGCTTGTTTGGTTTCTGTCTGTCTGTTTGTCTGTCTGTCGCTTTATTTATCTGCACATATCTTCCGTTATATATGTACACATATACATATTGTCGGCGATAGTATCCCGACACATACGCGTACTTTAGTGCACATACAAAACAGTATAAGTTCGTCGCTGTATTTACGTGGGTCGGACGAGAGATAACGATGTATGAGGGTCTGACGCGCTCCGTTGGTTGCCAGGCCACGCGTGACGAGAGCTTGCTTTAGCTCAACGACATCCAGCATTTCCGGATTAATGCAGCTTTGTTGATTCATCCGCTAATGAAGCGAATCAATACAAGTGTTACACATTTGACATTGCGTAATTAGTATGTAATTTTTGCTTAATAAATATCTGAAGCAACTCCTGACGCTATACTATTTAAACAAATACACTACTATGCAGCCGTATATATATATATATATATATATATATATATATATATATATATATATATATATATATATATATATATATATATATATATATATATATATTTATCATGAATAACAAATAGCGGGTTAACGTCAACTATGAAAATCAGTGTGTTTTCTGTATTACTATCTATTGGAGGAACGTTTCCATTTGACACGTAGAATAATGTATTGTAATTAACATATTTCGCTTGCAATTAAATTTCAAATTCGACCGTGTAATGTCAATATTTAAGAGAAATAGCTAACCTCGACTTCCTTTAGAATGTTAATCATGTCAGTTTTCATTGCAGACAGACCGACATATTCGAGATAGTCCAGTATTTTATTTAGAGTGATGGAGTTCATGTCAACATTGAAAACATCCTTCATCTTCGTCAAATCTGGCAGTCCTGAACTCTTGACAAAATCTGTGAAAAACACGCAAAGTTATTCACTGAGATATCAACTATGTGAAATTGAATTGTTTGGTAAAACACTAATATGTTACATGCATTAAAATCATATTGGCTTGCGTGGTTGATAATACGGTGCTATTAATGCTTTGTTGTAATTGTTGTTACGTTAAAAGCATGGTATATATTGTTATGTTTATTTAAGAAAACCAACATATTTGCTCGGGCCTAACTTATTTCACATCATATATTGCAATTTTGTTTATCCCATCTTTCAGGTCTCAATATAATTTCTTGCTAAAATGTGTCATACATTATAGAGACCGATTTAAGGCCATGTGTATTTTCAAACGAAGAACGATAGCATAGTCCCACACGCACACACAAACACGCACACGCACACACACCACACACGCACGCACGCACGCACACACACACACACACACACACGCACACACATACTCTCTTTTTCTCTCTCTCTCTCTTTCTCTCTCTCTCACACACCCACAGTCTCTCTCTCTCTCTCTCTCTCTCTCTCTCTCTCTCACGCACACACACCTACACAAACACACAAGCACGCACGCACACACGCACACACGCATGCACACCACATATATTGTCGGCGATTGTATCACGTCACATGCGTTTACTTTAATTGTTTGGCTAATATGGTTATACTGTTATACAAACATAAGCTATTTTGCAAATTACCGTTTATCTTATCTTTATATTCGCTGATTCCTCGTTTCTTCCGGTCACTTTCCTCAATGACATCAACATTCAAATCTTCTGTTGTCCCGTCTATCGGTGGAGTCGTATCACCTTGCTCCGGATTTCCAAGAAGCATTCCTTGACTGATAGTTGCACCCTAAATTGTTTGCATCACAATAGTGTCATTATGTTTGTGTAAATGCTTGCAATTTTTTAAATGTGGACTCCATTAATTGTCTGTAGTGTTGCAAATAGTGTCATTCACGTCAGATTAAAACTGTCTTATCCCTCCTCCTGTATGTAAGGCGAGAATGCCGTTAATCGTAGAATGATAAATGTCGTTGTTATTAATTTGGTACACCGTCGTCAAGCATTATTATATTCACCAAAATTAATAATATTATTAGTAGTAGTATTAGTATTAGTATTACAATAATTAATGTTTTTATAATATATAAATAATTACAGTATTACATTTATATATTATGATATGATATATTTATTTTAAAATCATAGTCATTATTAGTATTATACATTATCGCATGACAACCGCGTGTTTGAAAAGAAACATATATTGGCATTCCAAAAGAAACAGTACTAACCATCCAGCGAAGTACGTAATGGTCGCATTCCTGCACCCAACGCGGGGGCGGCATCTTCCTCTTACGGAGGTAGCCAGTCGGGTCGATGGCAGTGCCCGTGTCTGTCTTCACCAAGGCTATGTGTACGTGCGGGTCTCTACACCAAGACGGCGGGACGCCCTGTCCCAACGTTTCTCCCGCTGCCACCTGCGTGAAGGTTAAAGGGATACTCCAGTCAGTGAGAGGTTCACAGTATTAATTTACAAATGCATATTATATTGATTGTGCCTAGTAATTGTGCATAAAGATCGTTATTAAACATTTAGGTATAGTTAATTGGCATCAAAAACATGCTATTTTAGATTCAGGGCGCTGCCATCTTGAGACATATGCGCCAGTGACGTAAGCCAAATCGCATACGTGTTTACGTCACTGATGTATTGTTGAAAAAGGAAAGGATTGGCGGAATCTTCACTAATAATTGTGATAGTGAAGTAAGCAATCCGCGACGTACTAGATTCATCAAATACCACTGGACATATATAGCACATTCGCACGTGCATGAGCCAGTGACGTAAGCGGTTTACGTCACTGGTGCATACGTCTCAAAATGGCAGCGCCTTGAATCCAACATGCAAAGTTTCTGGTATAATTATACTGTAATTAATTGTTTATTAACAAGCTTTGTGCACAACTACTATGCAAAACCAATATAGTATACAGATGTATGTAAATGCTGTGAATCTCTAACTGAATGGAGTATCCCTTTAAGCGATAAATGGTAGTCGAAACGCTGCAGAAATCTTTTAACAACAATCGCATTGATGTCATGTTATTTACCTTAAACACTTTGACCATTACTAAATAGAACACTTTCATCAAGGTAGGTAAATGCATTCATTAAATATATACCTACGGGATACTAATTAATTATATGTATACATACGAAACTAATTTGTAGCTATTACAATTACCATGCATACAAACCTGTGAACGTGATAGCCGGTGTCAAAATATAGTTTTATTTATTATTATGTCCCACCCGGGTTGCGCCGGGTAACTCAACTAGTGTTTTGTTAATTGATACAAAATAAATATTGCAATATTTTCTGAAAGTTTAGCTTATATTTGCATCGTTGTATGAGGTTAAATGATGAAGAGGTTATGTAGACTTGCCTGTTTTTCTACTATGTTGACATTGATGTTGCTGATAATTGCCATAACGCTCTTCATTTCATTGACCGTAATGGTGATTTCACGTGGTCCGGTCTTCTTTAGTTGACCGCCGTAAGGGGCAAATATCTGTGACAGAATCACAAACAACACACGCATTTGTCAAAGAGCAAAGTCCCAAGAAACTAACATGTAGATCTATTACTAGAAGATGGTGAAACATAGTTTAACAATTAGTAATTGTTGTAACTAGGACGAGTTAATTATAAATGAGTGTTGACTTGTATTCGTCACACACGCGCACACGCGCACGCACGCACGCACGCACGCACTCATGCGCACCCACACACACAGGCATGCGCATGCACCGTTACGTTTGCATAGAATACCTACCGGCTGCCCATTAGTGACTTCAATCATTAAGCCTTTATGGGCGTAGTTGCCCTTGCCATCAGTTTCCCAGAAACCATCTCCACACGACGCCGATTGAAGCAGTTTTCGTGGCCAGTCGTCGTGCATCTTAGGACCGAAGATTTCTTCTAGCAGCGTACGAGCTGTCTGATATCTGCGTTGTGGAGATGACGTCGACACATTATGTATTAATTAACTTCGTTTCAATTACTTGTCATATATATGTGAGTGTGTGCGTGTGCGTGTGCGTGTGCGTGTGCGTTAAACAACATATGTGGGCATATCATATTTATCCTGTCTATAGAAGGTGACTACCGTTGCAGCACCTACTAATGTTGCTACTGTTGTTAGTATAATTAGTTTTGATTATTTTTGGTTATTGTTGCGATTGTTAGTGGTGGTGATGTTGCATGTTACATTACATGTTACAGTACATGTTACATTACATGTTGCATTACACGTTGCATTACACGTTACATTACACTTTACATTACATGTTACATTACTATTGTATTACTATTGTATTGTATGAGTTCACATAATGTGAAATATACTAATGTAATCACCCGGTCCTGATGTCGCGCCAACCCTTTTTAACGTTTTTCACAGCCTGTGTGAACACGTCGTACGCCTGTTGGAAAGGTTCTAGCAGTTGCTCCAGGAGCCGGAGTGGTTCCTCCAGTTCCTCTTCCAGCACCTTCTTGATCTCCTCCAGGGCCGACGTCTTCATCTTTGTCTGCGGATAGACATCGTCAATATCAAAGGCAAGTTCTTATGTAGCGAATTATGGAATATTCTTTCTGCGCCAAGTGATTTAATATACAACACATTTGTACATTTTACTCCCTGGCAGACCTGTTTTAATGTACACTAGCTCGACGTCTCCGGGAAACATTCAGCCACACTTCATTAATGGGCATTGAATATTCCTACAACCTGCCGCCATAAACATATATATATATATATATATATATATATATATATATATATATATATATATATATATATATATATATATATACACACACACACACACACACACACACACACACACACACACACACACACACACATACACACACACACACACACACACACACACACCAGAGTGAACAGGAACAACGGCAAGTGAATTAACTTGTCTAAGGGTCGATACAACATAATCCAGGTTCCCTGGATTAAGGGTTTGATGTTCAAGTGATTTAATAAACAACACATTTGAATACTTTACTCCCTGGCAGACTTGTTTTACTGTACACCAGCGCGACATCTGCGAGAAACATCCAATCACCCTTCCAGTAATAGGCGTAGATTATTGCTACACAAATACCTATCACCATACACACCCATATAATTATGTATATATACATAAGAGTGAACAGTACACGACTGTAACACTGTAAAGATAATTAACTTGCGTAATGTTCGATACAACAGAATCAGGGTTCTCTGGATTAAGAATCTGATGTTCTAGTTCCTGCCCCACTCCACGTGACTTTTGGAATTATCGCCATACAATAATTCATAGCAGAGATTGCCTCTACATCAGACATTCTTACTCGGATTCGGATTCTAACTAACATGAGATATTCCGACTCAGAATCCACCCACACTACGATTATTTGTCAAAGACAGTTGTAATTCAGGTTGCATTATTACCTAACCATCATTTGCTTATCCCAAATCAGATACCAACACATATTTGTACTCAATTCCAACGACTCTACGCCAACTGACGTTTGGGATATTATATGATACAAAGGCTGTATTCAACCAAATGTCAATAGCCATTGAAAATAACCTCGATTAACGCCAATAGATGGCGCCACCGCAAGCAAGTCGGGACTGCGAACAAGAGGCGATCCTTGAACGCGTGTAGCCGGCTATAGATCATGTATGTTTGGACCACACTTTGAACACAGCATTTATATGCAGGGAACTGAACTGAGTCTTATACATTGGAACCATTCAATAGAATACGTACCACCACCGTTGGTAGGGCAGCAGGCATATAACACCACCCTCGATAACGCATCAGACATATAACACCACCCTTGGTTAGGCAGCAGCCATACTACGCCATCGTTGGTAAGGCGGCAGGCATATTACACCACGGTTGTTAGGACAGCAGGTATATTACGCCACCGTTGGTAAGGCAGCAGCCATATTACACCACCGTTGGTAAAGCAGCAGGTATATTACACCATCGTTGGTAAACCAGCAGGCATATTACACCATCGTTGGTACAGCAGCAGACATATTACACCATTGTTGTTAATGTTACACTACAGTTGGTAGGGAAGCAGGTATAGTACTACAATAGCGACAATCACAGAATGACGGTGTTACAACCGATAATGTAATACTCGCCCGGTAATGTAATAACTACCCGATAATGTAATAAAATCAACCGATAATGTAATAACCACCCTATAATGTAATAACATCAACCGATAATGTAATAAACTTGGTAACCGATAATGTAATAATTTTCAACCGATAATGTAATAAACTCCTCTTGCCTGATAATGTAATAACTTTCGCCTGATAATGTAATAACGTACACATTTCTCGCAGGACTTAGTTAGTCGTTTTCGTGGATTTCATGTTGGTTTCTTGTATTTAGTCGATTTCGTTGATTTCTTCTATTTCGCAATACCACAACTTTTGCTAGCGGAATCAATTTAGATTAAATCCAATATGCTGGTTCCAATTCGGAAGTCATATTTATCCCAGCAGGGCAGGATTTTGAGTGATACATTCTCTTTCCATTTATTAATGACGGGTTGGTGTAATACAACTGTGGGCTTCATTGATAACGAAATTGTCGGCCCAAATCCTGGTATCGATGATCTCACAAGTATTCCCTTTCCATGCTATAATATCAGGGTATCGAATGCCCACAGGCGTGGGGTTTGCTGGTTCAATCCTAGTGTGAAACCCAGATGAAGAAATGGTTTCTTAAAGAATGTGTTATGTATATGTTTTAGTACGATGTTTGTAATTCTCCCGTGATGTGCTCAACATATATACATACATACATACATACATACATACATACATACATACATACATACATACATACATGCATACATGCATACATATATATATATATATATATATATATATATATATATATATATATATATATATATATATATATATATATATATATATATATATATGTATATTTACGCGATGAAAAGCCGAACTAATCGGCGGCAGATTGCGCAAACAGATAAACGTGTAATACATATATTGCAAAATATATGTTTGCATTGTGGTCGAACTGCCTATGTATGATTTCGTCACAGTTATTCTTGGTACTTTATTGGTACAGTTATTCTTGATACTGTTTGGTGTTCATTTTTATTTCGCGTTATATAGATGAACGCATACTTACCTAGTGTACTTTAGGCATAGCCTAAATGAACCGATTTCGAACAGGTGAAACGGTGTTATTGCGGGTGACTGCCTTTTGTTCCCAGGCATATATATGCACGCACACACACTAACCGAGTTACCCCGCCATGCCTGGGAACAAAAGGCAGTCACCCGCAATAACACCGTTTCACCTGTTCGAAATCGGTTCATTTAGGCTATGCTTAAATATATATATATATATATATATATATATATATATATATATATATATATATATGTTATATGTTACATGTTACATGTTACATGTTACATGTTACATGTTACATGTTACATGTTACATGTTACATGCTACACGTTACACGTTACATGTTACACGTAAATGTTACATGTTACATGTATCTTGAGCACATCACGGGAGAATTACAAACATCGTACTAAAGCATATACATAACACATTCTTTAAGAAACCATTTCTTCATCTGGGTTTCACACTAGGATTGAACCAGCAAACCCCACGCCTGTGGGCATTCGATACCCTGACATTATAGCATGGAAAGGGAACACTTGTGAGATCATCGATACCAGGATTTGGGCCGACAATTTCGTTATCAATGAAGCCCACATGTTGTATTACACCAACCCGTCATTAATAAATGGAAAGAGAATGTATAACTCAAAATCCTGACCTGCTGGGATAAATATGACTTCCGAATAGGAACCAGCATATTGGATTTAATCTAAATTGATTCCGCTAGCAAAAGTTGTGGTATTGCGAAATAGAAGAAATCGACGAAATCGACGAAATCGACAAAGTACAAGAAACCAACATGAAATCCACGAAAACGACTAAGTCCTACGAGAAATGTGTACGTTATTACATTATCAGGCGAAAGTTATTACATTATCAGGCAAGAGGAGTTTATTACATTATCGGTTGAAAATTATTACATTATCGGTTAGCAAGTTTATTACATTATCGGTTGATGTTATTACATTATAGGGTGGTTATTACATTATCGGTTGATTTTATTACATTATCGGGTAGTTATTACATTACCGGGCGATTATTACATTATCGGTTGTAACAGACGGTATTGACAAGCCTTGGCCATAACGGTGGCACTAGATCGTGTGACTTACTAGACTAACTCCGATGAACCTTTCTGCGATGTCATCGGCGGAAGGAACTCTCTTGAGAAACGTCACAGTGTCCTCTAAAGACTTCTTGATCTCTTTCACGCGCGATGAGATATCCTCCAATACCGTCATGTCAAACCAGTAGGGCCGGTTTTCTGTGGAAACAACCGTATGTTTGCAGCTTGATTTTTACGCAATTATTATTCCATCGTATCCGTTTAAATATGTTGCATATGCATATCATACTAATGTGTCAACATTAATATCAAGCTGAATTTACTGCTTGAAACAAACGATTGAGCAGAGAGAACTGTTATGTTGACCATCACACTGTTGACACGAAATAGTTTTCTTAAAACCTATCTATGCTGAATAATGTTCAGAAATACCTCGTAAAAAATATACGTACCTTTTGTGAAAATATTTGCCTCTTCGACTTTGTGTTTTGCATCCATGATTCCCTCAATAGCTTTCGTAATTCTATTCATGAAACACAATAAAATACGAATGGATGACAATTCCTAGCATGCATTGTTATCAGTATGTACTGAGAGTAATGTCATCATACCTATTGTCATTACGCAGATATATTGATCGTAATCACTGTAATTTGCGCACCTGGAAAATATAGCAATTTATTTAAACTAAAAATGATTATGTCCGAAGTTTATATTGGTAGCTTAAACCACAAAGGCATGATATTTATAGACAAGCCTTTCCATATTTCCATGTTCCACTTACACACATGCATACATACACATACATGAGCACGCGCGCACACACGCACGCACACACGCACACACACGGACACACACTAATGCATACACAAACACATACACACACGCACGCACACGCACACGCACACACATGAACACACGCACGCGCACATAAACACAAACACGCACACACATGAACACACGCACGCGCACACGCACATAAACACAAACACGCACACAAACACACGCATATATAAATTACAACATCATTACCTTGATACGCCTTCTTCTATCTCTTTTGAGGCCGATTGTGGGTTTTTCAACAGTTTCTTCATGGCTTTGGTAATGCCATTGAAGGACAGCTTGATTTCTCTCCATGCCCACGGGACCACGGTGTTGACGCTGTCAGCAATTGCCTGTAGAGAAAATATCATACACATCAACACATATTTTTTATATAAACGGAAATGCCTGCCTGACCGCCCGCCCGCCTACCTGATCACCCACCGCCCCGCCCGCCCGCCCGCCCGCCCGCCCGCCCGCCCGCCCGCCCGCCCGCCCGCCCCCCCGCCCGCCCGCCCGCCCGCCCGCCCCCCGCCCCCCCGCCCGCCCACCCGCCCGCCCTCGTACACATACACACATACACACACACACACACACACCACACACACACACACACACACACACACACACACACACACACCCACACACACACACACACACACACACACACACACACACACACACACACACACACACACACACACACACACACACACACACTCACACACACACACACACGAATACTTACATCATAAAAAGTCATGATATTGATCTTGATATCGTTGAAGAGAGTCGTGACTTTGGTTATCAAGTCTTTTACTTGGGTGACGACTGGTGGCAGTTCAACGAACTTTCCGGTGGCATTGTGTAAGCGCTGTCCAACCCGCCGCAGATTAAAGACCTTGCGTGGAAGTTGCTTGACAGCTTTAATTAAATGTCTGACGATATCGCTAAAATTCGTGTTCTTAACAGACAGAAGACTCTTGAAGGACTTGACGGCATTTTTAATCGTTGTAACAACTGTATTCACGACACTGTTGTAAAGCTCAGCAAACCTTTGAGTTTGGTCGTAGGCGTTTTCCTGCAATAATATTTAACATATAACATAAATATTGCATCAAACATTTTTAAACAAGACACATTTGGGAAAAAACATAACATGTGTGCCGGCTTGCCATATTCAACACGGACACAAAATACGGGACGGATCTTTGTCCCAGTATTAAAAGATGACATATTTTTTTTAATGTCGACCAGTCTGGACGAGTAGCAACCGTACTCGATTGATGAATCTCAAATCTAAATGAGTTATGAATTCCGGAAGCTGGTCACATAAACTTGAAAGGTGCCCCTTTTAATGTGTTTATTCGCTCTGATTTGTCTTACCTTTAGAATGTTCAGTCCGTATTCAACACGTCCCTTGAAACACAGCTCAGCTCGGAATATATCGTTGTTGAATGCAAACATTCCTACATGTAGTTCTGCCCACGCTTTGTCTAGTATGTCGACTTTCGCCTGTGCTAGCAGAGGGTCTGAAATATTTCCATTGTGGAAATGAGGATTGTTCACATCAACCTTGATCTTGCGCAATGTAAGAAGCAGAGGAAGACGTTGTTGTTGTATACTTAATATTTATTATATACCATGTATCTCAGTAATGTGGTTTTATGATTATTTAGTGTAACGTTTCCGTATTACGGAGCGTAAATAGACTAAGGCTGAAAAAAGCATAAAGGTATATTCGCTTCACATTGTGTAAATACTATTTTAACACATGTAAAATTATTAAATATTACTGGGGTAATATGTGTTATCATGTTTCATAATTTTACATCAATTAACCTTGAGCTATTCAAACAATTGTAATTGTATGCACACTCATGAACGAAGAAGTAGACCCTAATTTGGTAGTGTCGAAATACTGTTATTATTATTATTATTATTATTATTATTATTATTATTATTATTATTATTATTATTATTATTATTATTATTATTATTATTGTTATTGTTAGTGTTATTGTTGTTGTTGTTGTTGTTGTTGTTGTTGTTGTTGTTGTTGTTGTTGTTGTTGTTGTTGTTGTTGTTGTTGTTGTCGGTGTCGTTGTTGTTGTTGTTGTTGTTGTTGTTGTTGTTGTTGTTATTATTATTATTATTATTATTATTATTATTATTATTATTATTATTATTATTATTATTATTATTATTATTATTATTATATTGTTATTAACTTTTACGACATAAGTGTGAGTAGATATACAGAAGCGAAATATAGTCAAATCATGCAATGTTTTAATTGTTTTGCATTCTGTGTGTAATAAACCAGTCAAAAAGTGAAACTCACTAATCTGGACGTCCATCATATTCTTGATGCTCACACCAAACGAAGCTCCCATGTTGCTCCCGCCAGCGTGTTCCGCCCAGTTTACGGAGGGGAGCTCCCGGTGGAACGTGAATCCTTGCCAGATGCGAGAGCGTGAATTGGACAGACTTCTCTTCATGCGACTATGCTCAACTTGTGTTGTATTAAGAGACCTTTATGGGAATTTACACAAAGTAGTTGCATTAATAACATGTATATTACTAAATATTATATATATATATATATATATATATATATATATATATATATATATATATATATATATATATATACATATGTAGGATGTTACTGACCTGGCGTAGACGGGGTCGAGTAAAGTGTGGATGTTACTGACCTGATATAGACGGAGTCGAGTAAAGTGTGGATGTTACTGAACTGGCGGAGATGGTGTCGAGTAAAGTGTGGATGTTACTGACCTGGCGTAGAATGGGTCGAGTAAAGGGCGGATGTTACTAACCTGGTGTAGAATGGGTCGAGTAAAGTGTGGAAGTTACTGACCTGGCGTAGAATGGGTAGAGTAAAGTGTGGATGTTACTGATCTGGCGTAGAATGGGTCGAGTAAAGTGCGGATGTTACTGACCTGGCGTAGAATGGGTCGAGTAAAGTGCGGATGTTACTGACCTGGCGTAGAATGGGTCGAGTAAAGTGTGGATGTTACTGACCCGGCGTAGAATGGGTCGAGTCAAGTGTGGAAGTTACTGACCTGGCGTAGAATGGGTAGAGTAAAGTGCGGATGTTACTGACCTGGCGTAGAATGGGTCGAGTAAAGTGTGGATGTTACTGACCTGGCGTAGAATGGGTCGAGTAAAGTGTGGATGTTACTGACCTGGCGTAGAATGGGTCGAGTAAAGTGTGGATGTTACTGACCCGGCGTAGTATGGGTCGAGTAAAGTGTGTATGTTACTGACCTGACGTACACGGGTTCGAGTAAAGTGTGGAGACGGGGTGTAGCAAAGTGTGGATGTTACTGACCTGGCGTAGACGGGGTCGAGTAAAGTGTGCATGTTAATGACCTGACTTAGACGTGGTCCAGTAGAGTGCGGTTGTTACTGACCTGCCGTAGACGGGGTCGAGCAGTGCCCGGATGTCTCCCCCGTGGGGGTGTCTCTTGTAGCCGTTGACCGCCGCCAGACGGACATTCTCCTCCTGGTCCGTCAACGCCACCGACAGCAACACGTCCGCGATCTGGTGGTTATATATTGTGTATATTATACAAAGTGACTTGTTTGCGATTGTTCTCATGTGTGAGCCCAGCCCGCGTGAGGACGGATAATTAAATAACTGTAACTGGCAGTAAATACAAGAATTCGACTTCCACCAGATGGCGTCACGGTAGAAACAGTTTTCTGGCACCGGCACCGGCACCGGCACCGGCACCGGCACCGGCACCGGCACCGGCACCGGCACCGGCACCGGCACCGGCACCGGCACCGGCACCGGCACCGGCACCGGCACCGGCACCGGCACCGGCACCGGCACCGGCACCGGCACCGGCACCGGCACCGGCACCGGCACCGGCACCGGCACCGGCACCGGCACCGGCACCGGCACCGGCACCGGCACCGGCACCGGCACCGGCACCGGCACCGGCACCGGCACCGGCACCGGCACCGGCACCGGCACCGGCACCGGCACCGGCACCGGCACCGGCACCGGCACCGGCACCGGCACCGGCACCGGCACCGGCACCGGCACCGGCACCGGCACCGGCACCGGCACCGGCACCGGCACCGGCACCGGCACCGGCACCGGCACCGGCACCGGCACCGGCACCGGCACCGGCACCGGCACCGGCACCGGCACCGGCACCGGCACCGGCACCGGCACCGGCACCGGCACCGGCACCGGCACCGGCACCGGCACCGGCACCGGCACCGGCACCGGCACCGGCACCGGCACCGGCACCGGCACCGGCACCGGCACCGGCACCGGCACCGGCACCGGCACCGGCACCGGCACCGGCACCGGCACCGGCACCGGCACCGGCACCGGCACCGGCACCGGCACCGGCACCGGCACCGGCACCGGCACCGGCACCGGCACCGGCACCGGCACCGGCACCGGCACCGGCACCGGCACCGGCACCGGCACCGGCACCGGCACAGGCACAGGCACAGGCACAGGCACAGGCACAGGCACAGGCACAGGCACAGGCACAGGCACAGGCACAGGCACAGGCACAGGCACAGGCACAGGCACAGGCACAGGCACAGGCACAGGCACAGGCACAGGCACAGGCACAGGCACAGGCACAGGGACCGGGACAGGCACAGGGACCGGGACCCGCACCCGCACCCGCACCCGCACCCGCACCCGCACCCGCACCCGCACCCGCACCCGCACCCGCACCCGCACCCGCACCCGCACCCGCACCCGCACCCGCACCCGCACCCGCACCCGCACCCGCACCCGCACCCGCACCCGCACCCGCACCCGCACCCGCACCCGCACCCGCACCCGCACCCGCACCCGCACCCGCACCCGCACCCGCACCCGCACCCGCACCCGCACCCGCACCCGCACCCGCACCCGCACCCGCACCCGCACCCGCACCCGCACCCGCACCCGCACCCGCACCCGCACCCGCACCCGCACCCGCACCCGCACCCGCACCCGCACCCGCACCCGCACCCGCACCCGCACCCGCACCCGCACCCGCACCCGCACCCGCACCCGCACCCGCACCCGCACCCGCACCCGCACCCGCACCCGCACCCGCACCCGCACCCGCACCCGCACCCGCACCCGCACCCGCACCCGCACCCGCACCCGCACCCGCACCCGCACCCGCACCCGCACCCGCACCCGCACCCGCACCCGCACCCGCACCCGCACCCGCACCCGCACCCGCACCCGCACCCGCACCCGCACCCGC
Source organism: Oasisia sp. SBJ-2009 (assembly GCA_964017155.1). Lineage (NCBI taxonomy): Eukaryota > Metazoa > Annelida > Polychaeta > Sabellida > Siboglinidae > Oasisia > Oasisia sp. SBJ-2009. The sequence continues at coordinate 36,290,008 of OZ024865.1, forward strand.
ACCCGCACCCGCACCCGCACCCGCACCCGCACCCGCACCCGCACCCGCACCCGCACCCGCACCCGCACCCGCACCCGCACCCGCACCCGCACCCGCACCCGCACCCGCACCCGCACCCGCACCCGCACCCGCACCCGCACCCGCACCCGCACCCGCACCCGCACCCGCACCCGCACCGGCACCGGCACCGGCACCGGCACCGGCACCGGCACCCGCACCCGCACCCGCACCCGCACCCGCACCCGCACCCGCACCCGCACCCGCACCCGCACCCGCACCCGCACCCGCACCCGCACCCGCACCCGCACCCGCACCCGCACCCGCACCCGCACCCGCACCCGCACCCGCACCCGCACCCGCACCCGCACCCGCACCCGCACCCCACAAAAGGACGAAGTGTTTCCATATTTTCTAGGGGAATAGTTATAATAGTAGGTTACTATTGGAGAAAGTGTACAAGGCAAATATAGGCGAATGATATAGGGGAGACCGGGGCTAGTTGTAACACGGGTAAGTTGTAACAGAGGGCTTGCAGACAAATCTGCTAATGCAAATTATTCTGCAATATGAGAGCATCAATCAATTTGAGCATGTCGGGTGTAATATCACGTAAATCCATCGAAACGCCGTAAAGTTACGCCATTTTATAAGAAAAGAAAACAGTGGTGGTAATGGTGGTGGTGGCGGTGGCGGTGGCGGTGGCGGTGGTGGTGGCGGTGGCGGTGGCGGTGGTGGTGGCGGTGGCGGTGGTCGTGGTGGTAGTAGTAGTAGTATTAGTAGTATGTGTGTTACTATTATAAACGCTTTATATACAAACATTATAGCTTACACTAAGCAAACGTAACGGTATTCGTGCCATTAATATAACATTACCTTAGTGTTTGATCACTCCTATAATACAATTGTTGTTGTTTTGTTTTGTCAAGTACAACTTACGTATTTGTGTTTGTACTTGGCGATGGCGTCGACGGCGCTGGAGCGGAGAGCGATGTGGATGGTGGAGTCGTTCAAGTAGGACTCGAGGTAGCCGAGAGACGAGTCTCGGGCCGCGTTGCCGAGGGCGTGGATGTGAAGTGTCTTCCAGTTCAAGTAGTTGCTTTCTTCCTCCTCAGTCATCGTCGACCGCAACTGGCGATGATTGTACGGATCTGGAATCGTGAATAAGTTTACTTATTAAGCTGGTCTGCTGAACAGTTGAACCTCCCCTAATTGCCATCCTACCTTAATCCTCTAATCACAGTAGCAATTGATACAAGGTCAACGCAATACATGCCAATCTGACGGAACTATTACCTTTGCATAGACTTAGGTTTTGTTAGATAAACAGCACCGTCTTGATTTTAGCATGCAAAGGAAACGTCTTATTGTTACTGCTTTAATTTAAACAAATACGACAATAGTATTGTCGTAGTTGTTGAAATTAAAGCAGTAACAATAAACCGTTTTTATTTTCAATGTGAATACATTTTGATGATTTGTGTACACACCGTGAACACCAATTCTCTGTTCGAGTCGTCTTACGACATTGGTGGCCCACTCTGGCCGCGAATGTTGCACTTTCTTGGCGACCGAAGCCAACACCAGTGTCACCCGGTCATTCACTTGCTGCGTCACTTCCTCCTCTGACAAATAAGAGACATTTCAGACATACACATTGTAAGAAGACGTAGAAATGAAAAGCGCCATACACCGTTATATATAGTATTGATATATAAAGTGTTATAGCATGAAATGTTCAACTGCAACTGAGGTTTGTTAAGTTAAGCCACCTCCAGACAATCTACATATACGCGTATTGGGGTAAAACATAACTAACAATTATCTTGACTAAATGTACTGCTAACACGACCAAATACAAAACTATTGCTATAACATACCTTTAAACTTGTATGTACGATTGAAGACAACATATTCCAAAGTGGAGAAAACGATCTGAAAACAAAACGTCACACTTGGTAGCACGAGAGGTTATAAAAGTTTTGCAAATGATCCTACGTATCAAACTGACAAGTGCATTTGTTATATCTTGTTTTCGCGGGCCCGTTTTTTTAGTATTGTAATACCTACGATGACAGTGTGTATGTGTGCGTTCGCGATTGTGTGCGTGCGTGTTTGTGTTTGCGTGTGTGGGGGGTGGCAAAGTTGAAACAAATAAATGTGTTTTACTACAGAACAAAAGAAAACTAACTCTATAAAAGGGTACTCTATTAGAACAAAAGTACATTTTGAAAAATATACTTGAAAAACAAGTATGAAATAAAATGTACTTGAACATATGCAAGAGTACTTTTCTCATCTAAGTCTTCTAGATGGCCGATGCAGCTGCCTGTTGTGAATAAAGCAAACTATTCACCACATCATTTAGGATGTATAAAACGAAACGAAGGGAATAATTTGTATACTAATGTTTCATTTTGTATGCTTGATACAGTTAACTACTTGAAATGTAATTATTATGGTGCAAGCACAATTGTAGACATGCTGTAAATATGTTTTATTACCAATACAACAACCATCGCATATTCACAGGTAGAATTAGTACTAAGCATTATTACAAAAAAGTTCACAAAAGTGTTATCATTGTGGGTGATGAGCGGACGTGTTGTGAATTTTACATATCTGTTCATTGCAAACGGTGTTTAGAAACATGCTTTTTAAATGCATCTTTTTTATTTATGATAATCAACAAGCGTAACATTCATTAAATAGAAACACTATAAACAAGTTGTAAGTGACATGAAATCGGCTGATATTTAGATCATGTTACATACTGAAACAAGTCTTAATTATTTTCAAACTATCGGTGTTTGCCTAGCGCTTGTGAATTGTGTGTACAGCAGGCAAGGCACAAGAAGACTAATGTTTCAGCTGTTATACTGTAATCAATGCAAGGCGTCATTTGAATGTTAACTCCATTGTTGTACCAGCGGAACAGCCAGCTGTGAGGTGCCGTTTATGAACATTACTTCACGTATCAGGTTCAGCGCCAACATCTAAATTGCACTTATCTCACTGGCATCAACAGAGCCACAAAGCCTACCTTTGTTCATCGGACATAGAAACGCTGCGAGTCAGGATTTTGTATGAGTGTTGCTCCAGTTGCTATTTGTAAAGGAATGAGTGCTGGCGGCAAACAGTGTCATGTTTCCGGTATTGACCATTCGTTAAAAATATTAGAAACTTCGCAAATTTAATTAAACATTTATGAGCACTTCCATCCTAAATTAACTAAATGTAATCATATTCTTATTTTGTTACAAATCAAACTTGTTTCCCAAAAAGTAATTTCTTAGTAAAACAAGTCTAAGGTAATGAAGTAAAAATAATTTGGCGTGTGCGTGCGTGCGTGCGTGCGTGTGTGTGTGTGTGTGCGTTCGTGTGCGTGCGTGTGTGTATGTTTGTGTGTGTCTTTGTGTGAGCATGTGTGTATGTGAGCGTGTGTGCTGTGTATGTGTCAATCTGTGGGTGCGTGCGTGCGCGTGTGTGTTTGCGTTTGTGTGTGCGTATGTGCGTGTGTGCGGGCGTGCGGGCGTGCGCGCGTGTGGGCGTGCGCGCGTGCGGGCGTGCGTATGTGTGAATGTTAATTTTTGTGTTTGTATGCGCCTAGATTTCAGTGTTCTAGTTTGTAGGTTTGTTCGGGTCTGGACAAGACTCATACGTTTGACTTATATAGAAAATCTCTTCAAATTATACATGTTAAATTCGACAGTGGCCCCTGTAACGCCAGTCGGCTTATAGAGTGATGTAATATATTCCGACTCTGTTTACCTCAGGTGCTGGCGCCGACAGGTCGACCAATTGAAAGAGAGCTCTCATCAACAACTCGGCCTCGGGGTGTTTAGTGTGGAAGACATGTTGCATCATGGCCGTGTAACAGTCCGACATGTGAGCCGCGCCCAACGCATCTATCATCGTCTGGCGGGCAACTTCGGACCGACCCTTCTGGAGGTACGTCACTGTCATCTTGTTGATGTCCTCACGTCTAAGATGTCTCAACATCGTGACGATGTGACGGAAGCAAGGCAAGCCGGTGTGTATATCTAAAGACATGATACATTGAACAGTTACATGGGGTATATTGCAGCTGTTGAAATTGGCTGTTTAATTAACATCATTACAATGCATTGATTAATTTAAATAGCAATGTTGTGTGTCAAGTAGGCCAACATATTATGTAAGTCGGTCAGAGGTCAATGTCCAGCAAACATTTGAATATAGAATAAGAAAAGTGTCCTCGTAGGAATTATATAATGATGATGATGATATTAATTTATTTTGACAAACGTTGGCGAATTTGACCGATGTTTCTGAACTGATACAAGCATCTGTAGACAGTGCTAGCAATGTATCATTTTGCGTAGTTATCACATAAAACATCCAAACCGCGCACACGCTTTGACAGTTTAATGTGATGACCGGCTACTGAAATGTGTACGTTGACAGCGGCATTGTTTCGTTGCATCGCTCATAAAGACCAGTCGTCTCAGACTTGTCCACTGGCAATTTGTTATTTATTATTGTTCGCTGCTGCATGAAAACAGCCACTCTAGCGAATTATCGGTGTTTTAATATTGCTTATGATAAATTTAGTCATGCATAATACTTGCGTAATCGCCAAAACTTAAACGGCCTATATTTTTGAAGGGGTGAATTAGAGATAAGATTACCCACCAATATTTAAGGAATGAAAGTGAATTGTACATATCGATTTTTGGACGGGTAGTCAAAAAGTGTTTTTAGCGAGTTTAAATGTCTGTTTTAATTACTTACCCGCTACGCGGGCTTTCACGATGCAACTCATGTTCCCGCTGAATACCTTCTGGATGTCGGACAAAGGGAGCTTCGAAAGCGGCATCTATAACCCACAAAACGAGTCACCACCATCTGGAAATGATTCATACATAATAACCGTCGAGTTAGTACTGATGCGTTCGACATATAAAGAAATGTCCAATATTATTTTTAACATCCATATTGCATTGCATCCATTACATGGTTGGGTAACGTGCAATAATATATAATACAAAGTTAACATGAATGGATAAAACGTATATCCAAATGCTACAACACTATATATATATATATATATATATATATATATATATATATATATATATATATATATATATATATATATATCGATGCTACGTCTCGTTAGCTAAATAAAGTATTATAAATTGTTTTTTTAATGTAGTACTTAATGCCTAGCCAAATAGGAATATGTGAAAAATGGAGATAACGTGAATTACCAGGTAGGCGTAATAATATCATCGTAAGATATAGATTAATAAGTTAAACATGGTAAATTACTTAAACCATTCACATATGTCCGAAGTCGCATGTGCTACTTTAACGACACCAGAGTAATAACAAATGTAAATGCCTGAATTTGTTAAAACTTACACAACCAACATTTGTACTTATACTTTCCATCAGTAAGACAAACCGAACGTCTGTGTGTACATCGTTATATAAGTCGTCTATGTTTTCACATTCTTTCAAGACCCGATGTTTAAATACGTGGCTCACGTTGTTAGATTAACGCGAGAAACAACCAACAGAATGTTGATTGTTACGTACAATGTTGTGTGCATAGCAGGGTACCGTGTGATACAAAAACTGACCGGATCTACTTTTAGCGTTCCATTCTTCATGCTGCTCTGGGGATCTTCTGCATAATTCTTTAGAGTGTCCACAACTGGTTCAGCTCTGACAAACAACAGCACTGATTTGGACGTTCCACCCATTTTAGGCAGGTCTGAAACAATATATTAGTTTACCAACACATTTTTCAAAATATACTACTTTATAAAACATAGCGTATTGTGTATTACATTTATGACATGATTCATTAATGCCGTGTGCAAAAAAGATTTGTCCAGCACAAATGTCTGCCTAGGCATGCAAACCAACTGCCTGCGCAAACATTAATATAATATCATTCTAACAGCTGAGCAAATATTGGGCTTGTGAACACTTAAGTACAAAAACTAGTTAGACCAAGAACCCGGCAGTGACCATGAACAATGACTCTGTTTATGCGTACCTAACTTATTTTGTCAGAACGACTACTCAAACATATTCAAACATACATGGCAAAATTTTTTTTTCTCCGTACATAATTTATATTGTCTAAGCGATTACTCAAAAATATTCAAAGTTTTGATTTGGAGTATTCGTAATAACAGCATAAACTTACTGAATTTGGAATTTCCTTTCTTCAGTGCTTCAAGCGATTCAGGATTTCTTGGTCGGTAGCTACAAAGCAATAATTAAAACATAATTATATATATATATATATATATATATATATATGTATATATATATATATATATATATATATATATATATATATATATATATATATATATATTATACTACTTGGAAATAAATAGTAAACACAAACATAAAAACACACAAACACCAACACTCACGCACATATATGCACGAACCACTGAGAGCAATACTGGCATAAGAGTCTGTTATACACAAACGAATGTAGGAAACATTATTATACTTGGATAATGGTGTCAATAAAAATATAATTCACATTATATATATATATATATATATATATATATATATATATATATATATATATATATATATATATATATCCTACCTCTTAGTAGCTTCGTTCGGTGAGTAAAACATTTCTTTTGTGACAATCTTTATGGGAATGTGCTTCGTCGTATCAAGGTGAATGATCTGAAATGTTGTAAAATCGCAGCACATCAGCTTTACACGTGTCATTTTTTTAAACGAAACATAAAATTAATAACTTATGTAGTGCAAACAAGTGACTCTTAGTTAGTAAAATTATATTCCTAGGAAATATTGTCTTACGTCTTTATATGATTGACCTCCATATTCTGTTAAGTTGTTTATGTTGTTTGCGTGCTTCTATTAATTACTATTATACCTCGTATTCAGTTACACATTATCGGGCAAGAAGGAGATATCTTGTCGATACTACTTTGTCAAAGCTTTCTAGGTTCTTCGTAACGCGCGATTTGCAACAAACCATGGTGGCTAATTATAATATACTCTGTCTGTATTGGGGGCTAAGCCCGGGTCCGATACCTGTGGTGTAGATCATACCTTTTTGTGATCTTGGTCAGCATTATCCAGCACCTTTGTTAGTTTAACCTTTGTGAAGACGATCTCTTCATCCGTTGGATTAGCCTGGTATACTGCAGTGTGGGTACCTGTCAAAACATTAAATGAACCATTATAATTATGTTTACTACATATAACGTAGCAATGACTCTAGTAGTTTTCACACATGGATACGTGTTTAAAATGTATGACTGTAAGATATTTTAAGGTTTGAAATAAAATTAGTCTACTGCATAGCCAATTTACCACTTGCCGGCAGTACCATTTCAAAAAGTCAGTCTGTCAAATCTGTCAATAAACATGTTCGGTTTGTGCATGTATTATGAACGATATTGTCGCAGTTTTTGCATGTCACATGTGTGTTGTTAGTTCTTGCTCCCGCACTCTGTTTATTATTCGGTGGAGTGTGTGTGTGTCAAACATGAATTATGGGCGGTATTGTCGTAACTTTGCATGTCCCGTGTGTATTGTGACTTTTTGTGTCCGTATTCTGATTAGTATTCGGAAAAAAGTTTGTGTGTCAGGTATGAATTATGGATGATGTTGTCGTAGCTTTGCATTTCCCACGTGTTGTCACGTTTGCGCGCCCCCCCCCCCCCCCCCCCGCTGCTGTTGTTTCCCCTGTCATTCACTTTATCATCTGGGAACATAAATCTCACGCAGTGCAGTTTACGCGTGAAGGTAAAATGATCCACTAACCAGTAATTCACAATTTGAGAGCATGCTTTTGACTATACAAATTATGCACATGCAACGAAGATAACAATGTTAGCATTCAAATGTCGTTCTCCCGCGACCGTTTTTTATACAATCCAACCCCACAGGTCACGTGTTACGAATACATCAAATAGTGGCATTGAATGCGTATTCTACCTATTGCATACACTTTCCGCGGAGGGGAAACGAGAGGGTCCCATGCCCGCTATGAGATGTATGCTGGCGAAGCGACTATATTATGGCGTGCGCATTGTTCATAGGAGGTAGTTATACCCAATGGGTCTTAAAATCCCCACTGCGTTTGGCTTCAAGGGCACGGACCGGCCTGCAGCTTTCCGATGACAGAACTGGTGACGCTCTTAATATTTGCAGGATGTGCCCGAAACCAACCGGAACAGTGGATGTATATATGTAGAAACATATATACACTGGCTACTGAACGCATTCAATAATGAATGCTGAAGAACCGTCGAAGCTCAGTGTCGACGGCATGAATGAACTATCTGCCCTGTACAATAATATTATCGGGTGATCAAAGCTTATTAGTCGTTCTGGCAGAGGATCAATCTCGACCTCTGCTTTATATTGCGCGGTCGTGCTGTTAGATCCGTAGACGAAGACACCCGACACAGATATGGACGAGGACAGCCTGCCACGACCGAAGTGGTTCGCGCGCTTTGCCGCTACCTTCCGAACGAGACCACCCATCCCAGATGCTGCGCTAACAGCTTTTCTCGCTCACTCTATTCATAGTACCCCCGGCATTGTAGTCGAACAATGGTAGGGGCGGACAAAGAAAAGCCACAATTTACTGAGTCTGGTAGGAAGTTGCGTCTCGCATGGAAAATTTACAAAACAACGGTCCGAAATGTTAGGTTATTTATGAACCACTATTGTTAAAGGCACAACCTTGTTTACGTAAGCCCCGATTGGACAGTGAATTTTTCAAAAGCGTGTGGGGACGACCCTAAACATAACTACATCCGCTTCCAGAGCATTAAGTAGTTGTGTTTATGCCCGGTCTAGGAAGTTAAACTAGTTTTTAGCTAAAAGCTGCTCAATCCAGGTGTCTGCCCCTCGCCCCCATCCGCGACTATCAAATACCGCGATTGTTTGAAGGGCGCTGGACCCGGAAGATCCCACTGCAACGCTTAAAATGATTACACTGAAGAGCTCAGCACCGACAATAGCAATTGACGTCAATGGAAAATACCGTCCTCTAGTGAGAGTTGAAATGAATACTAGGGTGTTACCTTCCAGCAGGTTCCGGGTTATTTCGATTTACTGAAACTTCCTTCTGTATGACCTTCCTTATTTGCAATGGCGTGATCACATGTCACGCGTGAACTAACCGATCTCCCTGTTTCGCCATAAATTGATGGAAAACGGAAATAAACGTATAAAAAGAACAAACAAATTAACCCAAACTTCTGCCTAACACTTGAAAGCTACCTCGGCTGAATAAAAACCACTCGATTTCCCAAAATCACTCTCTGCCTTCGTGTCTTCTTCCACACGTCTCTCCCGATAAGTAATTAGTAGGCCTGATTATTTAAAAATTAACTCAATATTATTATTATTATTAGTAGTAGTAGTAGTAGTAGTAGTAGTAGTAGTAGTAGTAGTAGTAGTAGTAGTAGTAGTAGTAGTAGTAGTAGTAGTAGTAGTAGTAGTAGCAGTAGCAGTAGCAGTAGCAGTAGCAGTAGCCGTAGCCGTAGCAGTAGCAGTAGCAGTAGCAGTAGCAGTAGCAGTAGCAGCAGCAGCAGCAGCTGTAGCAGTAGCAGTAGCAGCAGCTGTAGCAGTAGCAGTAGCAGTAGCAGTAGCAGTAGCAGTAGCAGCAGCAGCAGCAGCAGCAGCAGCAGCAGCAGTAGTAGTAGTATATTATTATACGCGTTAGTGAATAATGGTGTGTGCACTGAATAGCAATCTTTGTAAATCCCTGGACTCTTAATCTATTTATTAGCTCATTCGTCGTTTTTCGTTCCGCCGCCGTCCACTCGCCTTCTCCGTTGTCTTCCATCTATGCATGTGGGTCATCCGTATCACTGTCGCCGACTGTCCGTGATATAGGCGTTTTACTTGACAGCCTTCTTGACATGTCGGCGCAAGTACCGAACGTCTGTCGCGTTGCATACTCAAAAATCTATTTCGTATTGCCAAAATACAAACAAGTCTGACAAATGCAGCATGCAAGACTCTCGTCCACTCCCTCGTCATATCACAGTTAGACTACGGGAACGCTGTCCTGTATGGCATCTCCGACCGCCTCCTGCACCGCCTTGAGATGGTGCAGCGCTCGGCGGCTAGAGTTGTGCTGCGGGTCAGGCGCGGTGACCGGCGAAGCATGACGGCCGCATTGCAACAACTCCAATTTTTGCCCGTGAAGTACCGCATTGAATACACGCTACTCTACACGGTCGACCGTCGGCGGACATCGCCTCACTAATCACGCCGTACGTGCCACGTCGCGGCACGTACGGCGTAATTAGTGGGACGATGTACAGCACGTTGTTAGCGGTTCTCCGTTACAACCTGGAACGACATGGGCGCCGTTCTTTCTCTCGAGCAGGACACACTCTGTGGAATGAACTACCTGAGGATTTGCGTTCCACAAAGTGCATGAACAAGTTTAAGAGACGTCTTTAGACTTATCATTTCAACATTGCATCCAATGTACAGTTTGTTTTCTACACATTGCACCCTTTTTTATTTTTATTTATTTACTTATTTTTTTATTAGCTCAATTACAGACATGCCATATGATACGGATTACCCGTATCCGATACGGATCTTGGCGGTTTTTAAGTGATACGGCCATACTCCATTTTGATACGGATTTTAACTAAATTATGGAGACATTATTTTTAACCACATTATGTCCTTGCAGTAGCACTATACAGCATAAACGGAAAATGTAGTAATGAAATGTAGTAGCACTATACTGCATAATGGAATAATCGCTTACTGTTAGTGACTACGTAAATCGATTTGAAACGAACGAACTAAACCACCGATTCGGTTTTTGTAGCGCGCAATAAATGGCACGCTGGTAAATTTGTTGTTCTGAAAACTGCGGCAGGTGGCTCAACGGGTGGGAACGGGGGACGTAGCAGGCGCGTGACGATTATGAAAAGCAGTACAGGAAATGGAGCTCGACGCCGAATTCAACATAATCACCTGCATATCTGATTTCAAGATGTTGACGCTTGCCAGTGAAACTTCGATATAAGCGCAAACCGCTGAAATAATTTATTATTATTTGATGACACTGTCTGTTTTGCGGTACGCAGTTTAAACGTTTTGAAGTGAAGTAAAATTTCGTAAATTTTCCAGTTTACTGGCATAAAGTACTACGGCCTTTTCAAAACGGTTTTACCACGTTTTTTCGATGGGTATGTGTTTGGAATGTCATTCGCAACGCATTCACATCCGCAAAAAAGAACTCGGATTAAAAAAGTTATGTTTTGTTTTAATTTAATGTCAAGTCGACGTAAATAAGCCGATGTCACTGGGCGTGGGCAATACATAGCGCTCCCCAGACGCATCACGACCGCAAAGGCGATATCTTGCGATTTGCGAATTTGTCCCCAAAACTAAGGCTACATCATTAATTTATATTCTTTATGATGCAGATATGTTTATTTTAAGCACCAATTTATAAAATGTGGCTAATTGTTTTTTTTCGACTTCGCAATGCACACGCTAGACATCGATTTTGACCAAGCCGGGGTTTTAGGTCCCAATGTGTCTGGACTACGCTAACTGCTCGCGCCATGTGACATCGGCTTATATACGTCGACTCGATGGCATTAAATGTATATAAAACACATAAAAAAGATATATATATCTGACTTCTTTTTAGCGAGAGTGGTGCATCTGGAATGACACATACACATCGAAAAAAAACTATAAAACCCGTGGACAAAACCGTTTTAAAAGGTCTTAATAACTTAGGGCAGTTAATTGGAAGAGCTGCTTAGTGATACGGATTGATACGGATTCTTACTGAATTTTAGGTCAAAAATACGGATTACCATCCTAAAAATGTGGCATGTCTGCAACTAGCATGTCATTTTAATTAATTAATAATTAATAGTTTACAAGTTAAAATATATTTTTATATTTTATTATTAATTACAACTTACACAAATATTGTATTGCTGTAGTCATATGTTAATAATTAACTACTATGTATATTATTATTTATTTACTTATTTATTCT
>OZ024865.1:36307065-36339565 GCA_964017155.1 Oasisia sp. SBJ-2009
AGCAATTACATTTGATGGGAAGTATTCTGTGGGTAATGAAGTAGTAGTTAATTTGTGGTTCATTTTTATGAAAAAGTCCGATACCTGACAACCGGGAAAAACATTCCACATTGTGTTGAAAATCAATATGCCTTTTTGGTTTGGAATGTCCCACACTGTGCTCTCCCGGAAGGTTGAAGCCATATGACGATCATATTTATAGGCCACGTGCATGTGTGTGTGTGTGTGTGTGTGTGTGTGTGTGTGTGTGTGTGTGTGTGTGTGTGTGCGTGCGTGCGTGCGTGCGTGCGTGCGTGCGTGCGTGCGTGTGTTTGTGTGTGTAGGTATGCATATATGTATGTATATGTATGTGTTCGTGTGTGATGAATGTGTACTTTCCGACGGAGGATCATTTATCCATATTGTAAGAAACCACCCGTTAACATTTCAGATCGATTTGAAAAGAGCGACTGAACACGATTAATTCCGAGATCGACAGCGCTATTGACTTCCTAATAGAATTGAGTACCATTACTGTAGCACCCTGTGCATCAGACTCCGTCCAGGGTAGTTTATTTAACACTGCAGATTGGTCGATGGTAATTTATGTCGCTTTGAAAAATATACAGTTGAGACAAGGAATTTCAATAAATTATACAGCCCAAACCACATTTGGCAGTTTGAATACAAACGCCAGTGACGCCCATGTTGACAGCACATATGCGTGTCCAGTAGAACCGGACGCTCTTGAGACATATGTTGGCGGAATACGTTAAGTGCGCATGCGTACACAAATTACTAACACATGTCTCATTATAAGACATTGTCATTCATCTGGGGTGCGACCGGAAAAATATTCCAGACTGTTATGAACATCCTTCTTGGTTTTGAATATCCCACACTTAACTGTGCTTTCACGGAAGGTTGAAGCCATATAACGATCCTATTTAGTGGTCACGTGCATGTAGATAAATATATGTGTATGTGTGGGTGGGTGTATATATGTATGTATGAATGTATGTATGCATGTATGTATGCATGTGTGTATGTATGTATGTATGTATGTATGTATGTATGTATGTATGTATGTATGTATGTATGTATGTATGTATGTATGTATGTATGTATGTATGTATGTGTGTATGTATGTATGTATGTATGTATGTATGTATGTATGTATGTATGTATGTATGTATGTATGTATGTATGTACGTGTGTTTGTATGCGTGTATGTGTGTATGAGTATGTATATATGCGTGTGTGCATATTTGCGCGTTTGCGCATGTTGGTTTGTGTGTGTGTGCGTGCGTGCGTGCGTGCGTGCGTGTGTGTATATGTGTATGTGTGTGATGAATTTGTGCCATCCAAAGGAGGTTTATTTATCCACATTGTAACCACGCGTTATGAGTTTAGTTTAGTGTAGGTTTAGTTTAGTTTTAGTTTAGTGTAGGATGACAACAGGTGCAAGGGCGATTAATTCCGACACAGCGCTATTTACTTCCTAGTAGAATTGAGTACCATTACTGTCGCACCCTCTGCGTCAGACACCGCCCAGGATAGTTTATTTAACACTGTTGAGTGGTCGATGGAAATAAATTTCGCTTTGGGAAATCCATAGTTGACACAAGGAAGTTCAATATAGTTCACACTACAAACCACATTTTGCAGGTTGAATAGAAACGCAGGTGACGCCCATGTTGACATCTTATACGTGTCTAGTAGAACCTGACGCTCTTGAGACGTGTGTTGATAGAATAGGTTAAGTACGCATGCGTATGCAAATTACTAACACATTCATTATAAACCACTGTCGAATATCTGGGGTAACGCCTGTAGGCACACCTCAACCACAAAATATCCTTTAGCTGCGGAATGTCGTGGTCGATGTTCCCTTCTGGTAACCGATGGTTCATATTACGGTATTTCAACAAGGTTGTGGTGATTTGGTTGTGCCGTTTGAATAATTCGTTTACTCCAATCCAAAATACGATGGCTAAATGACACATATATTAATTTAATGTCAACCTGTACAAACAACCTACTTGTCTGCCACTTGAAACTGTGTTATTGGCAATAAATCGTTTTAAATAAATTTAACTTATCTTTATTTCTAACACGCATACAAGTTACTGTTGCTCTATTTGAAGTAAATTGGAAAGAAGACATTTCGATGTTAGGAGCTGATCAAACCAAATGCAGGGTATGTGTAATAGCAGCATACAGTGATCAAATAAATTCAAGTTGAGAAGTAATCGATTAATAGTTAAGTAAGTCAGCTAAAACAGGGCGTCTACTTGATATACACATGCGTAACGTTATACAACGAGAACAATGTAGTACTATGCTCTGTATAATATATATATATATATATATATATATATATATATATATATATATATATATATATATACATATAATTATATATATATATATATATATACATATAATTATATATATATATATATATATATATATATATATATATATATATATAATTGTTTATTAAAAATATAATTGTTACTTATAAAATAAAAAAACACAACACAGAGAATAAGCCGGTCTAGCCTTTGATTTATTCCATGTGTAGGCCGATTGGACGTCAACTCACTTACACGCCCTTACATCGACGCCGTTTACTTGACGTTTGCCGACCGTCACGTCTACGGCTTGTCCAAATGCCTGGACGTGATGAGTAATATGCACTATTTGGTAGCTTCGGAAATTTTTTTGTCTGCCGATGCAACTTGGCTTATAAATAGTGTGTGATTAGTTTAGACGTTTACAAACTGGACGTGTACATAGTTATTGCAGACACTCTATTATGCTGCGGTATTTTTGGATTGGGAATAATGGGCTGTTCTCCCTATCGCAGGGTTGACGTAGACTCAAATTCGGTCTGGCGCATATCCTCTTTCATTGTCTGCGACCGGTTCGCTTTTGTAACTACCGCAAACCTTTGTTGGCCTGAATTCAACTTTGTAAAATCCTATTTCTTTAATCTGCCCTTTGTATGCCCCTTTTCTGAATACAAAAGACATGAAAAAGCGGCTTCTAATTTGAATCAAGAAGCTCTGCCGAAATAGAGAATGTGGCATTGTTTGCCACTGACAACCGACATCCAATTGTCATGTTTGTGTATTAGATAACACAAAGCATGACAATTACGATTGTTACGCTTTGTGTTTCGTAGACGTTATCATGTTACTGATAGCAGCGTTGTATGGACAGATTGTCAGTGGTCGTAGAATAAGGTGATAGAAACGTGAGTTTGAACGGTTGTAGACATTATAGTAACACATAGAACCCGACGACGTTATGCACATATAAAGCAACGCATATTTTATAATATATTATTATATATATATATATATATTATTATATAATATATTATAATATATATATATATATATATATATATATATATATATATATATATATATATATATATATATATATATATATATATAATGCCCGATATATATATATATATATATATATATATATATACATATACATATATATATATATATTTGTATATATATATATATATATATATATATATATATATATATATATAGATGATGTGTGGTAAGTAACAACATATTTAAAATGCTATACTAGTTATCAATAGAGCTTATCAACCATCCTTTGCTGCTACATGTTTTGGCCCGAAATGTTCAGGCGGAAATCACTGTAAAGAGGCATTGGAAAAACAACTGACTAATATAAAATTAACATATAAAACCATTATATTTTTATTGGACGGACATTCCTGTTTTGGCAGCAGTAATGCGGTTTCAGAAAACCCAGGTTAGATAGCATGTTGATCAATATCAATTCATCGGAACCTATCATTGCAATGCAGCGAATTCACTTTGTGTTAAACAAATTTGGAAATTCGCGTTGAATCAATTGCGTAGTTGTTGAAGAGTTGAGTTGAGTTCAGTTCAGTTTAGATTATTACCACGTAGCATTAAAAATGTACGAGACGATACATGCACATGTTCCTGCCACCATGTTGTATATGTAAACGATACAAACAGAAACATCATAAGGCTACGCTACACAAGTGTAAATGTTGCAGCCACCTGTTAACATATTTGAGAAAATCGACCATATCCTGAAATGGTAACTTGGTAACATCATGATATTAATATCGTTTGAACATCACCTTAAACCGAAATTGTACATAAAACAAATAAACAAAATTTACTGGTGACACTCAAATAACTGACAATTATAAGTCATATAAATATATTACCAATTTACTATGTATTTATTTATTAATAAATTAGTAACAAATAACCATGGCGACACGAGACAACAATCTGTAAAGAAAACCTCCCAAGGCACGTAACAATTTAAAATAAATCCTTGGGTTAGACAATAAGTTGGCATTCAAAGCGTTATTCTGAACTCCAAGGCCAGCGTCAAGTCATACGACGACAGTCATTGTGAAATTATCACCACCCACACCGGTGAGTCAGACTAATGGGTTTTCAAAACGTGTGAAACTGGATGCGTCTCGTTCCCGTCTGTTGTATTCAATTCCTTGACGAAGCATGCGTATTTGTCGTAACCAGCTTATGTCTGCCAGACCTGAAGGTTATATTTATCCCGCCTTATGTCGTAACAGGCTGTGTATGCAGAGTCCTGCACTCACCGAACCAGTCTCAAGAATCTATTTTACTGTTAAAACTGTCACCTACTCCACTGTGTGAACTGTCACCTACTCCACTGTGAGAACTGTCACTTACTCCACTGTGAGAACTGTCACCTACTCCACTGTGAGAACTGTCACCTACTCCACTGTGAGAACTGTCACTTACTCCACTGTGAGAACTGTCACCTACTCCACTGTGAGAACTGTCACCTACTCCACTGTGAGAACTGTCACTTACTCCACTGTGAGAACTGTCACTTACTCCACTGTGAGAACTGTCACCTACTCCTCTGTGAGAACTGTCACTTACTCCACTGTGAGAACTGTCACCTACTCCACTGTAAGAAATGTCACCTACTCCACTGTGAGAACTGCCACCTACTCCACTGTGAGAACTGTCACCTACTCCATTGTGAGAACTGTCTCCTACTCCACTGTCAGAACTGTCTCCTACTCCACTGTCAGAACTGTCACCTACTCCACTGTGAGAACTGTCACCTACTCCACTGTCAGAACTGTCACCTACTCCACTGCGAGAACTGTCACCTACTCCACTGCGAGAACTGTCACCTACTCCACTGTGAGAACTGTCACCTACTCCACTGTAAGAAATGTCACCTACTCCACTGTGAGAACTGTCACCTACTCCACTGTGAGAACTGTCACCTACTCCACTGTAAGAAATGTCACCTACTCCACTGTCAGAACTGTCACCTACTCCACTGTAAGAACTGTCACCTACTCCACTGTGAGAACTGTCACCTACTCCACTGTCAGAAGTGTCACCTACTCCACTGTCAGAACTGTCACCTACTCCACTGTCAGAACTGTCACCTACTCCACTGTCAGAACTGTCACCTACTCCACTGTCAGAACTGTCACCTACTCCACTGTCAGAACTGTCTCCTACTCCACTGTCAGAACTGTCTCCTACTCCACTGTCAGAACTGTCTCCTACTCCACTGTCAGAACTGTCTCCTACTCCACTGTAAGAACTGTCTCCTACTCCACTGTCAGAACTGTCTCCTACTCCACTGTCAGAACTGTCTCCTACTCCACTGTCAGAGCTGTCTCCTACTCCACTGTAAGAACTGTCTCCTACTCCACTGTCAGAACTGTCACCTACTCCACTGTCAGAACTGTCTCCTACTCCACTGTCAGAACTGTCACCTACTCCACTGTCAGAACTGTCTCCTACTCCACTGTCAGAACTGTCTCCTAATCCACTGTCAGAACTGTCTCCTACTCCACTGTCAGAACTGTCTCCTAATCCACTGTCAGAACTGTCTCCTACTCCACTGTCAGAACTGTCTCCTACTCCACTGTCAGAACTGTCTCCTACTCCACTGTCAGAACTGTCTCCTACTCCACTGTAAGAACTGTCTCCTACTCCACTGTCAGAACTGTCTCCTACTCCACTGTCAGAACTGTCTCCTACTCCACTGTCAGAACTGTCTCCTACTCCACTGTAAGAACTGTCTCCTACTCCACTGTCAGAACTGTCACCTACTCCACTGTCAGAACTGTCTCCTACTCCACTGTCAGAACTGTCACCTACTCCACTGTCAGAACTGTCTCCTACTCCACTGTCAGAACTGTCTCCTAATCCACTGTCAGAACTGTCTCCTACTCCACTGTCAGAACTATCTCCTACTCCACTGTCAGAACTGTCTCCTACTCCACTGTCAGAACTGTCTCCTACTCCACTGTCAGAACTGTCACCTACTCCACTGTCAGAACTGTCTCCTACTCCACTGTCAGGACTGTCTCCTAATCCACAGTCAGAACTGTCTCCTACTCCACTGTCAGAACTGTCTCCTAATCCACTGTCAGAACTGTCTCCTACTCCACTGTCAGAACTGTCTCCTACTCCACTGTCAGAACTGTCTCCTACTCCACTGTCAGAACTGTCTCCTACTCCACTGTAAGAACTGTCTCCTACTCCACTGTCAGAACTGTCTCCTACTCCACTGTCAGAACTGTCTCCTACTCCACTGTCAGAACTGTCTCCTACTCCACTGTAAGAACTGTCTCCTACTCCACTGTCAGAACTGTCACCTACTCCACTGTCAGAACTGTCTCCTACTCCACTGTCAGAACTGTCACCTACTCCACTGTCAGAACTGTCTCCTACTCCACTGTCAGAACTGTCTCCTACTCCACTGTCAGAACTATCTCCTACTCCACTGTAAGAACTGTCTCCTACTCCACTGTCAGAACTGTCACCTACTCCACTGTCAGAACTGTCTCCTACTCCACTGTCAGAACTGTCACCTACTCCACTGTCAGAACTGTCTCCTACTCCACTGTCAGAACTGTCTCCTAATCCACTGTCAGAACTGTCTCCTACTCCACTGTCAGAACTGTCTCCTAATCCACTGTCAGAACTGTCTCCTACTCCACTGTCAGAACTGTCTCCTACTCCACTGTCAGAACTGTCTCCTACTCCACTGTCAGAACTGTCTCCTACTCCACTGTAAGAACTGTCTCCTACTCCACTGTCAGAACTGTCACCTACTCCACTGTGAGAACTGTCACTTACTCCACTGTGAGAACTGTCACCTACTCCACTGTGAGAACTGTCACCTACTCCACTGTGAGAACTGTCACTTACTCCACTGTGAGAACTGTCACCTACTCCACTGTGAGAACTGTCACCTACTCCACTGTGAGAACTGTCACTTACTCCACTGTGAGAACTGTCACTTACTCCACTGTGAGAACTGTCACCTACTCCTCTGTGAGAACTGTCACTTTCTCCACTGTGAGAACTGTCACCTACTTCACTGTGAGAACTGTCACCTACTCCACTGTAAGAAATGTCACCTACTCCACTGTGAGAACTGCCACCTACTCCACTGTGAGAACTGTCACCTACTCCATTGTGAGAACTGTCTCCTACTCCACTGTCAGAACTGTCTCCTACTCCACTGTCAGAACTGTCACCTACTCCACTGTGAGAACTGTCACCTACTCCACTGTCAGAACTGTCACCTACTCCACTGCGAGAACTGTCACCTACTCCACTGCGAGAACTGTCACCTACTCCACTGTGAGAACTGTCACCTACTCCACTGTAAGAAATGTCACCTACTCCACTGTGAGAACTGTCACCTACTCCACTGTGAGAACTGTCACCTACTCCACTGTAAGAAATGTCACCTACTCCACTGTCAGAACTGTCACCTACTCCACTGTAAGAACTGTCACCTACTCCACTGTGAGAACTGTCACCTACTCCACTGTCAGAAGTGTCACCTACTGCACTGTCAGAACTGTCACCTACTCCACTGTCAGAACTGTCACCTACTCCACTGTAAGAAATGTCACCTACTCCACTGTGAGAACTGTCACCTACTCCACTGTAAGAAATGTCACCTACTCCACTGTGAGAACTGTCACCTACTCCACTGTGAGAACTGTCACCTACTCCACTGTAAGAACTGTCACCTACTCCACTGTCAGAACTGTCACCTACTCCACTGTAAGAACTGTCACCTACTCCACTGTCAGAACTGTCACCTACTCCACTGTCAGAACTGTCACCTACTCCACTGTCAGAACTGTCACCTACTCCACTGTCAGAACTGTCACCTACTCCACTGTCAGAACTGTCTCCTACTCCACTGTCAGAACTGTCTCCTACTCCACTGTCAGAACTGTCTCCTACTCCACTGTCAGAACTGTCTCCTACTCCTCTGTGAGAACTGTCACTTACTCCACTGTGAGAACTGTCACCTACTTCACTGTGAGAACTGTCACCTACTCCACTGTAAGAAATGTCACCTACTCCACTGTGAGAACTGCCACCTACTCCACTGTGAGAACTGTCACCTACTCCATTGTGAGAACTGTCTCCTACTCCACTTTCAGAACTGTCTCCTACTCCACTGTCAGAACTGTCACCTACTCCACTGTGAGAACTGTCACCTACTCCACTGTCAGAACTGTCACCTACTCCACTGCGAGAACTGTCACCTACTCCACTGCGAGAACTGTCACCTACTCCACTGTGAGAACTGTCACCTACTCCACTGTAAGAAATATCACCTACTCCACTGTGAGAACTGTCACCTACTCCACTGTGAGAACTGTCACCTACTCCACTGTAAGAAATGTCACCTACTCCACTGTCAGAACTGTCACCTACTCCACTGTAAGAACTGTCACCTACTCCACTGTGAGAACTGTCACCTACTCCACTGTCAGAAGTGTCACCTACTCCACTGTCAGAACTGTCACCTACTCCACTGTCAGAACTGTCACCTACTCCACTGTAAGAAATGTCACCTACTCCACTGTGAGAACTGTCACCTACTCCACTGTAAGAAATGTCACCTATTCCACTGTGAGAACTGTCACCTACTCCACTGTGAGAACTGTCACCTACTCCACTGTAAGAACTGTCACCTACTCCACTGTCAGAACTGTCACCTACTCCACTGTAAGAACTGTCACCTACTCCACTGTCAGAACTGTCACCTACTCCACTGTCAGAACTGTCACCTACTCCACTGTCAGAACTGTCACCTACTCCACTGTCAGAACTGTCACCTACTCCACTGTCAGAACTGTCTCCTACTCCACTGTCAGAACTGTCTCCTACTCCACTGTCAGAACTGTCTCCTACTCCACTGTCAGAACTGTCACCTACTCCACTGTAAGAACTGTCTCCTACTCCACTGTCAGAACTGTCTCCTACTCCACTGTCAGAACTGTCTCCTACTCCACTGTCAGAACTGTCTCCTACTCCACTGTAAGAACTGTCTCCTACTCCACTGTCAGAACTGTCACCTACTCCACTGTCAGAACTGTCTCCTACTCCACTGTCAGAACTGTCACCTACTCCACTGTCAGAACTGTCTCCTACTCCACTGTCAGAACTGTCTCCTAATCCACTGTCAGAACTGTCTCCTACTCCACTGTCAGAACTATCTCCTACTCCACTGTCAGAACTGTCTCCTACTCCACTGTCAGAACTGTCTCCTACTCCACTGTCAGAACTGTCACCTACTCCACTGTCAGAACTGTCTCCTACTCCACTGTCAGAACTGTCTCCTAATCCACTGTCAGAACTGTCTCCTACTCCACTGTCAGAACTGTCTCCTAATCCACTGTCAGAACTGTCTCCTACTCCACTGTCAGAACTGTCTCCTACTCCACTGTCAGAACTGTCTCCTACTCCACTGTCAGAACTGTCTCCTACTCCACTGTAAGAACTGTCTCCTACTCCACTGTCAGAACTGTCTCCTACTCCACTGTCAGAACTGTCTCCTACTCCACTGTCAGAACTGTCTCCTACTCCACTGTAAGAACTGTCTCCTACTCCACTGTCAGAACTGTCACCTACTCCACTGTCAGAACTGTCTCCTACTCCACTGTCAGAACTGTCACC
The DNA here is from genome assembly GCA_964017155.1 of Oasisia sp. SBJ-2009. Classification (NCBI taxonomy): domain Eukaryota; kingdom Metazoa; phylum Annelida; class Polychaeta; order Sabellida; family Siboglinidae; genus Oasisia; species Oasisia sp. SBJ-2009. The sequence goes on from OZ024865.1 coordinate 36,317,103, forward strand.
TACTCCACTGTCAGAACTGTCTCCTACTCCACTGTCAGAACTGTCTCCTACTCCACTGTCAGAACTATCTCCTACTCCACTGTCAGAACTGTCTCCTACTCCACTGTCAGAACTGTCTCCTACTCCACTGTCAGAACTATCTCCTACTCCACTGTCAGAACTGTCACCTACTCCACTGTCAGAACTGTCACCTACTCCACTGTAAGAAATGTCACCTACTCCACTGTGAGAACTGTCACCTACTCCACTGTAAGAAATGTCACCTACTCCACTGTGAGAACTGTCACCTACTCCACTGTGAGAACTGTCACCTACTCCACTGTAAGAACTGTCACCTACTCCACTGTCAGAACTGTCACCTACTCCACTGTAAGAACTGTCACCTACTCCACTGTCAGAACTGTCACCTACTCCACTGTCAGAACTGTCACCTACACCACTGTCAGAACTGTCACCTACTCCACTGTCAGAACTGTCACCTACTCCACTGTCAGAACTGTCTCCTACTCCACTGTCAGAACTGTCTCCTACTCCACTGTCAGAACTGTCTCCTACTCCACTGTCAGAACTGTCTCCTACTCCACTGTCAGAACTGTCTCCTACTCCACTGTCAGAACTGTCTCCTACTCCACTGTCAGAACTGTCTCCTACTCCACTGTCAGAACTGTCTCCTACTCCACTGTCAGAACTGTCACCTACTCCACTGTCAGAACTGTCTCCTACTCCACTGTCAGAACTGTCTCCTAATCCACTGTCAGAACTGTCTCCTACTCCACTGTCAGAACTGTCTCCTAATCCACTGTCAGAACTGTCTCCTACTCCACTGTCAGAACTGTCTCCTACTCCACTGTCAGAACTGTCTCCTACTCCACTGTCAGAACTGTCTCCTACTCCACTGTAAGAACTGTCTCCTACTCCACTGTCAGAACTGTCTCCTACTCCACTGTCAGAACTGTCTCCTACTCCACTGTCAGAACTGTCTCCTACTCCACTGTAAGAACTGTCTCCTACTCCACTGTCAGAACTGTCTCCTACTCCACTGTCAGAACTGTCTCCTACTCCACTGTAAGAACTGTCTCCTACTCCACTGTAAGAACTGTCTCCTACTCCACTGTCAGAACTGTCTCCTACTCCACTGTCAGAACTGTCTCCTACTCCACTGTAAGAACTGTCTCCTACTCCACTGTAAGAACTGTCTCCTACTCCACTGTCAGAACTGTCTCCTACTCCACTGTCAGAACTGTCTCCTACTCCACTGTCAGAACTGTCTCCTACTCCACTGTAAGAACTGTCTCCTACTCCACTGTCAGAACTGTCACCTACTCCACTGTCAGAACTGTCTCCTACTCCACTGTCAGAACTGTCACCTACTCCACTGTCAGAACTGTCTCCTACTCCACTGTCAGAACTGTCTCCTACTCCACTGTCAGAACTGTCTCCTACTCCACTGTCAGAACTGTCTCCTACTCCACTGTCAGAACTGTCTCCTACTCCACTGTCAGAACTGTCTCCTAATCCACTGTCAGAACTGTCTCCTACTCCACTGTCAGAACTGTCTCCTACTCCACTGTCAGAACTGTCTCCTACTCCACTGTCAGAACTGTCTCCTACTCCACTGTAAGAACTGTCTCCTACTCCACTGTCAGAACTGTCTCCTACTCCACTGTCAGAACTGTCTCCTACTCCACTGTCAGAACTGTCTCCTACTCCACTGTAAGAACTGTCTCCTACTCCACTGTCAGAACTGTCACCTACTCCACTGTCAGAACTGTCTCCTACTCCACTGTCAGAACTGTCACCTACTCCACTGTCAGAACTGTCTCCTACTCCACTGTCAGAACTGTCTCCTACTCCACTGTCAGAACTATCTCCTACTCCACTGTCAGAACTGTCTCCTACTCCACTGTCAGAACTGTCTCCTACTCCACTGTCAGAACTGTCTCCTACTCCACTGTCAGAATTGTCTCCTACTCCACTGTCAGAACTGTCACCCACTCGGCGATCCTTGTGTACAATAGACGCACAGACAATATAGTTGGTGGATCTTTGTTAATAGTGCTGAGTCCATCAAGAGCCACATGCATCAGCATCTTCGTTCTGCATCCTAACATCCTGTCTTTTATCATTTTCGAAAAGGTTGTGGTGAACGGTTTGATCCAGAATTGTACAATGCGCCCTCTGTGTAAATTGTTATCCCGTTACTTCAAGCGACCACGCGTGCATTTCTCACAACTATGCATCGTTTCTTGCCTTATTCATTTCTATCCTGCCTCGTCTGGTTGTTATATTCCATGAAGTAACATCTGGGAAAGTAACTCACTTGTACATGGACAAATTATATATATATATATATATATATATATATATATATATATATATATATATATATATATATATATAATTTGTCCATTTGTCCATTAATGTGTATATATATATACATGCAATTAACTCTTTAAACTTTTATCTTCCATTAGCCGCCTTCGTCAGGATCTTCCTTTGCTAGCCAGATGGCGGGTCAACCTGGCTGTCTCACGCGGGATTCAGTCGTAGTCCTCTCCTCTGTATTCCACTCACGTGGAGTCTTTTTTATGCAGGCTCTCCACTGTAATTCTATGACACGATGTTCTATCCGCATGGTTAGATATTGATGAGTTGTATTCAACGTTTGTTGAGACTTTCTTTGTTCTCGTGTGAACGTGTGGCTGTTATGTAAGTTATGTATCAGCTGAGATCCCAGTGATGGAAGGAAGATGAAGTTTTACATAAGTGTTGTAGGGCAAGCTATTTAACACAACATAGTGCTGATTGAATAGGTCCAAAAGTGTAGTTTTGTTTACATGAAGACGTGGACTTTTCAAAGATTCTCATGACGATTTTCAAATGTAATATTAAGTATGTTCAGAATATTATGTAATGTTTAGGAAAACCTGACACAACTTTGAAACACAAATCGATAATTTCATTGCGATGATCTGATAACCCAACAGTAACAACTGCTGCTTTAATACTACTACAAGTTGCTATTACAAGCCTTTGCCCATGAATATGAGTAGCGAATGGAAGTGCTGTAGGAAAAGTTTCAGTAACATTAATCAATAACTGAGATTATATTCATAAACAAACCCACCTGTTTAACTTTATTTCTAGAATATCATGAAATTGGTCAATCATTTTTTTTGTTATGGTTTTCATCACCGAAATTCAAAGTCGAAGATAGTGTCTGATTATTATTTCCATATCTTAAGAATGACGCAACCAAACAGTCAGGTGGCATAGCAATTTGAACTAGACAGACCGGATACATATTCCTAGTCTTGTTGGTAATTTCCTTGATAAATAAGATTATAATTTTCCATATGAGTCAGCAAAAAACAATGGGTACATCCATGTTGTATGTATCCCCTGTAGACTCAATATAATTTTATTATAGTGTTTTCCAGACGTTCCTGTGATATATGGAATAGATCAAATAAATGCATCAATTAGTTTTTACCGCATACTTTGTCAGTAACAAATCAAATTGTCATCGTAATCAAACAATAGTTTAGCCAAGTACATTACTTTTCACCCCAATAATTATAATACAACGTGTCAAACACCTTTCTGAAGTGACAGACTAGATAAACTACCATATTTATTTTGTTTTACTTCCTCGGACAATAATCGTTAACCTTTACATTACAGTTAGCAAAAACAGATGAGTCCACCATCCCCTCCTCCATATTAACAGTAATTATCTATTGTTGCTGTTGTGACGATGATGCGGATGCAGGTTATTTGGAGACGACCGTACTTGGCTGACATGTTATGTGTGTGATCGGACATGTGTCGTGCGGGTAAAGAGTGGCGTATCGGAAGTAAACAAAAACTGTATTGTGTCCAGGGGGATGCAATACAATTTTGAGGGCAGCCCTGAATGACGCTAGGCGAAACGAATAGAGGCCACCTAAGGTCACCGTTTGCCGTCGCTGAGTTCCCGGCAGCAGAGGACAACAGCTATCTGGCCGGTGACCTCAAACTGGCAGTTCCGCTGTATTCGTTGACATTGCAATAGGGTTTACTGGTACCTATGTTGGTTATAACGAAATTCACCTAGCTGTAGTTAATTAGGGAGAATTAGGGGCACACATCCGAGCGGGAAGGGCGCAGGCACACAACATTACTATAGGAGAGCCGCAAGGGACACTCCTGGGACCGCCACTGCTCAACGCACACATTGCATCATTATGCATCATTATCCAAATTTATACACAAAAACACCACCACCTATACACAAACGACACTTTCACACCAAACGATCACGCACAGGCGCTCGCACGTGTGGAAATCTGCATACAGGAAGTGAAAACATGGCTGTGTGACAAAGCACTTCTGATGAATGACAACAACTCGCAAGCCATTCTCATCCTCTTGTCAAATCTACGTACGCTAGATATCGCTAAGCCGCGTCAACATATGTGCCAGCTCGTCGACACTTCCCCCGTTATAGGCGATATCGGATGCATCATTGACACATATCTATGTATCTATGTATCTATGTATCTATGTATCTATGTATCTATGTATCTATGTATCTATGTATCTATGTATCTATGTATCTATGTATCTATGTATCTATGTATCTATGTATCTATGTATCTATGTATCTATGTATCTATGTATCTATGTATCTATGTATCTATGTATCTATGTATCTATGTATCTATCTATCTATCTATCTATCTACCTATCTATCTATCTATCTATCTATCTATCTATCTATCTATCTATCTATCTATCTATCTATCTATCTATCTATCTATCTATCTATCTATATATATATATATATATATATATATATATATATATATATATATATATATATATATATATATATATATCGCGACTCGACTATGGCAATGCGATGTTATTCGGAATGTGCGATCGTTGATCGTCAGTCACCTGCACCTTCTGGACAAAGTGCAGCGGTCTGCGGCCCGAATTGCCATGCAGATTCGGCAGGGCGATCGACAGTACACGACGGCAATACTGCGGCCTTTCCACTGGCCACCTGTCAGGAGGCGCATTGAATTCAAGTCACATGTACATGACTATGTCATCAAAATATATTTGAATATATTGTTCTCATATGTGTTTTTCACCTCCCGGTTAGCATCTATATAACTGCCTTGGTACGTTTCTGTTTCCTTCAGTGGACTTTCATTGTGACGGAACAAGGTTTATTACGTTATAATTGGAATTATTTAATTAATTGACGAGCATTACCTTCCAGTCGATTTGATTCTCTGCATGTACAGGGCCTGCTTGAAGAAATCAAGCATGAGGAGATGCGAACACATATGAAAAAAAAAGCTTTTGGATTACATGAACTAACAATGGAGGCGATGAAGGCACTCGGACAAGAAGCAGAAAAATGATGGCAAATGTGCTAAATCATGCCTTGAGAATTGGCATCCGAAATATATTGGGGAAAAGCGTGTTGATTCCAATATAAAACATTAAGGAAACCTTTGAATGATATATAGTGTACTTTCAACAGTTAAACATGGATTGTCGCAGTAATTTCGCACTGCTGGTCGCGTGTTTTGCGTGACAATAATCGTGTTACTTCGTAGACAAGTGAGGTTTATCAACATGTGTTACTCCTATTATTCATGTATGACAGGCTGATGGCTGCGGTCGGGGGTGGAGAGAGGAACATTAGAAAACAAGCAACGCATTGAGGATACTATTGGCCATGTTTGCATTCATCACCATTCGCAATGCCATCCGCTGGAATATCATTGGTTGTTCGGAAACAGACGCCAGTGAAGCGTGTCGAGCGTTGTGTCAACACAGAAGTCCCCGGCTGTGCGCGGCGACAGTCAGATCGTCGGACGTGTGACGACTGCAACTATCACAACAACTTGGCAGCGAGATGTCTGTGTGTGGTCGACTGCTGCTGTTTGTTGTTCTCTTGGCGGTATGTCAGAGTGTTGTGAGAGGATGGGGCGGGGTGAGGGTGAGGACTCCGTCAGTACGTGTTCGTGCTCCGTCAGTACGTGTTCGTGCTCCGTCAGTACGTATTCGTGTTCCGACAATACGTACACCATATCATCCCGGTGGACGCATACGAAATGGGTTTATATGTAAAGAGGTTGACTGCGAATGGGGTGGCTGGTCGGGCTGGGGCGCCTGTAACCATATGTGTGGTAATGCGGGCATACAGTACCGGTACCGTAGCGTATCGAGAAATGCCGAATGCCATGGTGACAGTTGTTCAGGGCCATCCAAAGAAGAGCGACCGTGCAACCGGTTCTGTGTCCACGGCGAGCCGAAGGACGGATACTGCAGCAACTGTACGGCGGACGTATGGGGGACGTGTTGTGACCGACGTGAGTTGTATGTTATATATTATGATAGATGGGATATGTGCCGACAGCACATACACACGCACGCTAGCATGTACACACGTATATACGTATATGTGTATGTGTATGTGTATGTGTATGTGTATGTGTATGTGTATGTGTATGTGTATGTGTATGTGTATGTGTATGTGTACGTGTACGTGTATGTGTATGTGTATGTGTATGTGTATGTGTATGTGTATGTGTATGTGTATGTGTATGTGTATGTGTATGTGTATGTGTATGTGTATGTGTATGTGTATGTGTATGTGTATGTGTATGTGTATGTGTATGTGTATGTGTATGTGTATGTGTATGTGTATGTGTATGTGTATGTGTATGTGTATGTGTATGTGTATGTGTATGTGTATGTGTATGTGTATGTGTATGTGTATGTGTATGTGTATGTGTATGTGTATGTGTATGTGTATGTGTATGTGTATGTGTATGTGTATGTGTATGTGTATGTGTATGTGTATGTGTATGTGTATGTGTATGTGTATGTGTATGTGTATGTGTATGTGTATGTGTATGTGTATGTGTATGTGTATGTGTATGTGTATGTGTATGTGTATGTGTATGTGTATGTGTATGTGTATGTGTATGTGTATGTGTATGTGTATGTGTATGTGTATGTGTATGTGTATGTGTATGTGTATGTGTATGTGTATGTGTATGTGTATGTGTATGTGTATGTGTATGTGTATGTGTATGTGTATGTGTATGTGTATGTGTATGTGTATGTGTATGTGTATGTGTATGTGTATGTGTATGTGTATGTGTATGTGTATGTGTATGTGTATGTGTATGTGTATGTGTATGTGTATGTGTATGTGTATGTGTATGTGTATGTGTATGTGTATGTGTATGTGTATGTGTATGTGTATGTGTATGTGTATGTGCATGTGCATGTGCATGTGCATGTGCATGTGAATGCGCATGCGCATGCGCATGCGCATGCGCATGCGATGCGATGCGATGCGATGCGATGCGATGCGATGCGATGCGATGCGATGCGATGCGATGCGATGCGATGCGATGCGATGCGATGCGATGCGATGCGATGCGATGCGATGCGATGCGATGCGATGCGATGCGATGCGATGCGATGCGATGCGATGCGATGCGATGCTATGCTATGCTATGCTATGCTATGCTATGCTATGCTATGCTATGCTATGCTATGCTATGCTATGCTATGCTATGCTATGCTATGCTATGCTATGCTATGCTATGCTATGCTATGCTATGCTATGCTATGCTATGCTATGCTATGCGATGCGATGCTATGCGATGCTATGCGATGCTATGCGGTGCTATGCGGTGCTATGCGGTGCGATGCTGTGCGGTGCTGTGCGGTGCGGTGCGGTGCGGTGCGGTGCGGTGCGGTGCCGTGCCGTGCCGTGCCGTGCCGTGCCGTGCCTTGCCTTGCCGTGCCGTGCCGTGCCGTGCCGTGCCGTGCCGTGCCGTGCCGTGCCGTGCCGTGCCGTGCCGTGCCGTGCCGTGCCGTGCCGTGCCGTGCCGTGCCGTGCCGTGCCGTGCCGTGCCGTGCCGTGCCGTGCCGTGCCGTGCCGTGCCGTGCCGTGCCGTGCCGTGCCGTGCCGTGCCGTGCCGTGCCGTGCCGTGCCGTGCCGTGCCGTGCCGTGCCGTGCCGTGCCGTGCCGTGCCGTGCCGTGCCGTGCCGTGCCGTGCCGTGCCGTGCCGTGCCGTGCCGTGCCGTGCCGTGCCGTGCCGTGCCGTGCCGTGCCGTGCCGTGTCGTGTCGTGTCGTGTCGTGTCGTGTCGTGTCGTGTCGTGTCGTGTCGTGTCGTGTCGTGTCGTGTCGTGTCGTGTCGTGTCGTGTCGTGTCGTGTCGTGTCGTGTCGTGTCGTGTCGTGTCGTGTCGTGTCGTGTCGTGTCGTGTCGTGTCGTGTCGTGTCGTGTCGTGTCGTGTCGTGTCGTGTCGTGTCGTGTCGTGTCGTGTCGTGTCGTGTCGTGTCGTGTCGTGTCGTGTCGTGTCGTGTCGTGTCGTGTCGTGTCGTGTCGTGTCGTGTCGTGTCGTGTCGTGTCGTGTCGTGTCGTGTCGTGTCGTGTCGTGTCGTGTCGTGTCGTGTCGTGTCGTGTCGTGTCGTGTCGTGTCGTGTCGTGTCGTGTCGTGTCGTGTCGTGTCGTGTCGTGTCGTGTCGTGTCGTGTCGTGTCGTGTCGTGTCGTGTCGTGTCGTGTCGTGTCGTGTCGTGTCGTGTCGTGTCGTGTCGTGTCGTGTCGTGTCGTGTCGTGTCGTGTCGTGTCGTGTCGTGTCGTGTCGTGTCGTGTCGTGTCGTGTCGTGTCGTGTCGTGTCGTGTCGTGTCGTGTCGTGTCGTGTCGTGTCGTGTCGTGTCGTGTCGTGTCGTGTCGTGTCGTGTCGTGTCGTGTCGTGTCGTGTCGTGTCGTGTCATGTCATGTCATGTCATGTCATGTCATGTCATGTCATGTCATGTCATGTCATGTCATGTCATGTCATGTCATGTCATGTTATGATATGATATGATATGTTATGTGGACCCACTTTTCTGCCTGGTTTGCATGTATCAGCTTGACATTATGCTTGAGCAATTCAGCTAGACTATTTCAATAGAGCAGTGGGTTAGGACCTAAGGGCTAATACTTTTCAAAACTATTTGGCGTGGATGACTGATCCTTTTCCCGTGCACCGACGGATAATCCAGATACATAGAAGTACGTTACTTCTATATATCTGGATTGACTTCGGGAACAACGTTTCAGTTGACTTATGCATCATAATGAGTAAAACAAAACTATTTTGCGTTCTAGGACTTAGATGTATTCACATACGTTTGACCAAATGAATCGTTATCAATGCTATGTAAGTGGGGCACGTGTTCACCAAACTCTTTTATTTTCTTAGTTTAGCTTAGGTGTATACATTAGTTAATTGGTACAAGAAATTATAATGTTATTATTATTAGTTTTGCTCCTAATACAACTACTCCAGAATCCTGTTTTAGGCCGGTAGTTTTGCAAATTTAGAACAATTAATATACAACAGGTGTACGTTTTATATGCTTACATTAAACTAACTCACACCAGAAACGTTGGTCTTGTTCTTTCTATTTTATTGTCGTTATAGAAATGTATTAAAATGTGAGAAGTTCGAGGAGAGGCTTGGTGACACCAAGTGTCCATGTGTTTGTTGTCATAGTTTTACCGTATATACAGTCGTGCTAGACTTGCTTGTAGGCTTCACTAGTCGTTATCGTGCCACCAGGCGTGGACTTTTTCCTTCACGCATCATCGTTTGCGATGCGGAGGAACGGTGATGATGGTAATGATGACGATGGCAATGCTTGTAAAACATGTCGCCGCACTCTTTGAATGTTTTTGCCGATATAAAATTGCAATAGTACACATTAGGCGAAGTCTACGCAATTTGCTACATGTACGCTACTATTAAATGATGACTACTTTTAAGGACCCGTGTTGGTGGAACATACGCTTGGGTGGTTATACCGCACGTGTGCATATTGTTTATTGTTGACTAGTCACTGTTGGTTACTTGCAGCGTGCGAGATAATCGACAACTGTCAGCTTCTTAACTGCACCAATGGCACGAACCAACATTGTGACCGTTGCGAGCACGACCACGGCGGGGAGAAGGCGTATCGACTTGTACACAAGGACGGATATAACAACAGAGTGTGTGAAAGTGAGTGCTCATAGCAACGATATAAAGTTGAGATATTTTCACAAAACCTGCTTCACGTATAGATCCCCTTGTTGACAGAATTAGTTCTTTTGGAAAATGGACCCTGGCCTTTCGACGTCTGACCCCTTCATATGTGAGCATGTATATATATATATATATATATATATATATATATATATATATATATATATATATATATATATATTATCATATATTACACCAACACGATTTGAAGGTACGAATCGTCAAATACCTATCGAAAATAGTAGTTTGGGGTACATACAATAGCGCTTATCATCACCACTGATAACTGCCTACATTGGAGACACGTAGTGTTAAGGAACTATCCAGCAGGAATTATAACGAAAAACCCATTAGCATAAACTAATATAGTAATTATTGCAACTAGTTCGATCAATTCTAGATTACATTGCACACAGGTACATAATTACTTCAATTATTGCTTTCCAATGTATTATATGTATTTATATAATTATTATCTATGATAGTAGTCTACCGCAAACCTGCTGAATTATATCGTGAAATAATGATTTTAACAAGTATTATGTAACTGTTAATTAAGGTAAAATACTGCGAAATCGAGACAGTTTAATTGGTCATGCTGCAGAGGTTTTAGATGTATATAAATGATCTGGCTGAATCATCTGTTTCAGAGCTGTGTTCCTGGAGAAACGACAGCACATTCTGTTACCCGGGAAATTGCACGGATGTTCCGTCGAGTTGTCAATGTGCGCCTGGGTTCGGAGGGCCCGACTGCTTGACAAGTGAGTTAACATTGAACACTGTCTTACAGTTTCCAATCATGTCTTTGAATGACACGTTTCTATGTTTTCCTATTTTGTCTCTGCCTGCATGCCTGCCCGCCCGCCCGCCCGCCCGCCCGCCCGCCCGCCCGCCCGCCCGCCCGCCCGCCCGCCCGCCCGCCCGCCCGCCCGCCCGCCCGCCCGCCCGCCCGCCCGCCCGCCCGCCCGCCCGCCCGCCCGCCCGCCCGCCCGCCCGCCCGTCCGTCCGCCCGCCCGCCCGCCCGCCCGCCCGCCCGAACGACCGACCGACCGTCCGTTCGACCGTCCGTTTGTCCGCGCGCAGACAAGCTATTGCAAAAGCATAAATAATAGGCAATATTCGTGACGTGGCTTGTACACAGAAAAGTGAACATCACATGGTTAACACATTTATAAAACAATAATACTAGGCTAAAGAAGAACAAACTGTTAAATACATAAATAAGTTGTAGAATGCTCATATGGTAGAACCCGATAAATGCTACATTAGGCTGTGGAATTTCCATAAGCATTGTTGTATGCACACTCACGTTAGATGTATGTTTTGTTTCAGTCAGCACAAAACCAAGCATCAACTACTGCCTGATCACAGCGGAAGTTGACGTTGGATCTAGCGTAGAGAAAGTGGAGATCAGCTGTGCCGACGAATCCAACCCGGTTGTCTACAGCAACGTCGTCGCCACCACGGTGAAGGTAGGGCCGTGGGCTGCTATTTAATTCATGTTAGTGTTTGGGCACGTGATCTTGCCAAAATCGATCATGATCAATGTCCTTGATGCACACTCACGTGCATACATTTTACAAAATTTAACAAGATTGGCACCTAGGTAATTAACTCTAGATGAAAAGTGGACAAGGAAGCCCTTTGGCTTAACGAGAGTCCAACCTATCTATCTAAATATATCCCTCCCTTCTAAGGTGTATGTCAATTTTATAAATGGACATGAGTGTTCACGTGTGGGCGTTAACTTTACATTATCAAACACCCAACTGTAGCTCACGTTTTGTAATGTCTGCTTTGACTCTCTGGTGCAACGTGAAACGCATGATACAATGTCAATAAAGGTACACACTTTGTGTACCTATTTGTGTTTGTTCGCAAATAATGACACACTGTTCGTGGGAGTCACGACAGTGCTATAATCGAAATAGCAATCGAGAGGGCCGCAAGCGCCAATTTCTGACTTACATCTATGCCGACTAATTAGCCTCACACGCATCATTACAGGGTCTCCTTTTTCTTCCTACGCTCACTTGTGTGAATAACAAACGTGGCGACTGCAATTGTCTGTATCTATAGTTGCATATCACTTGGACACATATATTTGGGGTCTTTCATACTTGTCATACTTGTCAACATTTTCTGGAAGCGCACAAAGAGTGCGTGTGACAGTGGATAATGCACAATGCGTACGCTAAAAGCAAGACAGCCACGGTCAATTAATGACAAGCTTGTGATCGGCAAATCATAGGGTCACGTTGCCAAATACTAAAAATAATACTGTGTAGCACACACTTCCAGCCAACAGGGGTCAGAGTACAGTTATACTTCCTGGTCTGACCCATACGAATGTATTACCTTGATAGTTGTGTCATTTGAGATTGTGAAAACTAATTTATATGACATGGGTACAGTAGGGCAGGCATACTGAGTGAATGAATAGTTTTTCTACAGTTTGCATATCAATACATAATAGGCTTCATCACTATTCCAGTATGTGCATTAAGAGTTGTGCATTAAGAGTTGACTTGGGTTGAGTTGTGATAGGTTTGCTTGGCTTGGCTTGGCTTGGCCTGCCTTGCCTTGCCTTGCCTTGCCTTGCCTTGCCTTGCCTTGCCTTGCCTTGCCTTGCCTTGCCTTGCCTTGCCTTGCCTTGCCTTGCCTTGCCTTGCCTTGCCTTGCCTTGCCTTGCCTTGGCTTGGCTTGGCTTGGCTTGGCTTGGCTTGGCTTGGCTTGGCTTGGCTTGGCGCTTGGCGCTTGGCGCTTGGCGCTTGGCGCTTGGCGCTTGGCGCTTGGCGCTTGGCGCTTGGCGCTTGGCGCTTGGCGCTTGGCGCTTGGCGCTTGGCGCTTAGCGCTTGGCGCTTGGCGCTTGGCGCTTGGCGCTTGGCGCTTGGCTTGGCATAGCATGGCGCTTGGCTTGGCTTGGCTTGGCTTGGCTTGGCTTGGCTTGGCTTGGCTTGGCTTGGCTTGGCTTGGCTTGGCTTGGCTTGGCTTGGCTTGGCTTGGCTTGGCTTGGCTTGGCTTGGCTTGGCTTGGCTTGGCTTGGCTTGGCTTGGCTTGGCTTGGCTTGGCTTGGCTTGGCTTGGTTGGAATGGACCGGACCGCACCGGACCGGACCGCGCCGCGCCGCGCCGCGCCGCGCCGCGCCGCGCCGCGCCGCGCCGCGCCGCGCCGCGCCGCGCCGCGCCGCGCCGCACCGCACCGCACCGCACCGCACCGCACCGCACCGCACCGCACCGCACCGCACCGCACCGCACCGCACCGCACCGCACCGCACCGCACCGCACCGCACCGCACCGCACCGCACCGCACCGCACCGCACCGCACCGCACCGCACCGCACCGCACCGCACCGCACCGCACCGCACCGCACCGCACCGCACCGCACCGCACCGCACCGCACCGCACCGCACCGCACCGCACCGCACCGCACCGCACCGCACCGCACCGCACCGCACCGCACCGCACCGCACCGCACCGCACCGCACCGCACCGCACCGCACCGCACCGCACCGCACCGCACCGCACCGCACCGCACCGCACCGCACCGCACCGCACCGCACCGCACCGCACCGCACCGCACCGCACCGCACCGCACCGCACCGCACCGCACCGCACCGCACCGCACCGCACCGCACCGCACCGCACCGCACCGCACCGCACCGCACCGCACCGCACCGCATAATACCTACGATGGAGCTATTCCCGAATCAGTTTTGCATCATTGGATGACTTTGTAAGGTTGGCATATGTGGCGGTGGAGCACTATTCCCCTTCATGATTTCGTATCTTGTCTAATACGCGACCGTACCATGTATTAGCTTACTTGCAGATCGACTTCAAGACGGCATTCACGGGTCCATCTGCGTCATCCTTCCCGAGAAAGTACTACATCAACGACTTTAAGGTCGGCATCACAGGAGCGACATTCAATTACAATGTCACCCGAGGTAAGTGACACTGAGAAAATGCTACCATTTAGTTGAGCTATATAAAAAAGGCAAGTTTTTATATAGCGCAGTATCCAGTCATCAGGACCGCTCAAAGCGCTTTACACTTTACTTCCCTGACATACCTGTTCACTCAGACACCATCTCGGATTCTCTGGGAAGTATCCAGCCATATTCTACAATTAATGCGCGAAGGCTGCTGGTACACATATCCATCCCTGTCTATAGCCAGGTACTCATTTATTCAACTGAGTGAACTGGAGCAATGTAGAGTGAAAAAACTTGCCCAAGGTTTTAACACCGCAGCCAGGATTTGAACCCGGGTTCTCGTAGTCGAGAGTCCGAAGCTCTACCCCTGAGCCACTGCGCTCTACGATATATATATATATATATATATATATATATATATATATATATATATATATATATATATATATATATACATATATATACATACCAGTCTATCAATGAATTGTTGTGACTTGGCACGGAGTCAACCGTACGTACGAGGTATGTCATTAATATGTATCACATATTAATTACTGTATTACATATTAGTGTACACTAACAGTTGGGCAAATTAAAGATATTTCAGAAATCTCAATGAAGCGCCGCTTAGCGATACGGCCATGCGGTCACATAAATCAGGACACCGTTATACTACACACATATTTTCTTCACCTCATTATAATCGCTAACTCCGTCAAGGGTCACTCCTTTTATTTCAAGTAGCATTTAAATCACGGTAAATACCACATATAGGTTCAAGCTGACACGTACTATGCGAACTATAATACCTAAGACTGCCCATAATGACTATATGAATACTTATTATTCTAGCTTATTATTTTTAATTATTTATCCACACATATACACTTATTGGTTATTTGTGTTAGGCCTATTTATTGTTAATATAGTATATTACGTACGTCCGTATAGTTTTGCTCACGTTTTACAGAACCTCGTTAGTAAGTTTTAGCGCGTTTTTATATATTGATTTAGCTTAACTAATTAAAAGTTTAATAATGTATTAATTCATATTGTATTGCTTATTAATTATTCTTTGCATATATGCCTTGTCTAGGTACGTTTAGTTGTGTCCCTAGTATATGGCGTTCTCGTATTTTATTACCCTCTTATATACAATTTAGTAGCTACTACTTGTCAATACCCTCGAACAGAGGTGCCACCTAGCGGCCAGTAATTGATTTGCATTAACAGCTGGAACCGTCATGTCATTATTACGAATTAGCATCTAAAATACACAAGCCCATTTTAAATGTGTATTGTTGGCACATGGTATTCAAAAATATACGTACACATTGTAGAGTTGTCGACTGGAAACACAACAACCATTGGGGCCACTCACAATTGTCACAATATTTCTGAGTCTAACCCAGAGACAGGTTTACTAGTCTGCAATCTCCAAACTACGACAATGAACCCACCACTTCAGCACGGCGACAGGTTTGAACATTGCTGATATTTGAACACGAGACAGCTCTTGCTCTGACACGAGGCGCTCGCTGCTATTATTTTCTTTCCACTAATAATCAAGCACAACTATGACGTCCTGATTTTGTTTCAAATAAATTGGAACATACTTTGTAATAATCAGGTAAATTTATCTTTTTGTATTACTTCGATTTGCTAACTGTATGCAAACTTCCGCCATGTTTCTGTAAGCAGTATACACAGAGATTGAACATCCGCTTTTCTACAGACTTTATTTCGAAGCAGCGACATCGAATGGCGGCTACGTGACGATCAACAATATCGAGAACAACAAAACTGACCCGGCTAGATACTACTCTGGTCAAACGACAACGCACACAGCCGAGTTGGTCATCGACTTGGTCAAACCGTTCCACTGTTCCGTCGGGTCAACATGCACGGACAACATGTTGGACAGAGGGCCACCTGTCACCAAGTCCGTAAGTTCGAGGAACCTGTCATACGCAGACATGTATTTGCGTACATTCTAGCATAATCGTGTAATTACTGCTGACGACATAAACTATACTGTTGTAACATATTATAAAAGCAGATTGTGTCCTGGAATGCGTAGAAATGTCACATGTTCTTATACTATTTAATAATATTTTTATGATATGCTCCAATCGTAAAGCGTACTCTCTCTCTCTCTCTTTCTTTCTCTCTGTCCGCCCACCCGCCCACCCGCTCGCCCTCATATCCGCCTGGTTCTCTGTATGTGTGCTGCATACGTACATGTAATCTGACGGAACACTTGATCAAATATGTACCTATGAAATTCGTTCTTGCTTATGTAATAATATTTTTCTCAATAATTTTAATATTATATAATTTATGTTCCACCCTTTTCCAGGGTGATCTCTCGCTGCGCTGGGCGGGCTGGAGCGACTCACTGGCTGGAATTGAACAGTACGAACTGGCTGTCTACAAAATGAAGGCGTTTGGATACAAACTCACGCACAACGGGGAAACGGCACTTGTCCGCGAAACACTGAATGCTACCACTCGAGAGTACAATACCACAATAGTCGATCCTGGTAAAAATGTGTTCGATATAGTTAACTTAGGACGAGGTTTATGTTTCGATTGTATGGTGAAGTGATGCATAACACACTACAATCTATGTTCATTCAAACATTCAGTATGCCCAAGTATGTCTTACCGAAACATAAACGACTGTAGAATTCAACAATTCAATCTAGCAACACTGGCTTTGCTGCTATAGAAATTTCTCACGGATGCGAGCTCGGCTAACTATGGTTAAAAGAGCCCGACTCAGCTGCGAGAAAAAGAAACCATGGCGTTGGAAAACAGAAAATGAGCTAAACAAACTTCTTGAAATCATGTAACCAATATGTTTATATCCGAAACACTTTAATTTCAAAACGAAGATATGGTGCAATATTTCCACAGCCAACGTGTAGTTTTTACTGCATAATATGATTTAGTAGCGAATGGACGGAAAACGCCTTTTAAAACTAGTTAATTCATGCCAACCTAACGGGGATGATAATATGCATAATGTATGTAGAAACGTAGCCGTCATTCGTATGTTAGTTTGTTCGCACGTTTTCTGGGTCATATTACCAGGATCGGTTTCATGAAACTTAAGTCCCCTATAGTTTCTCAGAGGCTCGTTGTTGCACAGACTGCTATGTTTTCGTCATGAAAAACATTTCTCTTTATTCACTAAGACACTCATCTTTGCAATAAAAACATCCCTATCGGCTTCGTCAAGCTAACCCACGATCTGTTACCAGGAGTGTACGCCGTGGTGCTTACGGCAGAAGACAACGCCGGCAACCATCAGACCGCCAGACGCTTTCTCATCTTCGACAACGTAAACGTCGTCAGCATCAACACTGCTGAAGATAAACTTCTCGTTGTTAACTCAGCCGCCGAGAACACGTCGTACACCTGGCTGACTTCACTGCAGAACTCAAATAACACAGGAGACCAGGCCAGTAACTCTGTTGGGCTAAGCGTATACAGCTACTGTTTCATAACTTTGATGACAATTCCATTAAGTTTCCGAATGTGTAAACATGGCTACCTGGCGGCGTGTTTGTTTATTTTTATCAAGTAGCCATCGCTGAATTATTGCTACCTGAAATACGATTTCCCCAGACTTTCTATTTACATTTGGATGACAAGCTCTGCCATTTATAAATATATGGCAATTTCAGCAGTTTGAACATCGAATATCGCGCGGTATACACATTTAATATTAATACTTTTTAACAGGTTGGAGTTAATTGGCGAGGCCACTTCGCTAACGTCTTCCACAACACGAACAAGTTTCTAAACGGGAGCGCGCCCAACTCTCCACCAATAGACCCCGGCTACGAGGAGCTGACCGGACAACCACCGGACACCGTCTCTAGGGAGGTGGGCCACTCATGATGTCGTCATATGTTGACATTGACAATTGTTCTGACATACCATTATATTTCCAACACTCTCATGCTGGGTGTACAAATGAACTTCCCCGTGTTTGCAAGCTCATATAAGTAAATTGTATTTTTAATGTATAAATGAATTTGGCTGGAATATAATATCGTCGATATTAATTATAAATAACGCATTATATATTATCAAAACAAGTTCTTGTTAGAAGAAATGTTGCGATCGGAACCGCAGCCTTGGCAGGTATTTCTAGGCTTTCACTTTACTCTCCGAAAAGACGGAATCGCCATTTGTCTTGTTAATGACAGGGCAAACTACTACGTCATTCTTCTCGCAGGCCATCCCCAATGTGAACGGCATTGTGAAATACGAAGTGTCGCGTGCAGTGGACCATGACGGCGGACGTTCTCTCAATAGTTCTGGCAGCTGGAGCAATGTCGATGACTTCCAGGTGAGTTCCTCTTTGTTGTGCAACATTTTGCATAGCCGCGTCACAACAGCTGCAAGAATAGTCATGGGCATATTTATGTTTTATCATGATGTCTGATTGTAATGTACAGGTATTATTCAACAGCACACACACACTTAACATGCCTTTATTGGTAACAAAATGATTACTAACGCTACAAATCATAAGAATAACTGTGTCGTTTATCTCGGTAAAATACCAGCATTCCCTCGTGAAACCGTATTATTTAACATCCTATGTGACCGCGTTAACTGCTCAAAGTGTCCAAAGACATACTGTTCAACAACATCAAGTTTAATTTACCATTCAGAGTGAACAACTCCTGTTGGACATCCCGAGAGAGGACGGTGACTCGGTGCGTGTGTGGGTGAGGGCGACGGACGTGATGGGCAACACGAAGACCGACTCTGTGTTGGTGCACGTCGACTCGTCTCCTCCTGTCATCCAGGACGTCTGGCTGTCTCGACACGGCCGCACCCAACTCACCGTGCACCACTCCACGGATCTCTCCGATCTCAAGTAAGCAGCTTCACCGGGCAATCTCATGAAATTAAATATAACGCAAGTAAATTGCCGTGTGAAATGATGTTGCATTCGTCGTCGAATTTATGGTGCTTTTATACTGTTGTTTAGATTCGAGTTTGAAAGTTACGACTATCATTCTGGTCTTAAAACAATTCACTGGCGACTACACGACTCTGTTGACCTGGATCTGACGCACGGAAGTGGACACGTGGCTGTCCGACGACACAAGGTACGGTGACGGACTTCGAAGTTTATATTAACGCAGTACATGCTCTAATAATTTAAATACGACAGTTGTCATCTGATGAACATGTGTGATGTGTTTTCCACATTTCGTAAGCATTTAACACATTCTGCGCGGTGGACAACGAACAGATCTAAACTGAAACTCAAACCGATAAAACACTCAATTGATGACAGACATCGAGGGCAGCTTCAACACAGAGGGGCAGAACATTAAGAACAAATGAATAACATATGTAAGCGCAATCAGGTGTAGTTTCTATTTCCAGGGAGCTACACCAGATTGTGTAGCTCCTCAGTGCTACTGCATTCCGAAAGACAAAGAATGCTTTTGGCGTAACTTCGAGATCAAGCCTGACATGAGTAAGATGGTCAAGCCGCACGGTGACCACGACTTCGACTACGACCTCGTCATTACGTCGACCAACAACGCCATGTTGACCACCATCTTCACGTACAAGGTACGGAATCATTACACGTACTACTAATATGAACGTACAACATACATTAAATCATAATTTGTGATATGATGCACGTCTACGTGTTTTAACGTATGATATCAGCTACTTATTTCCGTTGATGACAACAGATCACAGTCGACACAACTGCTCCCCACACGGGCGTGGTGTCGGACAGCGAGCAATCGCAACCAGACATCGACTTCCAGCAGGATTTCACGCAGCACGCGTCCTGGCAGGGATTCTTCGACCGCGAGAGTGGAGTCATGTTCTACCAATACGCCTTCTCTGACGCATGTCTCACGGCCAAGGATTTCACAGTGCCACCTACCAGCAATGTATGTATGCATTAAAAAAAAACATAGATAAAATAGAGATACTTTTGTGGGAATGTTAATCATAGCCAATGGATGAAGAGGTTTCGTGTAGTTGAATATTGCTACATTTTTACCATCGCGACTACGCTAGTATTTTATGTAGGAGGTTAGGGTTGAGGTGTCTGAATTTACGCATTGAGCAATGCCTGTTATTCGCAATACCGCATTAACTTTTAATTACCTCAGGTGAACGAGACAACGTTGACGTACGCCAGTAGGACAGTGTCGAGCCCCGGGACCTACCACTGCACTGTCGTCGCCTACAACAAGGCCCTCGAGCCCTCGGAGCCCGTGTGTTCCGACGGCGTCACTGTCGACACGACGGCGCCAGAGATCCACGAAGTGTCCATCGAGAACTCGTGGACAAAGGACGGACTCGTGAAAGACTCGACTGGCCAAGTGTGGTACATTGATAGGAACAGGTTCCGTGTGTTGGCGGAAAAGCCGTCCGACAGTTGCAGGTAATCACATTATTCGAAATAGTTTGTAACGGGTAGGGACTAGTTTGTATTATTCTTGATTCTGTCGTGAAACATTTATTTACCGATTCGTATATACTGGATATGTGGAAAAGCGTTTTTTGTATGTATAAAGAAACATACATACAGTCGAACAACATGTATGTGCACTAGTATATCTGCCAACGCATGGACTTTTGTTCTATCTATTCATAAATAGGCAAAAGGCACGCGAGGAAAGCGACCTATCACAGTTGTATCGGATAAGACAACTGCGGAAGAGTTCCGGAGAAAGCAACATCACTATGTGCAAGAAACCTGCCTTACCCGATAAACCCATCGTCCTCGTCAATAAAGAGAACGTGGTTCGTATGAAAACAGTAATCGGAAAGATATACAATAATAATAATACTAATATTCCTACGCAATATGATATATACTGTGTATCCTTGTCACGCGCACAATTCAAGAACATCAATTTGTTTGTTAATTATGATATAACCAAATGTTTCGCGTTGTCATGTTAGAATGGTGATATGTTTCATATAAGAGCAGACCCGTTAATATTGGGTCGGTTTTTCCCCCGAAGACTGTAGTCCGGTATTTATTTGCGCACATGGGCAGAGGAATAATTATATATTTGTATTTGATTATAAAATAATGCTTAGTCAAACCACCGATCAATGACGTATTCAAATTAACAGCTTAAATGCAATGCTTGCATTTAGTTGGAGTTGTCCTGGTTCGGCTCGGACAATGAGAGTGGCATCCACACGTACGAAGTGGGACTCAGTTCGACGGGATCCGAGGACGTGGATCTGCTGCCGTACACGTCGACTCACGGCCACCGTCACTTCATCACCTGCCACCCGGACCTGATGGACGGACAGACCTTCTACATCCACATCAAGGCCGTCAACAGGGCGGGACAACAGACTGTCCAGGTATGATGTTTACTTTGTCTTACCTGGACACATCAAGGCTATCAACAGGGCACGGCGACATATTGTCCAGGTAAGATGTTTACTTTGTTTTACCTGGACACACCAAGGCCATCAACAGGGCATGACAACAGACTGTATAGGTAAGGTGTTTACTTGATCTTACCTGGCCACACCAAGGCTGTCAACAAGGCAGGACAACAGATGTACAGGTAAGATATTTACTTGATCTTACCTGACCACATCAAGGCTGTCAACAGGGCGGGTCAACAGACTGTCCAGGTAAGATGTTTACTCTATCTCACCTGGCTACATTAAGGACACCAAATGGCCAGGACTACAGCCGAACTAGGTGAAGTGTTTGCTTTTGCTCACCTGACAGCATCAACGTTCTCAACAGAACAGGCCAACATACAATCAAAGTAAGATGCTTTCCTTATCTCTCATCAATTACGGCATTGCTTGAAGCCTATGCTAAGTTATTGGTAAATTGAACGTAGAGCCACACATATGTTGTCTTGTGAATGTCTCAACCATGGCAAAGGTGAATAATGTGTTTGTGTTTGGTACTAAACTGCAACAATTAGCAACGCAGAGGACGATAGCGCGAACAAACTTATAAATACTCGCATCTCAGTATCTGAATGGATGCTCACTTACACGACCACCGATTCAGCGTATAAATACCTACGCGTCAAGTATAATTACGTCTTTGTCCCATGCTATCTAGGTCATCGGGCCCGTGTTGGTGGAAGTTGACGCTCCGACGTTCCTCGGCGACATCTCTCTCTCCGTACAGCGGCAGGACGGTGTGGACTATTTGGTCGCCAAATGGGACAGACTTTCTTTCGAGGCTAACGAACTGAAAGACGGCCTGTTGTATGACATGAACTACGCTGTCGGTAAATATTTGTGACCAAGAACAAAGTAAAATTATGTTGAAACTATTATTGCAAAACATTCATTTCACCAAGTGCAATGGTATACTATATACGATATCGTAGAAACTATTTGATAAGTCAGGTAGATATTTTTAAGGACCGGACC
>OZ024865.1:36344565-36364565 GCA_964017155.1 Oasisia sp. SBJ-2009
TCTCTCACGCACTTGGGCATTCGGTGGACTCTGCCAACAAATGTAACGACTTTCATAACGAATGTGAAATGGGGAATCCAAGTACGGGACACAAGGTATACCGCAATAACGGGTTATATTTCTAACATAACTAGGTTAGTTGCATTAATCGAATTATTAATCGAATTCTATTCTATATTAAGTTGCACGTGGTATTTTACATTACATCGTTGTTGTTTAATATAGTTTCTTGCAGATCCATCGACTTCGTGCTTTGCTTTCAGGACATGTTTCTGTAATTGTTGTTGTTATTGCTGTTGTTGTTGTTGCTGCTGCTGCTGCTGTGGTTGTTGTAAGGTTGTTTCGTTTTCTAGGCAAAGTGCCTGGCAGGAGTTCCACGCGGAGACAGACGCTGGTGGAGTCGACCACGTGATCGCCACCAATATGCACCTGGAGCCTGGACGCCAGTACCGGGCAGTTGTCCAATGTTGTCACCCGGACGGCTGTTTCCTGGTTCGTTACTCTACTAACCGTTAATACTAAGACGTCATTGGCAAATATTCCCTTTGTTTATATCAAACAAGCGGTGGAGCTGTTGTTTAGTAGCTTAGGATGCAGTGATAACAGTTTAATACACTTTAATATTATCATCATGTCGGCCAACGGCAGCCACATATGACGATGGCGCCCTCTTACGGATACATGCATAAGCTAACAAGAACTGCAACTAAACGTAAATACCACATATGTTTGGCTTTCATTTAAGTTGGAATAATCGAATGACTGAAATGCCATCAGCAATTTAATCGGCGTACCTACCTGACCCAAGTTTTCGTTCTATTTATTAGCTTCAGTATTGGCTAGTTAATCGAGGTGCGTCAATGTTGTCGGACCGCTCAGGGACTAAAACTCCAGAAAAGGCTCGCTAGTTGAAAACAGATTTCATGGGACCACACAATCCGTATCAAATTGCACAAGTAACTCAATTCAACGTTGTCGAGTACCGGAAACATCTATAATTAGAACGATAACTATTGATTTCTCCAATTTCAATGTTACTTTCAGCCTCTGTACTCCGATGGCGTGACGGTAACGCCTGATGCCCCGGTGTCGAACGGCTTCACCTCCGTCTCTCTGACTGACACAAATCTCACGTTCACCTGGCATCAATTCGTGGACCCGTCCATACCTTCGTCGGCATCTCCAGGAGCGGTCATCTCCAGGCATGAGTGGACACTGGTGGCCGAAATGGACGAAGGACGCACGGAGTACATCTACCCATGGCGCTTGATTACACACAACAACGCAGATTGTGCAGGAGTCAACGATTTACCAAGCAAAGTGAGGATGGGGTTCATTATTATTTACCACATTTATAATGCGTCCTTTTCATACGGTAAAAGCTTGCTCAAAAGCGCTATATATTATCAATAAAGTGTAAAACAAAACCAAAAATAAAATAAAATCATGACAAAATTAGTTCGTCACTGCTATTGTATGTATAGGCATAACTAACCAAATTTGTATGCGTGGTATACGACTTATTTTGAGCCATGTAATATTGCGTTTAAATTGAGACGTATAATACAGTAAACTAAAACCAATGCTTCTTTACCCGCAGTGGTTGTGTTCCTACACCATCCGCCTAGAGGCGCCACTAGAAACGTCGAGTTGTCTCGTTCTGGCATTGAGGGCGTACAACAAAGTCAATTTGTACTCGACTATTACCCGCCAACTGAGAGGATGTGACGTCAGCAGCAAAGTAACATTAACGGTGATAGACGCGGTATCGTCAAAGACGAATGGGCAAGTACACTGTTATTTATAATATTATATAATAAAACATACTAGTCTTATTAATATTTATACCCGTAGCCTATATGCTATGCACACGTGACCATCTTCCTGTTGGCTTGAACACTCAAGATGTGTCGTCGATATTTTCAAAATAACACAACGCGATTAGTGTAAACATTGTTATGTCCATAAATGTCCATGTTAAACGAGTGACGTCTTCTGTACGTCGAATGTACATTTTCAATGCGATAAGTTATTCTATATATTTTTTTATTCTGATGTATGAATCTAATATATATGGACATTGTTTGACTGAAATAATTAATGATATATACTTATCATTACTAAAACTTCGATATTATAGACTCGAAGATAGTTAGATATTACACTGGCACCTATTACATCTATTGGTTCACACACGCACTATTGCATACGCAGTATAATCTATGTTTTGTTATCCATCTACAGTAACGTTTTGTTTGAGAAAAACGCGTTATGGCGACACACAGACCGAGAGTACACGCCGTCCGTGTCGACCTTGAGCGCCGTATGGCCGGACCTGCGCCACGACACGTACGCCTGGAAGGTCGTCTCCGACCGCGCCATCCACAGGTTCGCCTTCGTCGAGCCACGGACTGCGCCAGACTACGGCGATTACGACTGTTCCGCACCGGAAGTGTTGGCATGCGGAGAGACACAGGTGGAGTTGATGTTTGTTCAAAATCGCTTATGTAATTATAAAATAACTTGGAAGCTAAACTACGTTTAATATCGTTTAACGTGTACAATTATTAATATGTTATAATGTGTCTTTCATTTGATATAGGCTTAATTGTTTATATTGATGTCTTGTTTTGGAAGAATGCTAAGTGTTAGCACCTTTTAATCGAGTTATGTATGTGTGTAAGTTAGTTAGAATATTAAGGGGGCATGACAAGGCATTTTGTTCCAATGAATCGAAACGTGTCAATAAAACATAAACATTTAGAAGTATCATTTACATTATCTGGTAATAAGGTATCAGTTTTAAAAACTACCTTTATTGAATATAATGGTTTAAATTGCTAGGACGGAGATACGAAACAAAATCAACGCTATGTTTCGAAATTCATCGAACGATTCTTTTCAGAGGAACGAGCGATATTTTAGTTGTACATTAATATTGATGTTTAGACTGTTGTCCAAATAGCTTGAAACCATGAACTCATTACTGTATGTTTTTCTTTAGGTAATTATACGCTATCAGTGCTCCATTAAGATGGGAAAAAACAGGACGATTGAAACTATTATAATGAGCAAATTGAATCGGTTTTTACAGAACAGTTTCATGAATGTCCACGATTTGACTCTACGCGAAGGTCAGCGCTACTACATATGTATCCTGGCCAATGTCATGTATCTGTTGTTATTGCAGGATAATTATGTGAACGTCCGTGGTTTGCCACTAAAAGAAGGACAATGCTACTACATCTGTAGCTTGGCCAATGTCATGCATCTGTTGTTATTACAGGATAACTTTGTGAACGTCCATGGTTTGCCCCTAAAAGAGGGTCAGCGCTACTACATCTGTATCCTGGCCAACGCCACCGACCTCGAGTTTGAGAAGTTCACTCAACATCTGGAGCAGAACTCGGAGTGCAGCAACGGAATCGTAGTGGACACAACGCCGCCCACCGCTGGTCAAGTGTGGGTCGGCAGTCACCTGAAACACTGGTGCTATCAGGTACTTCGACCAACGACATGAACTTCGCTTATTTATATACGAGTGTGAGAGTCTCCATCCACTTTTAAAGTAGCATACGCATACAGACTATTCATCAGAGACTATCGCCGATAGGCAGTCGATGACTCGCCGTCGGTTGACAGAACATTGATGATGAATCACAATTATGGTCAAACGAATCGCTCTGATTGAAGCGATAACAGTTGTTCGTGGAGCGACATTCAACGACATAAGGTCGTCACACATTATATTTGGTATAAGGGTAATCAGACAATCGGCGTCGTCATTTCACTCGCTATGATTGTTGATGTTCTTCTCTTGACATCCCTGTCGTCAGATGTGACAGCATGGTTCCCGCTTCCGTCATCTTTTTTCCTCTTCTCTTTCCTCATTTTTATCTCATTAAGTTTTCTATCAACAATCCAATGCAATATTGTTATCATTTAATAACAAAATACAGATTGGATTCCATAAGTAAGGAATGGAAATTTCCTGTCATGTGATGAGAGTTGTCGAAATTTCTGTCGGCGTAATGGAGCGAATTGATTCAGTCCCTCACCATATCTGCATACTGCATACGCATATAAATATTCTAGTGTGACAGTAATTGTGATATATTTGTCGAAGCTAATATTTTGCACATCTTTCAGATCGATCACTCACAACTCAACCTCTACTGGAGCTCGTTCGTTGATGTCGAAACTTTCGGAAAGTCGTCTCATCACTCGGGCATACTTAAGTATGAGTACGCTGTCGGTGAGTATTATGTGAACGAAGAGAAAAAATTGTAGCAAATCGTCTACATGTTGATGTTGAAAACAATTATGTAAGTTGTTGACACCACGATATGATAATTTCACTGTTCATAAGGCTAATGATACTTGACAATAAACCGCTTAAATCTTAAGCTGATGAATATCATGTACTGAACTATACAATGGAACATTATCATTAACAAGTTTCAAGTATCGTTGGTATATGCACGATGGAGCAGTATCATTGTCGGAATATTTTACTTCGTGAAGTTCGATGATACCACGTGCTACAGGGTGTGTTATCTCCAGTACGTGAGCATGTGTCTGCAGGTACGTCCCCAGAAGGCGTGGACGTGCGCGGCTATGTGGACGTCGGAGTGACCAACATGGCAGTGGCGACTGGACTGACACTACAGGAAGGACGCACGTATTACGTCACAATCCGTGGTGAGAAACTGTTGACTAATACCTACCTTACAACTCAGAGGGCGGAACAGGGCTGGGGGCTTGGAAAGGGCTGAACCTCCAAAGTTGAGTTATACTACTATTACTTAGGTTTGGCTGTAGGCCCATTAGCAAAACTACTGCCCGTTGTCTTCTCCAATAATGTTCGTCGCATTGTTCGGGCTCACAAGGTTTTTATTTCTGCTTAAACTTTCTTGTTTTTTATTATTTGGTTGTGTGCCTTAACTTTGTGATGGTCTCTCAATATCATTGCATAGACTCTCAGCTTACACGTAAGAGCGTGGTATATAATCAGTGTTCCGTGAACATTTTAAAAATTGCCATGACAAGTGGGCTTACGTTTTGATAGTTTATGATATGTGTTCAATATAATATGATATGTTCCTTATCATTAAATGAAGTAGTTTGACGATAGGTCATGATGTCATGGGTGTCCTTCCACAGCTACCGATCACGTGGGTCGGTCAACTATGGCCACGTCGTCAGGAGTTACAATAGACTCAACGCCACCTGAAGTCAATAAGGTGCCAATCGATGTCGGAAGTGCATACATTACTGAGCAAAGAGAATTGTCCCCAACATGGAGCGGTGTCTTTGAAGATACCGAAAGCGGTGAGATAGCGATGTCTTTGTTGATACCCCCATACATTGCGGCGATATGCATTGCATTCTAACTTAAACGTGTAGTAAAGAGTCATTAAATGATGCACTGTTACAGTGAAACACTAAATAGGCAAGGTCGTAGAGACTATGTCGAAAATGTAGTGTGTCATAATTACAAAAAAAAGCCTGTTTTAATTTTACTACTGATCGATCTAGTTGTTTAGAATTACGTCAAGACATTTATTTTAATAATACGTCAACTCTGTCAGCATATGCCCGCGCCTACCCGTCTGCCCGTCTATCTGTCTGCCCGTCTGTTTGTATGTATTTCCCTCCTTCTCTCTCTCCGTCTCCGTCTCCGTCTCCGTCTCCGTCTCCGTCTCCGTCTCCGTCTCCGTCTCCGTCTCCGTCTCCGTCTCCGTCTCCGTCTCCGTCTCCGTCTCCGTCTCCGTCTCCGTCTCCGTCTCCGTCTCCGTCTCCGTCTCCGTCTCCGTCTCCGTCTCCGTCTCCGTCTCCGTCTCCGTCTCCGTCTCCGTCTCCGTCTCCGTCTCCGTCTCCGTCTCCGTCTCCGTCTCCGTCTCCGTCTCCGTCTCCGTCTCCGTCTCCGTCTCCGTCTCCGTCTCCGTCTCCGTCTCCGTCTCCGTCTCCGTCTCCGTCTCCGTCTCCGTCTCCGTCTCCGTCTCCGTCTCCGTCTCCGTCTCCGTCTCCGTCTCCGTCTCCGTCTCCGTCTCCGTCTCCGTCTCCGTCTCCGTCTCCGTCTCCGTCTCCGTCTCCGTCTCCGTCTCCGTCTCCGTCTCCGTCTCCGTCTCCGTCTCCGTCTCCGTCTCCGTCTCCGTCTCCGTCTCCGTCTCCGTCTCCGTCTCCGTCTCCGTCTCCGTCTCCGTCTCCGTCTCCGTCTCCGTCTCCGTCTCCGTCTCCGTCTCCGTCTCCGTCTCCGTCTCCGTCTCCGTCTCCGTCTCCGTCTCCGTCTCCGTCTCCGTCTCCGTCTCCGTCTCCGTCTCCGTCTCCGTCTCCGTCTCCGTCTCCGTCTCCGTCTCCGTCTCCGTCTCCGTCTCCGTCTCCGTCTCCGTCTCCGTCTCCGTCTCCGTCTCCGTCTCCGTCTCCGTCTCCGTCTCCGTCTCCGTCTCCGTCTCCGTCTCCGTCTCCGTCTCCGTCTCCGTCTCCGTCTCCGTCTCCGTCTCCGTCTCCGTCTCCGTCTCCGTCTCCGTCTCCGTCTCCGTCTCCGTCTCCGTCTCCGTCTCCGTCTCCGTCTCCGTCTCCGTCTCCGTCTCCGTCTCCGTCTCCGTCTCCGTCTCCGTCTCCGTCTCCGTCTCCGTCTCCGTCTCCGTCTCCGTCTCCGTCTCCGTCTCCGTCTCCGTCTCCGTCTCCGTCTCCGTCTCCGTCTCCGTCTCCGTCTCCGTCTCCGTCTCCGTCTCCGTCTCCGTCTCCGTCTCCGTCTCCGTCTGTATATATATTATACAAGTTTTGACTTATCCACAGGCATTGACAAATACTACTGGTGTGTCGGGGCGAAGTCTGGCTACTGCGACATCTTGCCGTACACGGAGACGACGGAACCAGAATCGTCGTCAGGACCACAGGACAACCTTCAACTTACCGACGGACATCCGGTGTACGTGACGGTGCAGGTAAAAGAGCATTGTGTTGAGTGGTCGTTTCATGCAATATGATGTATATATCGATAAACTAAGTACGTTTCGTTGTAAATTAATCTCCACCGATATTGAACGTTCGCCTTGTTTGCATTACTCTTTTGACAGGGTTCCTCTGGTTTATTAGTTGACGATGTTAATCATAAACCAAAAACGGTAACTATTTACAAACATGGAGGATACCACCAGCATATTAACACACACAATGAGCACGACCTCGTTTTTTTTGCAGGATCCTAGTTATTTAAACACAGCATAGAGTGTTGCTAAAGAAACCATTTACGCTTTAGCATGCTCGGCAATAAGTCGCAATCTCATAAAGTATCTCACCAGTTAACGATATTACAGGCGGTAAATGGAGTGGGTCTGACGGCAGTGACCACATCCAGGGCGGTCATCGTCGACATGTCGTCTCCTGTTGCCGGCCACGTATATGACGTCATCAGTGACGGCCAGACTAACGACTCAGATTACACCGTTTGTATTACTACATATGTTTATTATTCGTTGGCTTTAATTGTATTACAAAACGTGTCTGCTTCTTGGCAAATCATAACATATGAGATTTGAAATAAAAATATATCAGAAAAGCAAAAGTAATATTTAGGGAGATACATAGCTTCACAACTGTACTGACGTAGAAGTATTTTGCGTAAAGTAAATCTACGGGAATTATTTACTGTTACCTTCCATTCTAACGTATTCGCCAGTCGTGAATAGTGCTGCCACCTTGTGATCATTATAGTAGCATTGCCTAAACATATAAATATGATGTGTTTGTGTGTGCGTGCGTGCGTGCGTGCATACATGCATGTGCACGTCCGTGCGTGTTTGAATGAGCGTGCGTGCTTGTGCCTGTATGTCTGAGTGTGCGTATGTGCGTGTGTGCGTGTGTGCGTGTGTGCGTGTGTGCGTGTGTGCGTGTGTGCGTGTGTGCCTGTGTGCCTGTGTGCCTGTGTGCCTGTGTGCCTGTGTGCCTGTGTGCCTGTGTGCCTGTGTGCCTGTGTGCCTGTGTGCCTGTGTGCCTGTGTGCCTGTGTGCCTGTGTGCCTGTGTGCGTACGCACGTGCGTACTTCCGTATATACCTGCTGATGTGTTCATGCCTCCATACATTCACTATGACCCAGTCATCAGTGTACCTGTATGTAACCCAGACGGTCGCTAGTGAGATCCGGGCGATTTGGTCCGGCTTCCACGATCCTCACTCACACATCACCGGATACAGCGTCAACATCGGCAAGTGTCCTCGGTGTGAAGACATCCTCGAGAAATCAAGTGTTGGGTTAGACACAGGTATTCCGCACTTACATCATATATCTCAGGGAATATTGATACATTTGTTGTCACTTTGCTGTTTGTTTCTGCACAATTACAAATAATAAAAAATATAAAGGTCAATAGATTTAAGTTAAATCAAACATTTCAATTATATATTATTATGACAATAAATAATTCAAGTTAATATTAACGTGATGATACTTGTTCTGAAAGCCTAAAAGGGTACGCACCTATTTAAAAACAACTCGATTCACGTCATATTGATAATTAGCACATGCTGTTGCATACTTGATCACTTATGAAGTATCGTCGTCTGTTACTATCATACCGGTTTATTTATCGAATATTAAAATGTACTCCCTTTTCTGACATACATAATATAAGTAGTTTCCTTTGGACTATGTATCTTTTCAGATATACACTTGGACCACGTGACCCTGGAGCGTGGTGTGACGTATTACACGACAGTCGAGGCGTGTAATGGCGCCGGTCTGTGTGTCTCATTGACTTCTGACGGGGTCATCGCTGACACGTCTCCCCCGGTTTTGGGTGATATCCTCGATGGCCTAACAGACAAAGACATCGAACACCAGAGTTCAAGGTAAACTTGGCTTGAAAATATTATAAATATATACTAGATATGACCATTTTCAACATGCGAATATACACACCGTATACCGTGTATGTTTAACAAGATACACGGTATACGGTATATATGTTCTGTTGTGTGTGCATGCGTGCGTGCGTGCGTGCGTGCGTGCGTGCGTGCGTGCGTGGTGTGTGTGTGTGTGTGCGCGCGCGCGCACACATTGGTAGCTAATCAAAGTTGTAATGTTTTTACATCAAAGTGTATTGCCTCTGTTTCCAACTATGTATACTATTTCCGAGGCAGAGAGTATGTGCGTGCGTGTGAGTGTGTAATGCAATAAAACTGCAAAACAAAATAATTTACTGTTACTGGCTGGCTTCATAGTATCTATTTCCATTATCTATATAATAGGTTTATGAAACGCCATTCGCGCAAGTTTTGTTTGTCTAGTGTGTTTATTATATAATAATGATGTTGTTTTGAAAAAAAAAATCTTTTGAAATTGCTACTATCTTAGGACGACGTTATCCGCCCACTGGCTCAACTTCCACGACCCTGAGTCGGGCCTGTTGTACTTGGAGTGGCGGGCCGGGACGACGCCGGGACACAGTGACATCCTCGCTCCCACCAGACTGCACGTCACAGACAGGGCGACAACGACACTGACAGACCCACTGCCAGTCGGCAAGACTGTGTATGTGACACTGAAGGTGTTCAACAAAGCAGGTAACCGATTATGTTTCTAGTAATAAGCTATTACTATCATTATTATATTATAATGTATTGTAAATGTGTATCCACCATTTTGCTGAAAATCTTTCGCTTTAGTCTGTTTGTTTTCGCTACATTCGAACCTTGGCGATATATTCGGAATGGCTATATTTGGCGAATCTCGCTCTCGCTCTCACTCTCTCTCTCTCTCTCTCTCTCTCTCTCTCTCTCTCTCTCTCTCTCTCTCTCTCTCTCTCTCTCTGTCTCTCTCTCTCTCTCCCTCTCTCTCTTCAGTCCAATGGAGATAAGAAGCGGCTAAAATGCTAAACAATCTAGTCCGTCTCAAGTGAAATATGGTACCATAGAAGAACCGAATGTGTTATCGTAGAAGCCGGAGATGGACCTTGAAAACTCTTAAACAAGCCGACTCGGTGTGCAACTTCACTTGAAGAGTTCCTTTTACTAATAACAAAATATATCTTCCACAAAGAAGAACAATGTCGTTTTCGGATGTGCGCAGGTTTGTCGTCGGAGGCGACATCTGACGGTTTCGTTGTTGACACGACTCCTCCCGTGACGTCATCGCAAATGGCTCTCGACAGTCGACTCGGAACGTTTAAGGCGAATTCACAGGTACGACCAGTCTCACTCACAGGTATGACCAGTCTCACTCACAGGTACGACCAGTCTCACTCACAGTTACGACCAGTCTCACTCACAGGTACGACCAGTCTCACTCACAGGTACGACCAGTCTCACTCACAGGTACGACCAGTCTCAGTCACAGGAACGACCAGTCTCAGTCACAGGTAAGACCAGTCTCACTCACATGTACGACCAGTCTCACTCACAGTTACGACCAGTCTCACTCAAAGGTACGACCAGTCTCACTCACAGGTACGACCAGTCTCACTCACAGGTACGACCTGTCTCAGTCACACGAACGACCAGTCTCAGTCACAGGTAAGACCAGTCTCACTCACAGGTACGACCAGTCTCACTCACAGGTACGACCAGTCTCACCCACAGGTACGACCAGTCTCACTCACAGGTACGACCAGTCTCACTCACATGTACGACCAGTCTCACTCACAGGTACGACAAGTCTCACTCACAGATACGACCAGTCTCACTCACAGGTACGACTAGTCTCACTCACAGGTACGACCAGTCTCACTCACAGGTACGACCAGTCTCAGTCACAGGTACGACCAGTCTCACTCACAGGTACGACCAGTCTCACTCGCAGGTACGACCAGTCTCGCTCACAAGTACGACCAGTCTCACTCAGAGGTACGACCAGTCTTACTCACAGATACGACCAGTCTCATTCACAGGTACGACCAGTCTCACTCACTGGTAAGACCAGTCTCACTCACAGGTACGACCAGTCTCATTCACAGGTACGACCAGTGTCACTCACAGGTACGACCAGTCTCACTCACAGGTCCAACCAGTCTCACTCACAGGTACGACAAGTCTCACTCACAGGTACGACCAGTCTCACTCACAGGTACGATCAGTCTCACTCACATGTACGATCAGTGTCACTCACAGGTACGACCAGTCTCACCCACAAGTACGACCAGTCTCACTCACAGGTACGACAGGTCTCACTCACAGGTACGACCAGTCTCACTCTCAGGTACGACCAGTCTCACTCACAGGTAAGACCAGTCTCACTCACAGGTACGACCAGTCTCACTCACAGGTACGACCAGTCTCACTCACAGGTACGACCAGTCTCACTCACAGGTCCGATCAGTCTCACTCACAGGTACGACCAGTCTCACTCACAGGTACGACCAGTCTCACTCACAGGTCCAACCAGTCTCACTCACAGGTACGACCAGTCTCACTCACAGGTACGATCAGTCTCACTCACAGGTAGGACCAGTCTAACTCACAGGTATGACCAGTCTCTCTCACAGGTACGACCAGTCTCACCCACAGGTACGACCAGTCTCACTCACAGGTACGACAGGTCTCACTCACAGGTACGATCAGTCTCACAGGTACGACCAGTCTCACTCACAGGTCCGATCAGTCTCACTCACAGGTACGACCAGTCTCACTCACAGGTACGACCAGTCTCACTCACAGGTACGACCAGTCTCACTCACAGGTCCAACCAGTCTCACTCACATGTACGATCAGTTTCACTCACAGGTACGATCAGTCTCACTGATGGAACAATGGACAAAGTTACTCTATGTTCGTCTAAAATATGTATCATATCGCATGCCCACTTAATGTGTATACAGTTTAGATGTATGATTTAAAATGTTTTATTAGGTCGACAACATATAATAGCAAATCAAAATTGTTTCATCGTCTTGTTTTTTCTACCACTGTTTTGATACTAGACATCTTTCATCAAAATAGTCCAGACGTATATAATTCAGGCACAGATAAAGTTGCGATAAATAATTGTCACATTGCATAGTATGAGAAGTAGCATTATCGTGAAATCGACACTTCATTCTACGGCTGGTGTTTATTGAGGAACTAATTACACAGTTATATTTCTTTCGGAATATTCATATTATATTAATTTATCATCATCACTGTTTTTATTATGTTACCAAACCAGGTGTGGAAGTCGTCACTGAGTGTGCAGTGGAATATGTCAGACCCTGAGAGTTATGTCGTCGAGCAGTTTGTGACTGTGACAACGAGAGACTCGATACATCACAACGTGCCGGCCGTCAAGGTAAGACGACAATTTACCAGTTTGTGTCTCTGACGACGAGAGACTCGATACACCACAACGTGCCGACGGTCAAGGTAAAACACCATGTATCAGTTTGTGTTTCTGACGATACTATCAATTCATACTTAATTTAAAACCGGTACGCCAGAGAGAAAAAGGTAACATATAGTGAGGGCTGAAAAACTACTCGACCCCATGAACGCGGATATACGATGGGTTCGATGGCACGGTTGTTATAATGTTGCTTCAATACAATCAACTCCTAGTCACCGTGTAGTCTTAGCAGCATGTGTGAACGTTTGTTATCGAAGACGACGTTTACGGGACGCATAAAAACGGGGTAATTACGTATCATTCCATAAATTACTATTTAGTAATCTAGCAGTGGTGAATACTGCGTTCATGTCTCCAAACGTTCACTTACAGTTGTACGGAGACGTGCAGGAGTACACGTTCAGCAACGTGAGTTTGGCGGACGGAGAGACTTACTACGCCAAGGTGATCGCCTGCAACGGCGCCAGACTCTGTACAACGTCCGTCAGTGAAGGCATCCTGGTAGGACAATGTTCACTGTATTTATGTCTATATCTCCCTGTCGATCTGTATATCTACGTCCTTCCTTCCTTCCTTCCTTCCTTCCTTCCTTCCTTCCTTCCGTCCGTCCGTCCGTCCGTCCGTCCGTCCGTCCGTCCGTCCGTCCGTCCGTCCGTCCGTCCGTCCGTCCGTCCGTCCGTCCGTCCGTCCGTCCGTCCGTCCGTCCGTCCGTCCGTCCGTCCGTCCGTCCGTCCGTCCGTCCGTCCGTCCGTCCGTCCGTCCGTCCGTCCGTCCGTCCGTCCGTCCGTCCGTCCGTCCGTCCGTCCGTCCGTCCGTCCGTCCGTCCGTCCGTCCGTCCGTCCGTCCGTCCGTCCGTAATTCACAAATAGTAATTAGAATTTGTGGTATGTTCAACACGCAATGATCTCCTAGACTATGCGTGATCCTGACTCACTGATGTGTATTCGTTATCAATAATATTAGCTATCTCTTTGTATACATATCGGTAGTTGCCAGCGGCACCTTGTCCAGATTACGATGTGAAGTCCACGTGGTTCTCTTAAACAGATTGACGGCACTGCGCCAGTGACAGGAGCCTTCGCCGTCGAGACCGAGCACAGGGCAGCACTGACGAGACACCGAGATGGCTGGATGACGTACGACGACAGCACAATACGACTCGCGTGGCTCGGCTTCTCCGACGCACACTGCCCTGTCACCTCCTACTACCTGACAGTCGGACGGAAGATGGGCTCTTCTGATCTCTTGGTCTGTACTCAGAGTTGGACGCCGAATATTGCTATGTAGCGGTAAACGCGGTAATCCTTCAAACTGTAGAAGATACCTTCTGCTATTTCGATATCTTGTCCAATTTCACTTGTTGAATTCTCTAATGTTGTAATAACCCGTGAAGTTGTACAGTACAGGCGATTCGCTAAACATGTAATTGGGAATCCCTTGCTACACTGTTATTTAACTAGCTTAGCGCTTTAATTAATAAACATAAAAATCATTCCAACTAATGCATCAGCAGTCATTTATGCCGTACGTTAAATAAATTATATTAGACTGGAGATAAACAAATCATTTTGACATTAACACTTTGACCTTATTCCGTTGGAATAACGTCAAAGTGTTAATAGTATGTTCACGTTATATTTGGAGGTGTTTCTTCTTGGAAATCAGCGACGATTTGTTCGCAACATAAATGTTGGTGTCCTCAGAATAATTACTAAACAATTGATCCTGCTGTCAACTTGCAGCCGGCAGACAAGTCTCTTGTGGTTGCACACACCGAGGACGACCCACACAGAGACGAAGGCTTCGTTCAGAAACAGGAATTTTCTACTACGTCCAGCATTCAACCAAACCAGCAAATATACATATCACTGTGGGCTGAGAACAAGGTGATTAATCTAATGTAATTATAACTATGTTAAATAGCGACCTGTTACATTACGTTCACCCAGCCACGTGAACTAGCGATGGCGGGTCTCTAAACGACCACAACCACTGTGGATCGATGTAATGTTTATTGTGATCCACTATTGTGATCCAGACTAGTTGAACATTAGACTACTCAAAACGTCACGGGAACACCGACAATATCTTTTTTTCAGCAACTGGTTACAATTGACTATTAGTTACCTATGATTATTGAACTAAAGTATTGTCTGTTTATGAGTTACACTCAGTTGTACCTTAGAATATACATCAAGGACATTTCAACAACAGGTGAGCCTCGTGAACGGTCAACAAGTCTCTCTGTCTGTCTCAGGTGTGTCTCATGAGCAGTCTACATGTCTATGTCTGTCTCAGATGGGTCTCGTGAGCAGACGTCATGTCTCTGTGTGTCTCAGGTGGGTCTCGTGAGCAGTCGTCTCCACGGCACCTTCACGGCCGTGCCGTCGCAGTCTGCGGCCGGCACGCTCGCCTTGGTGCGACGGTGTCAGCCCGTCACCTGCGAGGGACACTGCACCTGCGCCCCGCACGGACAACTCACGTGCGCGTCAACGGGCGGCTGTGTCGACGTCAAGGGTGAGATGATGAGCGTGACGTCATGCCACGTCACAACCAACCGTCTGGTAACAGATGGACAGTTATTTGTGTACAAACTAAAACAACAATTATCAAAACCTTAAACACATAATTAGATATTGTAGAAAGCACAACGACAATTTTACATCATCAGTTTCGTAAATAAAAACTGCTATTAAAGTGTATTCGTCACAGATGCAATATATATATATATATATATATATATATATATATATATATATATATACAAAATAATACATAAATAAACACATTTTCCACTGTAGCATCTAATGGAATAATTCGTTAGTCGTGCTGTTCTCATATGTTGCTATAGACGAATTAGAATATAATATTAAAGTAAGAATTTATGCGATACTTAATTTATAGACAAACCAGGCTTCCGGCGTCTGTCCGTTTACGATATTGAGAATTACTCCGTCAATCCCGACACGAATACATTGGACGTAGACTTCACGCGTTCGCAATGCACCCTTGCTGCCACCTGGCGGACAACCGACACATCGGGCAAGGCTCCTGAGAGATGCGAGTGGAGTGTGGGCGAGCAGGGGCAGTCGATGGGCGGGGGCCTCCTCGACGTGCTCAAGGAACCGTTGTGGAGAGAAACAGGACAACGCAACATTGCAATATACACAACAGGCAGCTCCAAGAACCCGGGTAAGTTGCGAATGTGTGTGTGTGTGTGTGTGTGTGTGTGTGTGTGTGTGTGTGTGAGTGTGTGTGTGTTTGTGTGTGTGTGTGTGTGTGTGTGTGTGTGTGTGTGTTGTGTGTGCGTGTGAGTGTGAGTGTGACTGTGAGTGTGCGTGTGCGTGCGTGCGTGCGTGCGTGCGTGCGTGCGTGCGTGCGTGCGTGCGTGAATGTGGGTGGTTGTATGTTTCAGTGTACGATGCTTAGGCGTGCGTGATTACACTTGTGTAATGAAATTCACAGTGATTATATGTGTTTGTTCTTGTTCTACTTGTTCATCTTGTTCTTGTTGTTCTTATTGTTCGTCTTATTTTTCTTGTTGTTCTTTCATAAAAAAAATAACAGTAATGTTTGATTATCTATCACTGTAACGATAAAATCTACTATAAGACGGCATCGGCGTTAAAAATAATAAAACAAACTCTACTGTTGACGATAAAATGTTACCAATAAATAAATATGTCTATCTAGAAATGTTTGTCTCGTAGACGCGATTCTTGAGCCCCACAAGCGCTACAAAGCGTACGTGCGAGTGTGGTACGACGCCAACTCGTACGCCGTGTACACCACCGACGGCGTACAGACCGACAAGACACCGCCAGAGCTGTCTCGTGCTAACAAAGTGACGGAGTTACGTAGCGGCACGGCGCGTGGTGACGTAGACTTCATCACGACAACGTCAAACGTGACGCTGTCATGGCAAGGCGTCTTCAAGGATTCTCACGCTGGACTTGCACGTTACGTAGCGTCCGTCAGTAAGACCCTGGGTGGCCGGGACTTGGCCGAGGAAACGTTGACGTCGAACGTCACACAGACTTGTATACGTGGAGTTACGATGGACTCAAGCGATATGTACTTTAGTACCGTGGTCGCTTTCAATGAAGCTGGTCTTTTCAGGGCGGCATATTCCGATGGATTCAAGGTATGTTTTCTAGACGCGATTAATACTGTATCACATTTGTCAGAAACCATGTGGAATCTGGTTAGAGTGGTTTAATTATATGTCGATAATAAGGCATAGACACTGAAACTATTGGCATAAACAGTATACTGCGACCAATCATGTTGTCAACTGCGAAACGTTTCTAATTACGAAAGGCATTGATGTGCCCCAAATAATAGGTCACGTTTAAATAAAGACGTCGTCTTATATAAAAAAATGAAACATTTATTAAATACAACCTACTAGTTCATCTTCTGAGATTTTTTTATTCAATACATGTTCTCACGAAGTCCACGGTCTGAATAAACTCACGCACTATTTACCCGAATGTAGCCAACCAGAACCAAATTAATAACTACCAAACCCAATGTGCAGGTGGATACAACACCGCCAGTGACCGGCCGTGTCTGGGACGGCCGCGGTCTCTCTGACCACGACTACAGCTCCGACAACCGGACAGTGTCGGCGTGGTGGCGTGGCTTCAGTGACGACGAGTCGTACATTGACCACTACGTCTGGTGCGTTGGAACTGCTCCAGGGAAACAGGACGTTGTCACGTGTCGGGATGTCGGCCTGCACACGAGAAGTACCGCTGAACTCTCGTCTATTGTCTCGTCGGGTATGACGTGGATTCTTATTTGTGGTTTATTCTGTATTTCTATAAAGAAAAATTTTACGAAAATAACGGCTGTGCTTCACGTTAATGCTACATTTAAATCGAGTAGCAGAATAATCAAAATATGAGCTAATGTCAAAACAACAAGAAATGATACTTATTGTTTAGAAGTAGAAACCCACATAAATGTTATGTGCCTTAGTATATTTCCGGTTTGGTTTGTTCAGAAGTGCTGTTGAACTCTCGTCTACTCGGAAGCCAGGTGTAGCGTCGATAAATTGACTCTAATATTTTGAGGATTATCTGTGGTATTTTAAAATAAAAAAACATTGTGTGTGAGAAACGAATGTGCTGCGTAGTAATGATGTATTCAAATCAAGTAGCAGAATAATCAAAATGTGAGCTAATGTCTATACCTCAAGCAATGATACTGATTGTTTTTAAGTAGCAAGACACATAACGTTTTATACGTGCCTTATTATATGTGTGTGTTGATATATTTACTACACGGTTGGGTTGATCAGAAGTATGCAAAGGTATGCCTTGACTCCAGGTACGACTCTGTACTCCACCATTTACGCGATCAACGGCGCTGGATTGAAGTCAGCCGGAGTCTCTTCAGATGGAGTTGTCATTGACTCTACGCCACCCAGCCCTGTTCATAGATTCCGCTTTGGAAACAACCTTATAGAGAACCCGTCCTTCGAAGAGGACAGTCTCCAAACTGTCGCCAGGAAGATTATCCCGAAGGAGTGGAGAGGGTTGGGGACAGTTTATCTGACGTCAAGTAGTCACGGGACAACTGCCCCTGAAGGACAACAGTTTGTCGATATCGTCAGCGGCTACGTGAAACAGACGTTTGCGACGGTGATGAAGGCGAAGTATCGAGTGTCTTTCCACGTGCACACTCCGGACACCGGTCGCTTTCACTCCCAGCAACTTGGATTCGTGCGACTTCCGGGATTTTACTCCGCTTTTTTTGTCCAGCAGAAGGTGGCGACGTCTAGCGAGTGGCAGAAACACGTGTATTATTTCGTAGCCAGGGATTCGGCGTCGGTCGTCGTCATCGGCGCCGTTGGCCACAAGACTGGGTTCCTGCTGGACAATGTCGTTGTTCAAGAAGTCGGTCTTGGTCATCGCAGTCCGGCCACTGACCCGAGAGATCCGGTCAGTTCTCATGTCCAGCCGATACACGTGCACGTGACGTCGAGGGGCAGCTACACGGCCGTGACGGCGGCGTGGGACGTCGAGGACCCGGAGAGTCCCGTGACCGGCCACTCCTGGGCCATCGGAACAGTGCGGGGTGAGTCATGTCGACGGCTTTGTAACACGATTGCGATGCTGTTTTTACTGAATACAATAATAGTGAAAGCAACATTTCGTTCAGCCGTATGCTTGAATATGAAATACGTGTAACACGTGCGCTGATACAGGTACTTTCATGTGTCGTACACATTAATGTATCACAGTACCTTGGGAAACCCCAAATTTAA
The DNA here is from genome assembly GCA_964017155.1 of Oasisia sp. SBJ-2009. NCBI lineage: Eukaryota > Metazoa > Annelida > Polychaeta > Sabellida > Siboglinidae > Oasisia > Oasisia sp. SBJ-2009. The sequence goes on from OZ024865.1 coordinate 36,363,159, forward strand.
AACATAATCATCAATGAAACATACACACGTGTCGTACATGTTATTTATGTACGGGTACATGTGAATTGCGCACAAGACGACCTGTTATTTGTTGCAGGCGGTGTTCAACTACAGAACTTCCGGTCTCTCGGTCGGCAGACTCACGCACGCGCAGACGCCCTCCTATTGCAGCATGGGACAGAAGTGCACGTGACCGTGGTGGTTGAGAACGCAGCCGGACTGACGACGGCCATCTCCTCTGACGCACGGATAATTGACCTCACTGCGCCTGAACTCTGCTGTGTGGTCGTGAGTGAATAGCAACATTTCATTGATTAGGAACACAAGCAAATTAACTGACATCACACGCATGTTTGCTAAGACATGATTGCAACACTACCTATTTACAGCTTACCATGCTACATGCATATATGTCATACTTTGTTAAAACGTAACATTGGATTTGTAATTGGTACACATTACTACAGAAATTGTTGCGTCAACTGGCAAACAGATTATTGAGATATCCAGGAGAGCAGTCGCACACAAGAAAAAACAGATAAATGATCAAATCATAATAACGTAGCAAATATTAGCATTTTTAAAATGCGCTACATTGTAACCAATAAAGACGTTATGGTATGGGCGTACATAACATGTTTAACTATAATTATGTCGCCATGGCTTCCAACTTCACTGCTACATGTAGAGAACAGATTTCGGTGGCAAACTTATTAAAAGACCATCATAGTAACCATGGAGTAGGATACGTGTGTGTTACTTGTAGGACGGCGACAGTGGAAAAGACGTGTCCTATCAGACGTCACGCACTCTGGAGATTAAGTGGTCCGTGAAAGACCCAGAAAGTGGTGTCAAGTACTGCGAGTGGGCCGTAGGTAAGAACGTAACCTACGGTGGCGTAGTGTTTGCAGCAATGTATCATCGGTCAGTCGAGGTATTCCAGGTTATAATTAATTGTGTTCTTGCCGCGGACAAGTCGTTCAGCCATGTTGCCCCTCTTCGTTCCACCTTTGAGATGACAAGAAGTTGAGATGGCGTGAAGAGTATCGCGTTTTGAACATATCGCGATATAACTCATCATAATTTGTTACGGCTCCTATCGATATATACCACAGAAGTTATGGAGCGGTCATATGTCGAGTCTTTATCCTGTATTTAAATGCTTATGTCGCAACCATACTTAACTGTTCGCATGGCAACGTGTTTGTATTAAAACATCAACGTATATAGAAATCATTTAATAATGTGTGTATTTCTATAGTTCACCCACGGCAAACGATAGCATGTGTCATACTAATTTTTTTTAGTTGTACTATATTTAAAGCATTCTTGTAGTGCAAGAACACCATGTTATGATGTGATATTCGTAATACATCATACTCATACACCGAACATATCCTAGATATA
>OZ024865.1:36382065-36409565 GCA_964017155.1 Oasisia sp. SBJ-2009
GGCGATGAATAATTTCTTGTCATCGTGGCATGTCTTCACTGTATTATGTCATTATGTAAATTACATTGTTGAATTTAAAGAATGACAGGTTGTATTTTCATTAAAACACCGGCATCATGTCTTACGTGCAATAAAATTACACATTGTCTTAATAAATCGAGAACAAATTTAACTCAACAGATATGTATAATTCTGAATGTATGACAAGTGGCTGTACCTCACTTTCGCCGTCAAATACTCGGTAGTATACAGCAATGGTCGAATTATCTCCCTGGAAGTCGGATGGCTCTTCCTGATTCCACGCCATGTCGATGTGGTAGAGCATCTCAACGACTGGTGGAGTCATATCTATGTAGATGCCGGCGGACGACGCTGTTACGTACTGGCCAGAGGCAGTTGCTGCCTTCACCGTCAGGTAGTATACTTGTAGGAGAGTTTCATTGGTGTCCGCGACTGTCTGTCTCGGCTCCAACGCGAGGTTTGTGATATCGACGTAAACAACCTGAGACTGGTCCGCCAGGCATGTCGTGTTACACACCATCTCATCGCACGTGTGTTGGCAAGGAATGCACGGTCTCGTGACCTAAAACATTTGCGAAGTATTTACATTTCTAAGAATCGGATGTTTGAAATGTCAAGTATATTCATCATATAGCAATGTTCATAGCAATAGCCGCATAGACGCTAATTAACATATGCTGTCTTTACCAGTTTTTTACCCGGATGTTTCAACTGGAAAGGGCACCATTTCATTAGATTGATTGGAAAAAACACTTGAACATTGATGCAAAACAAAAAGGGGCAAATTCGTTAATAAATGAGAATGTCATATTAGAAAGACATGACAATAGCTAATATGGTGCGGCAAAACCTGACTAATAATATTTATAAATATATGTTTATACCTTATTAAATATCTAAACTTATAGCTGTGTGCAGTTATGCACAATCTGAAAGATGACAAACTGTTATACTCATACCATCTGATAAGGCGACACATCGCTGCCAAATGCAGTCGTCCCGACAGCTGCTAGGAATTCAACGACTGGGTGATCTAGACCCCGGAAAGGTTCTCCGAAACGACAAAGTTCAGTCGAAGTTGCTGGAAGCCTGGAGCAAAAGGATTGATAAAATAATAATAATATGACATATGTTAGGTTTCTACAGTCGTAACCTAAAACTGTAACTTAATATGCTCCCAAAACGGTAATACCACGCCTCAAATAAAGTAGCAGTAATGATGCTTTCTTCGGTAATAGAAACTTACTATGATTATCATTGGGGGTTAAAATATTATGTCACAATATGAATTAACACAAAGTCTTTGTTTCAAAACTTGAATCATTGACTCGTTGACATTGGTACTTACGTCAGTTTTCGGATAAGTGCCACCGTCTCTGGCGGATTAAAAACATCGTCAAGTGGCGCCACCCAACCGTGACGGTTGTAGACGCCGAGAGTCAACTGGCATTCAGAGGAGACGCTTGTTGTGCCAGACATAAGAGCTCGCTGTCGCTTGTCAATGTACAGCTTCAACTCCCAATACTGCTGCAGAGTAAGGATAACACAACACGCCGTGATAACAACAACAGTTATATCGCGGTGTATGATGTAGCAAATAACAGTATTTAGCAACATTAAATGCAAATGTTGTAGTGATGATATCAAGGGCAACTACATTCGACGTAAGTACACTTAGATACACAAATGCCGAGACGAAACTCTGTTCTTACAATTCTCATGCAATTGATACTCACATTTGACCCTCCTGACTGATCCTCATCGATGGCCAAAGTGTACGTATGCGAATTCTGCGTAGAGTCAAACTCCAGCGCGAAGATAGAGTGCGAGCTTTTGTTTGATTTCGCAGACCACAGCACAACCCAGTCAGATAGGCGTCCTTCATAGGACGTGTCTGGTAGAATCAAATGACTATATTGTATCGCATTGCATTGACTGCCGTTCGAAATAGGAGCATTGACTAAATTATATGTGGAATATATCACAACGCAAACGATAAAACATGGCGTTACAAATACATGCACATTTGGTGAAACCTTGCTACAGTTGCAAGATGATTAGTTTTGAGATAGCATGTAACGCAATGCACAACATCGATATATTTATACAGCCCGCTTGATACATAAACCAATCGGCGTATAGTGTCAACTTACTTGGGTGTATTTGGAAGCCAAAGCCTCGTCTCTCCTCCAGTTCCTCTTCAGGGACATCAAGCGACGTGTCTCCCGGCAGTCCTGTGTCGATGGTCCTCAGTCCGTTACTGCGTCGGCCGCTGTCCGCAATACTCGGTGTGTCGCCGTCAAACAAGACGGGCGTGTAGTCGGCAAACACGCCCTTGGGACCGTCGAAAAAGACGACGGACGTGACGGCGCGCAGAGACCCACTCGCTGCCTGGATCTCAAACTACACATAAACATAATAAACATCATATCATATATATATATATATATATATATATATATATATATATATATATATATATATATATATATATATATATACATATCGCTGCCTGGATCTCAAACTGCACATAAACATAATAAACATCATATTATATATATATATATATATATATATAATATATATATATATATATATATATATATATATATATATATATATATACATACATATCGCTGCCTGGATCTCAAACTGCACATAAACATAATAAACATCATATTATATATATATATATATATATATATATATACGGGTACACGATACTTTTCGCGAGCTGGTAGTCCATCGAACTAGCTGACTTACAGATGACTAGTCCTGAATGCGAGAGAGGCACAAAACCACACAAACGTACACGTAAACATACACGTACACACACGAGCACCCACACACTCATGCACACACACATATCATTGTATCTTTATCCTGTTTGACACTGTAAGCAAGTCTACGAAATAGTTCAGTTTGATTTAAAGAACAATATCAAAACTCAATCACCAGTACTTCCTTTATGTGTTCACTCATGATATGGTCGACTTAGTATCAACATGTTACTCAATAGGTTTAAGAAACAAAGTAATACTTGCATCATAAGTGCCTCCATTGGACAAGTCTGGATCTATTTGAACAGCCGCGGACAACATTTGCTTCGTTCTCACATCCCGACGAAGATTCATGGACATGCCGTTTTCGGTGTAGGAAATCTAAACACAAAATCACTTACATTATGACTTACCTTTATATATATATATTTAGCATATTATATTGCTATCATCATTTGAATTGTATTCGATATCATAGTATCTTGTTAATTGTAGGGGCGTACATACTAACATTTAATTTTGCTGAACATTTGGATGTAGGCTTATTCTTCATATGCCGGATCTAAGAAGCTTACTTTGCTACAGGGTATATTTTATGTTGCCATTTTGTAGTTGAATATATGTAAATGTACTAATGCAATTACTAAGTAAAACTAGACAAACCGACAATAATAACCATACATTTCTTCTAAGTGTGCTCCTAACAACATTATACGCAATACTTGACGCAAGACTTATGTCTCATAGCTTCTGACCTGAAAGTCTCGGAATGTGACGCCATCTTGTTTCCGACGCTCCATTCCAAACAGGTGTTTGTGCACGAGGGGCGTCAAGTCAGCCTCGTGACTCGACATTGAGTAGACTCGTCGAGGACATGAAGGCCCAGTCGCCAACGGAAGGTACAGGAAGATCCCTGCAGTTAAATAACGTACACAAGTCATACGTACTGTGTTGTAACTTTAAATGTCCAATACATTTATTACTGCCGCCTCATAAACGGGAATAGTGTACTTATTAATGGTGCTTTTGTACAATTTGTAGAGGCGTTAATCAAAGATCTATGTTAAACATTAGTACTAGGAAGCACGATGTTGTGTATTAGTTATTTAGTAAATTGGTTGTATGCATTTTATATAGCAAGGCTGATAACCATAGCACAGGTTCATTAGAATTATGCCCCTTTAAATAGATTGTGTTTTGGTAAACTTGAACAACATACGCTGACTTTCTCTTACAATTAATCTAACAGCGTACAGTCATAGGCACTGCCCCAATCTTTTATAGGAATGAACCTGTATAAAATTATAGTTCTTATTTGCAAGATGGGTTTTAAGCATGATACATTTTTTTCAATTGATCCTAATCAGTGTACTGATTCGTTTGCAGCATAACGGATTCCTGTCACAAGTCTCTAATTGGAGTATCATGTACTTACAATTGTCACATATGCGGTAGGCACAATACTTTACTTACTGTCTGTGTCATGTCATATTCCGTTCCATTGGACATCGGTGTGACAACGACATTAACGATCTAATCGGCTAAGTCACCAACCTACCTTGCATCTCTGTGGTGGAATGTTGGTAAGTGATCTCTGCTGTGAAATCACGGCCATGTTTGACTGTTCCTGCCTTAGGTGAAGCAGCGTCGAGAAGGATTGGCCGACTGAAGACTGATTGTGACATGTCTGCTCCATTCGTCACTTGCAGCTCAATGTAGTATACGACGGACTCCTTCGAGGGAAAAAAAAAAAAGAAGACATACACGATCAATATGATTTCATCTTCTGCAACACTTCGACAACAGCGTAGGTAAACATTGTTTTTAGCAAATCAAAATGTTCTGCAACATGAACAATGCATTTTCTTATGATACCTCCCCTGAAATTATATGTCAAGTAAACAATTCGAATAGTTTCAAAAGTATGGAGCTAATTACTAGATTAGCAAAAAGACATAAGTTATTGTCTTTTTTCTGCATATTGTTAACACGTTCGTAAATCCAGGCAACGTTTTGTGATTGTTTCTTTGCAATAGCGTGTACAATAATGTTCCACACACCTGAATAATAATATGTTTAAACTCATAAGAAGAAGCGTTCGATGGCAGTTCGGTAAATTCAACAATCGACGTCATGCTGTCAGTGTTCGGGGCCGTACACGATTCTCCACCAAACCATAGGCGGATTTTTATTTTCTTCAATCCGCTCTCCGGGTCGGAGAAACCAGTCCACCATGCCGTCATCGTGTCAGAGCTTGACGAATACAACACATTCTACAATGCAGAAGAGTTCTTGGTGATAAGCTATATTCTGGTATCGTTGTCATGTGTTACAGGCAGCATTGGTAATCAATAAACGAACTATTTATGTGTGCTTTATGTTTTATACAATGTAAGTTATGTTGATTTTCATAGTTGTGTAATACTACAACTACATTTGTAAATTTGGTATTAAATTGAAACAATGTACGCGGTTACTTATCTTAAAATACATAGTTTGATAGCTAACATGTTGTGCATTTTATTTTCGTAATATTACAGTGGTATCAGCATTCGTTCTAGTATAATGAACAACACCATGTATAGCCATCCAGTGATGGCATGTGTAGTCGCATGTTCTAAATATGAAACTAAGCGAAACACAATGTAACGTATATACTGACCACGTTATATATTAACATACCAAACGACTGTCCGGTCCTACTCCGAGTTGACCGGTAATTGGCAGTGTGGTGTCAACGGTGAAAGCAGCGGACGTCTCAACACATCCTCCGCTCTCATCAGCGGCAAGTACGAGCACGTGGTACATACGACCTTGAACTAATTTGAGACCATGCTGCGTGACATCGGTGTCCAGACCAACACTCGTCAGAGGCTGAGTGTCAAACAGGTGGGTGTAGTTGGCGTCACGAGTGGCCGACTTATCACCATCAGTGGTCTCCAACTACGTGGGATAGACCAGTTACCGGTATTATCAATAAAAAAACTATGATAAAATGTGCGAGTGTGTGGCTCAGATGGTTTGAATGCAGCCGCATATACCGCTATTATCAATTGAAAAACTATGACAAAATGTGCGAGTGTGTGCCACAGATGGTCGAGTGCATGCGTATGTATATTTGTATCAATGTTTGTGCGAGAATATGCATGCTTGCTTGACTTTGTGGAAACGCCTTTTTGTTTTGTCTTTCTGACATTTCGTATGTCCTTGAGTTCACGAAAGTGTATCTTGATATGACTTCCTCTCCGTCTACCTATGTGGCCGTCTCTCTCTTTCTCTCTCTCTCTCTCTCTCTCTCTATATATATATATATATATATATATATATATATATATATATATATATACATATATATATATATATTTACGTATGTGTGTGCCTGTCTGCCTATATTCCACTGTCGTCTTTTATATTTACCCACTTGCAAACACAACCAAACAGTACACACGCCCATACATATACACGCGCACACATACACCGGCAAATACATACAATAACACACACACACACACACACACACATATATATATATATATATATATATATATATATATATATATATATATATATATATATATATATATATATATATATGCACACACACGCACACGCACGCACCCACACACACACACACACACACACACACACACACACACACACACAAACACACAAACACACAAACAAGCAAACAAACAAAACAAACACATTCACACACAAACGCAAACAAACACATACAACCAAATGTTAACACCTTATAAGCACTTATCACGTATTAAGGTTCTTAGCCGTCTGTCATATTATGACTGTATCACCCACCAACATTTCACACGTGACCGCCGTCTGTGCTGGGTCCACGGTGCCCATCCCCCACTGGTAAAATTTGACCGGCAACAAGAACTTGAACCCGCTCCACGAAAACGACACCGTCGTGGCTGACGGAATGTATCTAAATAAAAGATGAATATGGTTTAGTGTCAGACGTATACAGGTCGGTATTGCGTGATCGGTAGGGTGTCCTGAATTGATGATCCAGGTAGATAATCCTGATGCTGATATCATAAGTGATAAGAGGCATAGGATCGTTGGTAAGACGATTATATATTTAATTTGACAACCCCGGTTGCCCGGATAATAATTTTTATTTTTAAATAATAATAATCAGTATGCATTGCATTGCCATCATGCACAAAAATGCATATACAGATTATTGTGATGTAAATTCAAAGTTAGTTTACACAACATAATCGCTATGTTTGTTTACCAACACCACATACTTAGCAAGTTCTATTGTTCCCGTGGAAACGATGTGGCTTCCGTATCCGACACGTATCCCATTAGATGTCACCTCGACCATGGCGGATGACACACTGTAGGCACGAACTGTCACATAGTAGATGGCTTTGCGCGGGATTAGCTTCAAGTCTGAGATCGTCCATGTGACATTGAGACCAACGTTAGTGAATGGCCATACGTTGGTTCTCGTTTTTGGGTATCTGCGGTCGGTGCCGATAGCTATCTCGTAGTGGTCGATCTCATGGTGCCTACCAATGGAACCGTCGACTTTACTCGCTCCTGTAATAAAGAACATTACATCAGTCCACATACCATACACATTACCTTTGCAGGGCCATATATTCAGCGTTGTTAGAACCGCGATTTGATCAATATAATTATGTTCTTCATGTGATATCGTGAACTAGGTAAACAATGTTAATGTAGCACGAAGCAGCTGTGAGATGATTAACTTATGTCAGTAAAGTGAGGACGAGCACCTTGAGTCCAATAGGTTCGATGCATTATTGTGTGTGTATATATATATATATATATATATATATATATATATATATATATATATATATATATATATATTAATGTGTTGTGCGTACGAGACGAGTCTACGCGACTATACTACGAGACGAGTCCATTCGTTACGCAAGTACTACATTTGTAATGCACATGCATGGGTAACCAATGGACTTGTCTCGTAGTATCGTCGCGTAGACTCGTCTCGTAGGTACAACACATTAATATTGCCGTTAAGGCGTTTATTTACTTTTCGTTAGAATGTTGACAACACGTCAGAGTAGCGGTAGCACACATTAAAGGCTAAGCAAGCGGCCAATGTGTGACTTGCAAAGTTCCAATTGCAGTAAACGCACATACCCAATAAAGTCCACAAATCCACCCAAACAGCAAGATGTGAGGTTCTTTATAGTAATACGTATACGTTGTAATTGCATATGTAATGTATATAATATGACATAATTTAAATACATTATAATTCAACCAATCAGTTACATAAATAAAACTAATAAACAAAGAAATACTTTACAATTACGCAAATTTGATCAACTACGCCCGTCTACATGATCAACGTACGGCTGACGAGTAGTCCATTGCTATCGGGTTTCGGCTGACCGAATCCGTCCCAATTGGCCGAGAGGGTTGTGACAGATAGTTGCAAGTTGACGTCGACTCCTGCGATGTCTCCATCGCGTACGTTGCCCGGCAGCAGCGGCTCCAACTGCACCGTGAGTCCGTTCGAGCGCAGAGAGTAGGTGAATCCGAGTTGATTCGTTGCTCGGACAATCACAAAGTAAGACTCGCCGTCCTTCAAATTCAACTCGTCAGCCTCCGCTTTCATGACGCCTGTAATGACAATGGTAACCCAGTCAAACAGATCGATTAACACACAGTCGCGTTCGAGCGGGCGGGCGGGCGGGCGGGCGGGCGGGCGGGCGGGCGGGCGAGCGGGCGGGCGGGCGGGCGGGCGGGCGGGCGGGCGGGCGGGCGGGCGGGCGGGCGGGCGGGCGGGCGGGCGGGCGGGCGGGCGGGCGGGCGGGCGGGCGGGCGGGCGGGCGGGCGGGCGGGCGGGCGGGTGAGCAAACAGATACAGACACACAGACAGGCAGGCACTTTCTCGCTTGAGAGGCTGTTTGGTGGTCCGGGCGGACCGGCGGGTGGGTGGTCGGGTGGCCGGGCAGGCAGGCGGAGAGAAACCAAAAAAAATAGGATACTTTAAGTAAACACATATTGCAAAATTAACTGATTCTTAAACTGTAAATATCTAGTGTATATCTCAATACGTTTAAGTTGCAGCAAGTTGTTTACAATGATCATTAAGTCGTTTTCGAAGCATACACATTACCTTCAGGGATTTCAGTCATGGGGAGTACAATGGTGCCATCAAATTTGTGGATGGCCCACTCATATCTCTCAATGGGACACGGATCTCCACTGAAGTCCCAGTGTGCAAACAGACCGTCGTTGTTTTCTTGGAAGTCTCTGTTCCCGAAAGTAACGACCGAACAATGGTTTCAATTGGTTGTTTCATATTACGTACTTGTATGCATGACGGTAAGATAAATCAATTACACAGCAAGACCCTATAGTTTATATATGTTTTACATATATCACTCAGTTGTATTGTCTCTCTACACTACATAGGTACCACACTGGAAGATATAACACAACATATGGATACGGCACTTCGTACATAACAAATAGAGAAACAACATATAATTGTTTCCAAATGTAAGCATACACTGAATATGAAATAATGACAGAAGTTTTGTCAGTGATATACATGCATTTCCGTCATATGCTTACGGTCAGACAACAATTGCACAAATGGACACATACATACATGAATACGTGCGCAGACAAACACACAGACAAGGACAAAAGCACCATCGCACCCGTAATTATCCATATATAAGCACACGTGTACGACCATGCACGAACACATATGCATATGCACATGCGCGCGAGCGAACACACACACACACAAACACATACACACAAACATAAACACACACACACAAACATAAACACACACACACACACACACACACACACACACAAACACACATACACAAAACATACACACAAACATAAACACACACACACAAACATAAACACACACACACACACACACACACACACACACACACACACACACACAAACACACATACACAAAACATACACACACGCACGCACGCACGTACACACACACACACACACACACACACACACACACACACACACACACATTTGTGAATATTACTTACATGTCTTTGCCTATATAGCTGCCGTCATAAACATATGATTTTCCGAGGGGTTCCTTTCCAGAACTGACACGACTCACGTACACGCCATTCGAGGTTGACGTACTGTACAGTCCAGCCGCATTAAACCCTTTCACCGTGACGAACACAACACGCTCTCGGCTCAGGTCTAGATTATGTAAGGTGACAGACAACTGGCCAGATTTGACGTCCTCAAACTCACGGATCTGAGTTCCACCAGATGTCGTGCCAAGCGCCACTTCATACCTGTCGTGTGTACAAAGGTAACTTAATCAGATCTGCATTTCGAAAAGGAACTTCAACATAGGAGAACAATAGTAACTATATAGCCGATCCACTGCAACTTATTAGAGTTCATAGCCCTCGTATTCAGTTCAGTATATTAATTTGTTTTAAACAATTGCTAATACTCACATGTGTGATATCTTATATTGAATTAACCATCTGTTGAAAACGCTTGCATTGCTCAAGATAATGACAATACTTAAACAAATTGTTTTTGTTGTATCAGTGAGCTCGGATCAAGCAAGATGCAATGCGATAGCAAAGCTGTCTGTTGGTATGCAGCATGTCAACAAATGTTGAAAATGGCGGGAGTCACACCGAGCGAATTTTTGATCGGCGCTGTATCATTGCATATAAACAAGAGAAACAGTATAGTAGGGTTCATGCTGAATCATATTTTATACCGTTTATTGCATTCGTGCATAGTAACAACGTACACATATCGAAAGTTAGTTAACAAAATTATATAAATTTTTCGAAAGTGAAAATTCGGGGGGGGGGAAATTACCGTCAAAATTGAATAACTCCGCGTGTCGAGTCGCCTTACAAACAGTTGTGGCCTACTTGCTATTATTGCTTCGTGTTTAAAAAGCAATCAATCTTTTAGTGTGCTCATTGGAGAAGTGGGAGGCGTCAACAAAAAGAGTACTCATTGTACGCTTCCGTACATTATGACAATTATGAACGACCATTTACCCACCGTATGATTCTTGTTTCGGGGTCTTCGAACGGTTCCCAAGCCGCAGACACCTGCGTTAATTCACGTTGGCACACAACGTCACGTCTCATCAACGCATTCTCTGTAGAAACACAATTAGTAAAATCAGTCGTAGATTTGCATCCGGTGTTATGGTTATTTCTGCGTAGAGTTTACCATGGTTCTTGTCATTACTTGCCCAACATTTTGTTTGTATATGATACGTCAATATCCCAACTTATTTCACACTATCATACTACTCATAATAATAATGATGATGATGATGATAATGCTAATGATAATGATAATGATAATGATAATGGTAATGGTAATGGTAATGGTAATTGTAATGATAATGATAATGATAATGATAATGATAATATAATATAATATAATATAATATAATATAATATAATATAATATAATATAATATAATATAATATAATATAATATAATATAATATAATATAATATAATATAATATAATATAATATAATATAATATAATATAATATAATAATAATATTGCAAAAGTAACCCGAATAACAACATATGACAAACAAAATCGATATCGCCCAAGTTTGACAAAGTTCAAGATCAAAACGTGTATTCATATATCGTCTTACCACTTTCTGTTCCATTTTGTTCTGTGTTAGTATTTCCCTTTGCTGACATGACGCATATATCACTCACTTCAACGACGAGTCCAATCTGAAATAACGTAAATGTTTCAATACAAAAATTACTTAGATTTGCTGTCTAGTATTGTTTAATAAAAGGTATATCAAATAAACACGCAATCATTATATGGAATATGTCTGTTTATAAGAAGGACTTAAAGCACTGCACAAATACAAAATGAAACTGGATTTGCGTTTCGCTTCTAGCGATGCGGAATGTGTTCCATGTTAAAGGGACCATGCCTTCGGTTTCTTTATTATACAATTATGATGTACAATGTAAGTTAAATATATTGATATATTGTATCGTACGGTCAGCCCAACTATTTTTTAAAGAACCATATTTGGTGGGTGAAATGTTAGACTTCATGACGAATCAGTGTTTATACTCAGAAGAATCGTTGACATGAACAGCGAAAGTCATATTGCAGGCTTGGTGTTTTGTTGACATGTGTAGCTTGGCCCCGGTTAAGCAACGACCTTCTTTGGAATTACATGAGCTTGCTATTCGGGTAATCACAGCGATCACAATTTTAATGAGAGCGCTGCGATTATTACAAACATTGAACGGATAAATCATAAAGTTGGTTCTGCTTCGCTAAAAAAGGTATTAGGGTTTTTAGAATCTTATAATATTATTATACGTCATTTGTATAGTACCATGGTACATAACTGCACAATAAAATATATGTGAAAACAGGAGACAGACTCCCTATAAAAATGTACTTGCTACATATAATTATCTTATTTATGTAATGTGTCGTTGGTTACTCTAGAGAGGATTGAAATAGAACATACCACTATCAATTAATTTGTTCGTTTTTATTTCAAATTCAACTTGGCCAATACAGAGCATGTATCCGTGACAATTCAATTTTGCAGCGACATTGAATAATACTTAGCTTATATAATAATTACACTTTGTATGCTCCGTTTCTGCAGCAATAGGAACAACTCTTGCATACCGGGTTTTTTCTCTCACGATATGTCAGATATAATACTGCGCCTTTAGTTGGAAATCACGCAAACGTACCTTAGGCGGTGTATTGTCCACAGTCAAAGGCTTTGAGTAGGCAGGAGTTCTAAGTCCAACTTTGTTGACAGCAGTAACTGTTACGTAGTATGTCTCCTTGTGTTTTAATCCGCCGTTCATCATTCCTACAAATCGGTATATCATATATATATATATATATATATATATATATATATATATATATATATATATATATATATATATATATATATATATAGGAAACCATTAATAATAAAACAAAACATACAAAATAACACTTCAACCAACCTATGAGCATAACATAACATGCATCGCGTCGTTATTGCAATCCCTTTCTTCGTCTGATCACGAGTTGTCGAACGCATACATTTCCTGTGCTATTAGTTACTTAAGCATGGATTACACATCATCAGTTTCGACTTGTGAATATACGGTATGGTACTATCTATTTGCCGGCGCCGGACATTTGCATCGGAGTTTTTTGTAACGGCTGACTGACTTCACGTATTTGAATACTTCTTTCCAAGATTTACTCGCACATATCGTAATTTTGAATGTGAATGTTAATATAAACTGCCAATGAAGACACGACTGATGTCTAGCTATCAGTTTTAAGTACGAAATACATATGACAGAAATATATGCAACGTACATAAATAATACGTTATCAAAATATTTACCAGTAGCCCGATGCACGCGTGTGCCTGCTTCGAGATGAGCGGATGCATACACACTGTCGTCTCCTTCTGTCGTTCCCACGTCAAATGTATAATACGAAACCTCACTTTCCTTCTCGAGGAAGCCAATCCAACTGCACTCAAGCGAATCACCGCCTAAATATACAATATTTGGTGTATAATGCAGCAGTACTGGTTTGCAAACAACAAGACAAATATGTTTCAAGAAGCGTTCACCATACACCAAGTTGAAATGTATATGCCCGACGTTAATTAGCTTGTGACAAAACATGTGTGCTTATCTAGCAATATGCAATTGTTTCGTAGTACGTACTTTTTGTCATAACAATATGGTAACAATTGATTGTTGCTATTATTGTAGTATATTTCATAACATGATTATTCACAGATGTAAGTTAACATGTTATATGTTTTAGGTGAGATTGTACTGTGTCAAGATCACTGCTCTATAGCCATTAAACCAGTAAACCGTTGTATATAATAATTTCAAAGTTTCATATGATTTAGAAGTTCAAATATGAGAAGAAGAAACGGCGAAGTTACCATCGAAGTCATTTTGAAATCCAAGATGAATGGATGTCTTATAGTCGGACCAAAACACCAGTAATAATGTTTGATTTATGACAATGTTCTAGGCGTGGAATCAATGTTCCATTGTCTTATAAGTTCAGATTTTATATAGATTCAAATATGAACATTTAACCAACTTTCGTATTAATGGCTGTAAAGATCGTTTTCTTGTATCACTTACGCATTAAAGCAATTTTACCAAGCATAAATGACCTCTTTGGCTGCCATGTATTTTGTAGCTATTTTGAAAGTCCTAGAGCGGTTGACTATATTTTTTTATAGATGTTTAACACCAAGAAGGGATTCCCAGAATATGTTAAATACAATTAGATAACTTTTTATTAAAACAGTTTCTTCTTGAAAATCCGATCTGTCTATTAAATAAGTAGTGTCAAATAGTCATACCTTGCACACTTTCTGGACAGATAACCAAACCTGGAAGTGGAGCTGTAGTGTCCACTGTCACAGCGGGTGACGCAACTGTTTTTAGCAAATCCACCTGATGAAACGAGAGTTGAAATTACAGGTAATCAGGACAAATAATCATATATAGCTCATATACAGCACAATAGTGTTGTACATGTCTTTAACTGAAAACAGTTTGTAATATGGAATTATTACTGATAAAAAAGTCACGCTACCACTTTATAATACTAATATATTTTATTTAATATAACATCACATCCCGTTATAAATTATTCATGGCGCTTTACTTCAGAGCATGTCGATCTTTACATACAGTAAAATTAATTGGAATAATCCTAAAATATAACTACATATAAGCAGTATACATATACATTCAGTAATGAAATATATTGAACTAATATTCTTAGATTAAAAATACAAGTAGAATAAAACGTTAACACAGTAATGGTTATTATATGCATACAGGCACACGTAATATGCGTAGAGAATCTTATAAATACGAACAAGTATTATTGCTATCAACGTACGCCGTTTGTAGCATCCAAGGTGAAGTATTGTGGCTGCCCATCCACATGTGATTTCACAAGATTATTTGGTAACATGGTGGCATTTCCAATCCATGTCTTTGGGTGAATATTTCTGGCACCTGCAGACGACACCCCAGAGACGTGTAAATTTTATTTAAACCGACTTATCAGTAATGGATAGTGCATAATTTATGTATTCGAGAATAACATGCTAGATTACCTGGCGTTAGCATCCGTAGCTTATTGGATGATTATTGTATTATGGCATTTCAACGACAATCAGCATTAGTACAACATATTTAGGTTCGATGTATACATTGATGTGCTACGTAGCAGGTTACATGTCGCACACATACATATATTACATCAAAACACTGATGCAATCACCCACTCACTCACTCAATTTATCACGCACGCACGCTCGGACACACACACACGCACACACACACACACACACACACACACACACACACACACACACACACACACACTCACTCACTCACTCACTCACTCACTCACTCACTCACACTCACTCACACTCACTCACTCACTCACTCACACACACCACACACACTCACAATATTATGACCTTCAATGTTTGCGAAACGAATACATGTTAATATGCCAAAATATACATACAATCCACTGTGAGCATGTTTCCTAGCGTCATTCAGTAAAAATCAGTTGTTTGGCTGCTACCTTGCCGACTTACCCAGAGTTGTACCCACGCGGAACCACGCGCCACTGACACCACTCTCCCTGTCATCAATATCCCATCCCACGGTGTAGGAATCTGCTTCCTTCTGGTACACCGCCTCTGTCGATCTCGTCCTTGCGTCGGTTCTGTTGAGCGTCTTTCCTCCGAGTGACGTGATCTCAGCCACTGGAGCCGTCACGTCAACAAGTATCCCGTCAGAGGCAGACTCGAGCACGTTTCCTGCTCCAGTGACAGCGCGCACTGTGGTGTAGTACTTCACTGCGGCCAACAGAGGCAGTTGGCCCTGGCCTTTACCGCTACCGCCGATACCTGGAAGGATTAAGTGTCGCTTTGTCCAGTGCTAAACGGGCTGACTTTCTGGTACATATCTTCTTGACGACATCAAACGCATGACACTTACTTAGTCTAAAACGTACAATAACTTTACTGAATAACTGAGAAGGAACGAAATGGTACTGACAAAGCGGTTCGTGGCCATTAGTTCTAGTGTGTTCTTTCTTTGTTCCCAATTGTAGATCATAAGTAATAATTTGAAGATTTATAAACAATGCTTACACTGGAAGTTTTGAATTACTTGTCGACCTTTGGGTTATGAGCACAAGAGATTTGAGAATGTTGATATCATACGTTTGGGTGAAACAAATGTCATAAAACTAAATAAATGCGTTTTGACATAACAACCATTCATAACTGCATACCAATATTTATTGACATGCATTTGTCGCAGTTCCTCATCAACATAGGTGTTCTAGTAGTAGTTGTTTCAGGCACTCGACAGGGTTCCATTGACTGACTGGTCTGGTATGGTGATATCCGTCACGAAAACAACTGTCTGCCGGGTATTGTATGGTGATATCCGTCACGAAAACAACTGTCTGCCGGGTATTGTATGGTGATATCCGTCATGAAAACAACTGTGTGCCGGTATTGTATGGTGATATCCGTCACGAAAACAGCTGTCTGCCGTGTATTATATGGTGATATCCGTCACGAAAACAACTATGTGGCAACCATCACACCTTGAACACCTTGAACGTGCAATTGTTATAAATAGTTATCACACATCCCGTTGTATATTGTGTTCACATTCTCCTTATGTATTTTGTGCCACAATATGTCAGGCAGAATTATGTATGCGAGAACTGAGTGAGGCAAAGTATAAATAAATTGCAGGTGTCACGTTTCCTTTGCCTTCTTCTATCCTGCGAGCATCGAAGACACTCGTTGGCGTGACACGGTGGATGTATTCGCAACCATGCCAGCGCTGTCGGTCTTCCATCAGGCACATGAAGCGGGCAGTGGGCTCTTTCGTCCAGTCTTTAATATTCTCCAACCAGAATTTCATTGGTCTTCCTCTGCGTTGTTTTTTGGTTTCTTTGTAACATAATTATGTAATTAACATAGCGTTCATTTTTATTTTGTGGTTGTCCTGACAAAAGATCATGTTACAGGTATCTTACCCATCATGCCTATCGGTCCTCCGTCATGCGTGACGAGGTTGATGTCAGAGTAGGGCATGACGTCATCGAGTCTGGGTGCTGACCCGACTGCCCACTCGTAGCGACTCACTCCGTCTCGCTGACTCTCGTAGTCGCTGAAGGTGACCGTCACCGTCGACACGTCCAGCTGGTAGTCGATGTCCACTCCAGTGTCCGGCCCGTCCCTCACCACTCCGGCCACGTCTCCTGACACCACCTTGATGGGGCTGAAAATGAAAGTTTATCGTTGTTCTGTGATCGCAAATATCGGACTGATACGCAATGTAAGTCACCTGTATATATAAGCGACACGTCTTTACTTCACAGTAGCTAGTGTATCCGTGCGTGCGTGAAGGCATTTGTGCCAGTGCGGATGTATGAGTTTGCGTGTGTATGTGTATGTGTGTGTGTGTGTGTGTGTGTGTGTGTGTGTGTGTGTGTGTGTGTGTGTGTGTGTGTGTGTGTGTGTGTGTGTGTGTCTGTGTGTGTGTGTGTGTGTGTGTGTGTGTGTGTGTGTGTGTGTGTGTGTTCGTTTTTGTATATATGCGTGTTTGTGCGTCTGCGTATGCGTACATCACATGTGCATGTGTGTATGGATGGACTTCAAATACTCAAACTGTTACGCCTATCTACGCAATTGTTCATAATGGTAAACCGCGATATAAGCCATCACACTGAAAGTGGGTGCATGCTACGTCAACGAGGCGATAGACCCCTATGCATTATTTTCTAGATATCAAAATCAGAATGAAATTGTACTCTACTAATGGCATCCAAGTAAAGTTGTGACACAAAGAGTCTCTTCTAAATAGGTATGTTAACATAATCTGTGTCATTTATTGGTAAATATATCGCCGTTGTTCGAGTTTTGGTGACATGTGGTGGCCATCTTTAATTTTCTGCCACCAGTGAACAAAAACGTGGACACAAATTGTTCCATTATATAATGATATAGTTAAGTGAAAAATCACAATTATTTAAAATCTGTATTAAAACGTTAAATACTCAATATTTGCTTCGCAACTGCCATGGCCTATATATATACGATGGCCGCGTTTACACTGTCGATTAATCACGTGACTCAGCATGGGGTATTTATAAATAGATGTAACGTGGACCAAGTTAGCTTTTATTGATGGCTGATAACGATATGTGTTCCCATCAGTCATACCTTGAAGAGAGCACGGAGCTCTCCTTCCCAGCGCCGTTGCGTGATTTCACGGTGATGTAATAAATCGGTACATTAGTCAGTGCGTCTGTCAGAGCCAAGTTCACCTTGATGTACCCATCCTTTGAAATACCCATACTTCTGAACTCCAGCAAATCAGTCGTTCCTAAGAATAGACACTCATAAAGGGTTTTCCTAAATTCTAAATTTGAATAGGGTGTGAAAAAAACCAAACGGTGACGTTTACCTTAAGTGATACACCACAAATTGAAACGTAATATAAAATAGTATGCACATAGCGTAGCGTAGCGTAGCGTAACGTAACGTAACGTAACGTAACGAAACGTAACGTAACGTAACGTAACATAACATAACATAACATAACATAACATAACATAACATAACATAACATAACATAACATAACATAACATAACATAACATAACATAACATAACATAACAAAATGTAATTAAAACAGTGACTACAACTGATGTTCAATGTAATCAATAATATCATACCTTTCTTCGTCCCGATGCCGACGAGGTACTCCCCGATGCCGCTTTCAACGTCTGTGGCGCTCCAAGAAGCCATTATACCGTTCTCGTCGTTGTGTATGACGTAACCGTCCAGTAGTTCCTCCGACTCTTCCGAGAGGACGCCAGCATGCACAAAGACCATCTAGATAAGCAAATAACATGTCACAGATTATTTGTAACTGTTAAAATGCCACAAATTAAAATATTATCCTAAACTGTTTCATGTTATTTAAATTAACATGATGAAAGGTAGTCCTTATGAATTAAATACAATTATTTTATGTTCATATTTCATCGCTCTAAATTGATATAATCTGAATATGCTAGTACAATGACAAGAGTTGCGTGACGTGAGAAACAAGAAGAAACTGAATGTATGAAAACATTGTATTTGCCAAGAACATAACAAGTGCGTATGTCTGGATTCTATGCAAATAACATATCGCAAACACATTTGTAGAAAATACAGATACCGAAAAGATTATGGTTTCGTTAATATGTTGTCCATGAATTGTTTCTTGGAAATGTACATAGCTGTCAGAACTACAGAAAGTTACACAATATCGCCGAAGCCAGATGAGACGTGGGGTACGGGGTGATGGTTAAATGTGTCATGCATATCAAATATAGACATTTTAACCAGTTAGGCGTATTGTATTTAGAAACAATTCCAATCCAAAATTGTTCAGAGGGACTTTAATACTAATGCTTAATATTGTCAGCAAAATGTG
This sequence comes from Oasisia sp. SBJ-2009, assembly GCA_964017155.1. NCBI lineage: Eukaryota > Metazoa > Annelida > Polychaeta > Sabellida > Siboglinidae > Oasisia > Oasisia sp. SBJ-2009. Next base: position 36,401,480 of record OZ024865.1, read on the forward strand.
GAAATATTTTGCTATTTTTAAATGTACATGTAAAAGGGTGATTAGTTTTTGATATAACAACATTGTTAAAATTAAATTCTCATATGTCTAATGCGTTCCAACCATTATTTAAAAAAATATAATTTTTAGATCCTGTCTGCGTATACGTCCTGCCCATATTTTAGCAGCACTGCATGTGAAGACCTATTATACATACGTCAAAGTATCTTTGCAATTTATTGGCCGTTGCAATTGTTTGGATGAGTGGTAGGTACATGTCGTCTATGCTATCAAAGTGTATTGAGTATTTAGTTGACATTTTATTTACAAATCCCCTTAGCTCAATTGTCAGTTCCTGAGTAGCTGTTTTTAAATCAGCTCGGCGTACACGTTCCTGAGGCGGTGTGGGGTCAACCAACACGCCATTGGTGTAATGTGCAGACGTACCTGCGGCGGTGTGGGGTCAACCAACACGCCATTGATGTAATGTGTAGACGTATCTGCGGCGGTGTGGGGTCAACCAACACGCCATTGGTGTAATGTGTAGACGTACCTGGGGTGGTGTGAGGTCAACCAACACGCCAATGGTGTAATGTGTAGACGTACCTGGGGCGGTGTGGGGTCAACCAACACGCCATTGGTGTAATGTGTAGACGTACCTGGGGCGGTGTGAGGTCAACCAACACGCCATTGGTGTAATGTGTAGACGTATCTGGGGTGGTGTGGGGTCAACCAACACGCCATTGGTGTAATGTGTAGACGTACCTGGGGCGGTGTGGGGTCAACCAACACGCCATTGGTGTAATGTGTAGACGTACCTGGGGCGGTGTGAGGTCAACCAACACGCCATTGGTGTAATGTGTAGACGTACCTGCGGCGGTGTGGGGTCAACCAACACGCCATTGGTGTAATGTGTAGACGTACCTGGGGCGGTGTGGGGTCAACCAACATGCCATTGGTGTAATGTGTAGACGTACCTGGGGCGGTGTGGGGTCAACCATCACGTCATTGGTGTAATGTGTAGACGTACCTCGGGCGGTGTGGGGTCAACCAACACGCCGTTGGTGTAATGTGTAGACGTACCTGGGGCGGTGTGGGGTCAACCAACACGCCATTGGTGTAATGTGTAGACGTACCTGGGGCGGTGTGGGGTCAACCAACACGCCATTGGTGTAATGTGTAGACGTACCTGGGGCGGTGTGGGGTCAACCAACACGCCATTGGTGTAGTGTGTAGACGTACCTGGGGCGGTGTGGGGTCAACCAACACGTCATTGGTGTAGTGTGTAGACGTACCTGGGGCGGTGTGGGGTCAACCAACACGCCATTGGTGTAGTGTGTAGACGTACCTGGGGCGGTGTGGGGTCAACCAACACGTCATTGGTGTAGTGTGTAGACGTACCTGGGGCGGTGTGGGGTCAACCAGCACGCCATTGGTGTAATGTGTAGACGTACCTGGGCTGGTGTGAGGTCAACCAACACGCCATTGGTGTAATGTGTAGACGTACCTGGGGCGATGTGGGGTCAACCAACACGCCATTGGTGTAATGTGTAGACGTACCTGGGGCGGTGTGAGGTCAACCAACACGCCACTGGTGTAATGTGTAGACGTACCTGCGGCGGTGTGGGGTCAACCAACACGCCATTGGTGTAATGTGTAGACGTACCTGGGGTGGTGTGGGGTCAACAAACACGCCATTGGTGTAATGTGTAGACGTACCTGGGGTGGTGTGGGGTCAACCAACACGCCATTGGTGTAATGTGTAGACGTACCTGGGGCGGTGTGGGGTCAAACAACACGCCATTGGTGTAATGTGTCGACGTACCTGGGGCGGTGTGAGGTCAACCAACACGCCATTGGTGTAATGTGTAAACGTACCTGCGGCGGTGTGGGGTCAACCAACACGCCATTGGTGTAATGTGTAGACGTACCTGGGGCGGTGTGGGGTCAACCAACACGCCATTGGTGTAATGTATAGAGGTACCTGGGGCGGTGTGGGGTCAACAAACGCGCCATTGGTGTAGTGTGTAGACGTACCAGCGGCGGTGTGGGGTCAACCATCACATCATTGGTGTAATGTGTAGACGTACCTCGGGCGGTGTGGGGTCAACCAACACGCCGTTGGTGTAAAGTGTAGACGTACCTGGGGCGGTGTGGGGTCAACCAACACGCCATTGGTGTAATGTGTAGACGTACCTGGGGCGGTGTGGGGTCAACCAACACGCCATTGGTGTAATGTGTAGACGTACCTGGGGCGGTGTGGGGTCAACCAACACGCCATTGGTGTAATGTGTAGACGTACCTGGGGCGGTGTGGGGTCAACCAACACGCCATTGGTGTAGTGTGTAGAGGTACCTGGGGCGGTGTGGGGTCAACCAACACGTCATTGGTGTAGTGTGTAGACGTACCTGGGGCGGTGTGGGGTCAACCAACACGCCATTGGTGTAGTGTGTAGACGTACCTGGGGCGGTGTGGGGTCAACCAACACGTCATTGGTGTAGTGTGTAGACGTACCTGGGGCGGTGTGGGGTCAACCAACACGCAATTGGTGTAGTGTGTAGACGTACATGGGGCGGTGTGGGGTCAACCAACACGCCATTGGTGTAATGTGTAGACGTACCTTGGGCGGTGTGAGGTCAACCAACACGCCATTGGTGTAATGTGTAGACGTACCTGCGGCGGTGTGGGGTCAACCAACACGCCATTGGTGTAATGTGTAGACGTACCTGGGGCGGTGTGGGGTCAACCAACATGCCATTGGTGTAATGTGTAGACGTACCTGGGGCGGTGTGGGGTCAACCAACACGCCGTTGTTGTAATGTCTAGACGTACCTGGGGCGGTGTGGGGTCAACCAACACGCCATTGGTGTAATGTGTAGACGTACCTGGGGCGGTGTGGGGTCAACCAACACGCCATTGGTGTAGTGTGTAGACGTACCTGGGGCGGTGTGGGGTCAACCAACACGTCATTGGTGTAGTGTGTAGACGTACCTGCGGCTGTGTGGGGTCAACCAACACGTCATTGGTGTAGTGTGTAGACGTACCTGGGGCGGTGTGGGGTCAACCAACACGCAATTGGTGTAGTGTGTAGACGTACCTTGGGCGGTGTGGGGTCAACCAACACGCCATTGGTGTAATGTGTAGACGTACCTGGGGCGGTGTGCGGTCAAACAACACGTCATTGGTGTAGTGTGTAGACGTACCTGGGGCGGTGTGGGGTCAACCAACACGCCGTTGGTGTAATGTGTAGACGTAACTGCGGCGGTGTGGCGTCAACCATCACGTCATTGGTGTAGGCGTACCTGGGGCGGTGTGGGGTCAACCAACACGCCGTTGGTGTAATGTGTAGACGTACCTCGGGCGGTGTGGGGTCAACCAACACGCCATTGGTGTAATGTGTAGACGTACCTGGGGTGGTGTGGGGTCAACCAACACGCCGTTGGTGTAATGTGTAGACGTACCTGGGGTGGTGTGGGGCCAACCAACACGCCGTTGGTGTAATGTGTAGACGTACCTCGGGCGGTGTGGGGTCAACCAACACGCCATTGGTGTAGTGTGTAGACGTACCTCGGGCGGTGTGGGGTCAACCAACACGCCGTTGGTGTAATGTGTAGACGTTACTGGGGCGGTGTGGGGCCAACCAACACGCCGTTGGTGTAATGTGTAGACGTACCTCGGTCGGTGTGGGGTCAACCAACACGCCATTGGTGTAATGTGTAGACGTACCTCGGGCGGTGTGGGGTCAACCAACGCGCCATTGGTGTAGTGTGTGGTCGTACCTCGGGCGGTGTGGGGTCAACCAACGCGCCATTGGTGTAGTGTGTAGACGTACCTGCGGCGGTGTGGGGTCAACCAACACGCCGTTGGTGTAATGTGTAGACGTACCTGGGAGGGTGTGGGGTCAACCAACACGCCGTTGGTGTAATGTGTAGACGTACCTGGGAGGGTGTGGGGTCAACCAACGCGCCATTGGTCTAGTGTGTAGACGTACCTGGGAGGGTGTGGGGTCAACCAACACGCCGTTGGTGTAATGTGTAGACGTACCTGAGGCGGTGTGGGGGTCAACCAACACGCCGTTGGTGTAATGTGTAGACGTATCTGGGGTGGTGTGGGGTCAACCAACACGCGATTGGTGTAATGTGTAGACGTACCTGGGAGGGTATGGGGTCAACCAACACGCCGTTGGTGTAATGTGTAGACGTACCTGGGGTGGTGTGGGGTCAACCAACACGCCATTGGTGTAGTGGGCCGCGGTCAGCCCAGCACCATTGACAGCCGACACCTGCATCTTGTAGAGGGCACCGATCTTCAGCGTTAGAGCTTCATCTGTTGTCCACGTAGTGGCATTACCAGGAACTGTCTTCCAGTGCGTGCTGTGGAATTATGTGTTAATTTAATTTGTCATTTGTTTTACTAAATTCATCAACTTAGTATGTATATTATCGTATAAGAATATTACGTCACATTTTATGCTTATATATATATATATATATATATATATATATATATATATATATATATATATATATAACAGGGATGTTGTGAAATGATTGCTAAAATACTGCGTTTTTAGACTAGTAAAATTTACAATTTGTATTGCAATATTTACCAGAAGTTGGAATGTGTGTACCACTTCTAATAAGTTATAACAGAGGTTTACTGAACATAATAGAGTGTATTGAGTGAAGATGACCCATTGAAAATAACGATCTATCACTAGACATGACAACTACCATGAAATACGGTTTTTTGCTATCACTGTTACTATAACATAAACTGTGTTTCATTTTACAGTAGTGATGAAGCTACGATATGTAATGCACTGTTTACATGTGTGGGACGTCAAAACGTACGAAATTGGGTAGATGCGTTTCCATTTTCCACCATGCAGTTGGTGTGCCGATATTTTGTAGTGGTCAATCCCTGACTCGGGGTCAATGAATGACCAAGAAGCAGTCAAAGATGTAGTTGAGTCCTTTAGAAAATAGCATAAGCAGCATACAGATCCATTTCTCATCTATCACCATATCGCACTAACTATCATTTTGAGTGTCCACTTCATTACACGTTTTCGTGCACGTGATCAGCAATACTTAGAGTGCAAATGTTACTTTCCATTCCACATTTCTTAAACTATATCAGTCAACCATATAAAACAATTAGTTGTTTATTGCAAACCTGTGTATTCACGTTATAGCAAGCGAAGTCATACATGTAAATGACATACTTGTAAATGACATAGTTGTAAATGTCAGATTTGTGTATTTGATAAACACTTTTTTCTTGTCACTCCCCAGCTCAGTTTTGATCGATAACTGGTCATGTTAAGTTCTGTTACTCTATTCATGTTACTCTTTTGTAAATGTATGTAGACTACAAAAAACTTGAAATATGGTTATTAGCAATACACACAATATTACCAATCCTGATCATGCACGATCCAGCGGATATAATACAGAGTGTAACATTATAATTGCCAGAAAAACAATGACAATGGACACTGTTCAATGTAATAATCACCGTGTATTGCATGTCGTCGTTTAGGTCTCCTCCATCAACGAGCTGAGACATCTTTGGTTCTGTCAGGTCGATCTTGACCCCGTTTGAAGTAGCCGGAGTGGACGAGTCGGCCTTGTTCGTGGCTGTCACTTCAACTCGTACGAAGTCGCCGTGGTGCAGATGGAAGTGATGGCGGACCATTGAGTTCACGGACGGGTCGAAATTCTCCGTCGTATAAATGATGCTTTCTTTATCGTTACTCCCTGAAATATAACAACACCGTTTCGTGAATTTACCCACCGTCACCATCATCATTCCAACGCACCGTGTCTGCAGCCAGCGAGCGCATTAAGCCACGACCCTCGAGTTATTATTGCCGTTAGTTTCTTGTTAGCGAGATACGAGTAATTTCTGCGAACACCCTCAACGGTTTTCATATACGAATGTCGCAATTGTAGATGTTGCAATGATTGAATGATTGAATAATTGCACACGCACACGCACACGCACACGCACACGCACACGCACACGCACACGCACACGCACACGCACACGCACACGCACACGCACACGCACACGCACACGCACACGCACACGCACACGCACACGCACACGCACACGCACACGCACACGCACACGCACACGCACACGCACACGCACACGCACACGCACACGCACACGCACACGCACACGCACACGCACACGCACACGCACGCGCACACGCACACGCACACGCACACGCACACGCACACGCACACGCACACGCACACGCACACGCACACGCACACGCACACGCACACGCACACGCACACGCACACGCACACGCACACGCACACGCACACGCACACGCACACGCACACGCACACGCACACGCACACGCACATGCACACATACAGACACATACTCACGATATGTAACAACGAAACAATACATGCAATACATATAATAATAAATTCACACATTCAGCATACCTGCCGATGTTCTGTACACATCAACACCGTATTGTTTAATGCCGGATTCAGGATCAGAAAACCCTCTCCAAACGCAAGAGACTGTTGATGCTTCAGACGAGTAGATTTCGTCACTGTTCGGGTCATTGCCGTCTTTAACAATCCCCTTCAATGGCGGCGTCACGTCAACGTAAACTGATATAGCGACCAAATATATTATCACATGAAACAAAACGTATGCACAAATGCTACAATTGTCTGTACATCTATGTTGTTTCCCTGTAGCTATCACTTGTCTGCCTGATGAATTCTCTTTCTACCTCTCTCCTTCTCTGCTTCTCTACATGTTTGCAAACTTTACTGCCTGCTTGGCTGGCTGGCTGGCTCGCTGGCTCGCTGGCTGGCTGGCTGGCTGGCTGGCTGGCTGGCTGGCTGACTTTCTTTTCTCCCTTTCTCACCCCCTCTCTTTCGTTCTCCCCCTTTATATATATCTCTCACTCCCCTTCTCTCTCCTCTCTCTCTATCTCTCTCTCTCTATCTATCTCTCTCTCTCTCGCGCGCGCGCGTTCTCAGTATTCGTGTACCTACCTATTTTCCTCTTCTTCAAACCACCCCAATAATATCATTCTCTCTCATTGAACATCTGCATATATTCAACTTCACAACTACTTGTGATAATCAGGCTTACCTCCGTCCGATAGGACAGTGACGTTCTTCTCGACGATGCCACCATTGATTGCTGTTACACTGCTGTAGTAGATCCGCTTGTGTTGAAGTTGTAGACCGTCTACGCAGTGACTCGTGACGGTGTAGGGCATTGCAATATTGGCAACGACATCAGCAGAGCCTGGTGTGGTTCCCAGTTCGAGCAAGTACTTCGCTGAAATTAATAATTAATCATACACTATCGTCGATTATATAACAGATTACGTAGCTGGTGTTGCAAATAGTTAAGCAACTGGTAATACAGGGAAATAATAGGGAAATATGTTAACCTAGCACGAATCCACTTGACAGGAATTCATACGAGCAATAAATCGAAATTTGAATTAGTGCAATTTCTTTTGGAAGGCCATGGATCACAACATGGCCAGATTATTCACTAAAGCTGGCTGGTAACACACTTACAAATTCCACTTTCTGGGTCCCGAAAGTCATGCCACGAAGCGCAATATTTGGTAGAGGAAGACTGGAAGGCAATGTCACGGCATCGGTCGTTACCATCGTAAACCAAACCAGGGATTGGAGGTGATCTGTCCACTATAATGGCTTTGGCAGAGTGTCCATCGGCCCTCAGTTCAACTGCAACACGTTCACGACATACGATTAGCAATCCGTGTATGTTTAAATGTACATTTTCCTATGTCATATTACATGCTTCGAGACCTATAGGCAATCCGGTATTTGCGGTGCATATATGTGTATTATGCAAAAAAAAGCCAAGAAGAGTGCGAATTGTGTTATCACTATCAGTACACTTAGCGATGTTTAACCTTTATAATATATATATATATATATATATATATATATATATATATATATATATATATATATATATATATATATATATATATATATATATACCTTATTCATGAAGAAAAGACAACTGACCGTTGTTGGTCACCCTAATCTTCACCCAGGCTGGCACGCCGTCGGGG
>OZ024865.1:36414565-36417065 GCA_964017155.1 Oasisia sp. SBJ-2009
ACAAACAATCATGGCTTTGGTGCTATATGAAATAAAATATGTTATTGTAACAAAACATGTAATTTCTTGCAAACTTATATAGTAACCGCTGAATCGCCGAAGATATTGAGTTGCCTTCGAAATATGCGCGTTTGTTTTGTGAATTTTCTTCGCTAGAGGGAATACAAGTGATCATCAATTCAATCAATTTCAATCAATTTCACTTTATTGTCCTTACAAAGGATATGCATTGTGCAACTCATGATAATATATAAATGATTTTAGTAACATAGTGTATGTATATGTATATGTATATGTATATATATATATATATATATATATATATATATATATATATATATATATATATATATACATATATATATATATATATATATATATATATATATATTTACATGTACATGTATATGTACCTATGATATGTGAGGATATGTTTAGCGGCTGTTGGTGTTTGTTTTCATGGTTAGGTCAGAAAGTAAAAGATAATGGTATGCACAGTTCATGCAGATGAAGTCGATTCCGCTACGTCATTCTATTCGTAATTCTGTTTATAAAATGGCATAGTCCATGGACTTTCAATGGCCATGTGTTCTCATGTTTTTGTGATAAACCGCTGACATTAAAAATATGACTGTTGTTGGAAGTTGTTACTTTTTATTAACTCTATGAATGCCATATCACAAAAGCGTTGACTTTTGTTTCCATTTAATATCATAGTTACTTGATGTGTTCTGATGACGGAGTCATCGAGGGCCAGGGCCGACCCTTGCAGCAGCTCGCGGTGACTCGTGCTCCGGAAGTCGGGGGTGATGCGACCTTCCGGCAGCGTCATGTCGTAAGTCGGCAGCTCGCATGACGTCACTGCCGACAACCCCATCGAGTTCTGCGCCTTCACACTGAAGTACAGGGGTATGCTGTGAACCAGTGTCTGAAATAGAAATGCACAAGTAGTTGTATTAATATGCAATTTATTCAATTAATGATTTTCTATCAGTTTCGAAAACACCGAAGCTTATACGTAGTATAAGCAAACAAATAATCCGGTTAGAATCACATAATGCAACGTTTTACTTGAAGAAAGGTTTCTAGCCACATCGCCGCAGTGATTTGCGGGCGTACTGATTCATTGTATAATTGATTGAATTAGTTAGTGTTTACTTTAGCTATAACAATTAGTGCTTAAGTTGTAGATTGATTTGTTTGTCTGGTTGAGTAAATATTATATTCAATTAATCATTTGTAAATCGTGTGACTCAATGATTATTCTCAGAACAATATACATATTGATTGTGTGGTTAATATTACCAATCGATGATATATTATAACACAATGTATTTAAGTTAATGTATCCATGACATATACAAACACAATTGTTATTAAAATAACATAATATAATGTACATCAAGCAATAAACCATTGACTAAATCGTGCAGCATAATGCTATTAATCTCTCTTTTCTTTATATTTCTCTTTCTCTTTTTTCTCTCTCTCTCTCTCTCTCTTTCTCTCTCTCTCTCTCTCTCTCTCTCTCTCTCTCTCTCTCTCTCTCTCTATATATATATATATATATATATATATATATATATTATGTATGTATGTATGTATGTATGTATGTATGTATGTATGTATGCATGCATGCATGTACGTACGTACGTACGTACGTACGTACGCACGCATGTATGTACGTACGTACGTACGTACGTACGTACGTACGTACGTACGTATATGTTATGTTATGTTATGTTATGTTATGTTATGTTATGTTATGTTATGTTATGTTATGTTATGTTATGTTATGTTATGTTATGTTATGTTATGTTATGTTATGTTATGTTATGTTATGTTATGTTATGTTATAGCACAGCACAGCACAGCACAGCACAGCACAGCACAGCACAGCACAGCACAGCACAGCACAGCACAGCACAGCACAGCACAGCACAGCACAGCACAGCACAGCACAGCACAGCACAGCACAGCACAGCACAGCACAGCACAGCACAGCACAGCACAGCACAGCACAGCACAGCACAGCACAGCACAGCACAGCACAGCACAGCACAGCACAGCACAGCACAGCACAGCACAGCACAGCACAGCACAGCACAGCACAGCACAGCACAGCACAGCACAGCACAGCACAGCACAGCACAGCACAGCACAGCACAGCACAGCACAGCACAGCACAGCACAGCACAGCACAGCACAGCACAGCATATAAATACCCACCCTGACAACTACGGATGTTTCTCCGCCGAGCGGCTCGTTGTCGACTACGTCACATCCCCCGCTGAATGTACCGACGCAGTAGGAGAGTTCCACCTCACTGCGGTCATCTGCGACACCAAATTCGATGGTGAAGGCGGGCTCCGTGTAGTCCCGACCCGCGATCTGAGCCACGTGACAACCAGTACCTGACGGACCAATGGCGCGACGTTTGCGTTGTGGCCCGGAAGTGTCGTCACCGTTGTCATCGGTGCTGCTGTCCTCCTCACATTTT
>OZ024865.1:36424565-36429565 GCA_964017155.1 Oasisia sp. SBJ-2009
CACGTTTCTTCCGGTCTGTATCCTCCATGACGTCAACATCCAAATCTTCTGTGGTCCCGTCTATCGGTGGAGTCGTATCACCTTGCTCCGGTTCTCCAAGAATCTGTCCATGGCTCACAGTTTCGTCCTAAATTGTTGCATCACAATAGTTTCAATATGTTTGTGCAACACCGGTATAGGTATGCATGATCTGACTTTATATGCAATAGTACTTGGATATTATAACTAACTATACTAACTCAAACATGAACTTTGCACGTATGACTATGATTGCTTAGTTTATATAACTCTTTGGTTTTCAAAGGTAATCTTCCAAATTGTTTTATTGTTTTGTTTTGTATTGTGATTGCGCCAGCGCACACTGACCATACATCTTCTGATTCTTTCTTTGCTCTAATGATATGATACATGGACGGTATTTGTCAGAATCATAATCCATTCGTTAGCGGAGATTCCAATTCGTTGCGGACCTTCTATTGAAGAAGTATCATGTCCATAGAGTTGTGATAATATGTGTTGATAGTTTACTGATCAAAGTTGTAATTTATGTGAATATACAATTATCATGCGTTTGTAAATTTGATATACAATTAATAGTTAATACCTATGGTAAACAAAAGCCTATTTAATATATGTAATGAATTAGTTGTGTGTAGTAGCGCAAATAGTATGGTTCGCATTGGATTAGCATTGGCATATACCAAACACATGTGAATGCCGATGATCTAGAGTTGTAAATGTCGCTGTTATTAATCTGACACACCGTCGTCAACTGTTATTCGGTTCACACAAATTATTATTAGTATTACTGTTATTATGCATTATTGCATGACACCCGCGTGATGTTGGCATTTCAAAAGAAAACTGCAAGAGAAAATGACCAACCAGCCAGCGAAGTGTGTAGAGGTCGCACTCCTGCACCCAACGCGGGGGCGGCATCTTCCTCTTGCGGAGGTAGCCCGTCGGGTCGACGACTTTGCCTTTGTCTATCTTCACCAGGGCTACGTGTACGTGAGGGTCTCTACACCATGACGGTGTGATGCCCTGCCCCAGAATCTCCCCAGCAGCCACCTGCGTGAAGGCTGAGCGATAAGTGGTAATTGACACACAATACAAGTCTCACATAAACTTACGGCAATCGGATTTATGTCATGATACGTGTTCAAAAGCTGTTACTCAATTCACAACTTTCACAATGACATAAAGCTGACTGCGATCATTAAGCAGGTTTCCACCGGATACTAAGTAACTATGATTATAGACCAACAAGCGACATACTTGTACTGGTATCTGCTGACAGCACATCCACATCATCCTCAATTTCTACACCGGAAAATTATATATTATTGTAACTGTGTTACTTTGAAAAGAATCTGCTTAATGTGTGAGCTAATATTGCTTCCAACACATAGTTAAAGTTTAGTTCCGGAACGTCTATATTATGAAAGCATTTCCCACATGAACGTAAGTTGTGCATGTATTGGAATGCTCCACGTGATATAATGGACCAACGAGAATGGTTTGTAGATAACATTGTTTAATGTCTGAGCATGGAGAACATGGAGGTCTCACAATTTCATATAATTTTCACATAACAAGATTATGCCATACATTTTTGGCTCCTCGACATGACCGGCCAACGCAATTGTTCATCAGTTTAGCGCGGGAGAGACTGCCTTTTTGCAGAAGCGAGATGGCGGAAGTGTTACTTAAGATTTAACTCTGCCTGCTTATTTATTGGCGGCTGCGAAATAGTTTCAGCTAACCAAAAATATTGCGTGCAGCATGTTAGCATGTTCTTGCGTCATGTCACGGTACATGAGTGTCTCTACACCAGAAAACCTACATGCTGAAACAATATCACTGTTCTGTATAGAGGCCAGGTTTGGGTTTGCAACAAAAGAATTTTCCCTTTACATTATGTCCATGCGAGTGGCTAAAATGATTGGGTTGACTTTACATGATGCTAGCGAAAGACAAGTCAACAAATCAGAGTCACGTAGACTCGCCTCCTTTTCGTCGACATTCAAATCAACGTTGCTGATAGTAGCCAAAACGCTCTTCATTTCATTGACCGTAATGGTGACTTCACGTGGTCCGGTCTTCTTTAGTTGACCGCCGTAAGGAGCAACAATCTGCGACAGATGCACAGACAACACATGTAATTGTCAAAGAGCAAAGTCACAATACAATACTAATAGATAATTGTAAATAGAAGATGGTTAAGATAGTTTCACAATTAGTAGATATTGTACCTAGTGATATATATATATATATATATATATATATATATATATATATATATATATTATAGTAGTTAGTTACCAATAATTGTTGACTTATACTCATCACACACACACACACACACACACACACACACACACACACACACACACACACACACACACACACACACACACACACACACACACACACACACTCACACACACACTCACACTCACACACACACACACACACACGCACGCACGCACACACACACACACACACACACACAGACACACACAAAGGCACGAATGCGTGCACACACTAGTTATATTTCCGTTCAACACCTACCGGCTGCCCAACAATGACTTCGAGCATTATGCCTTTATTGGCGTAGTGGCCCTTGCCATCACTTTCCCAGAAACCATCGCCACATGACGATGATTCAAGTAGTTTCCGTGGCCAGTCTTCGTGCATCTTAGGTCCGAAGATTTCTTCTAGCAGCGTACGAGCTGTCTGATATCTAGGTTGTGAAGATGACGTCGACACGTTATACGTTCATCAACTTGTGTTATGTATTACTATTATATGTTAAAATATATGCGATAATATCTCTTTTATCATGTCTATATATGGTCGCTACCTACCTAATGTTGCTAGTTTTGATAGTTGCTATGTATTTGAGTGTTTTTGGTTATTGTTGCTGTAGTTCGTGATGGAGATGTTGCCGGTATTGTAGTGGTTGCATTACATTATTGTATTGTATCAGATCATGTAAGGTGAAGTGTACTGATGTAATGGACATTACGTTATTGTACTGTATCAGGTCAAGAAAGTTGAAGTGTACTGATGTAAAGGACATCACATTATTGTATTGTATCAGGTCATGTAATGTGAAATATACTGATGTAATGGACATTACATTAATTTATTATATCAGGTCATGTAATGTCAAGTATACTGATGTAATGGACATTACATAATTGTATTGTATCAGGTGATGTAATGTCAAGTATAGTGATGTAATGGACATCCGACTCACCCATTCCTGATGACGCGCCAGGCCTCTTTGACGTTTTTCACAGTTTGTATAAAGAAGTCATAGGCCTGTTGGAAAGGTTCTATCAGCTGTTTGAGGAGTCGCAGCGGTTCCTCCAGTTCCTCTTCCAGCACTTTCTTGATCTCCTCCAGTGCCGAGGTCTTCATTTTTGTCTGCGGATAGACAACGTAAACATTAAAGGTCAGTTTATTTTACCATAGTATTCAATGTTCTTCCAGCGCAAACCGATTTGATAAACGATACATTTTTACACAGACAGGCTTGTTCAAGCGAACACCTATGGGAACGATTCAAACACGCCGCAATTAATGAAACAAAACATTTTGCACACATGAAACACCCAGATATTCAGCTATACATATAATGAACTGCAACAACGTAGAGTGAATGATCTTGTATAAAGTTCAATACGACAGCCTAGGATTCTACTAAGAGAGGAACACATACAACAACTTGAAGAAGAACTTAGGGAAACCAGATTGACACGGGATGTAATCGGAATCGGAGAAATGAGAAGACGAGAGGACAGTTTCTCTACCTTGCAAAGCGCCCAGCTATAATACCATTTTAAGATAAACAACGACTAAGCAGAAGTAGGTTTTCTAGTGATGGTAAACAGCATCAGTCCCAGAGTAGGAGAACTTGTTATGTGCATAACTAAGCACTACGAACTAATGATAGTTCAGGTATATGCACCAACAATATCTAACTCAGACGAAGACACAAAGAGAGCTTCTACAACGAAGTCGATGATACTTTATATAAACCATACCACTACACAATAGTGACGGGAGATTTCAATGCGCAAACAGGGAAAAGCATAAAACCTATGGAAAAGCAACATGCTAATTGTGGCTCGAATTATTGAGAAACGAAAGAGGCGACACCTTGGTAGAATGGGCAACATTAAGAAACTACAAAATCATGAATACCATGTTTCAGAAGAAAGCAGGGAGGAGATGGACGTGGAAAAGCTTAACGGTGTAGTGAAGACCGTAATTAACAAACAGGCCAAACAGCGTCACAGACGTAACACTCATCAAACAAGTCAAGATTGAAAGTGGCCACATGATGGCTATGAGTAACATCAAACTCGACATAGAGGTGTGGAGGAAAACATTGATGACCAAGAGGCCACACACAGTATATACCACAAGAAATCCGAGATCGAATTCCAACTGGAATTGACAATTGGCAGTCACTTGCTAAGCTGTATAATAAATGATTATCAGAAAGTTGAATAGCCACAATTTTAAAGAAAGCTAAGATAGTGATAATCTTCAAGAATGGAAACAAGAAAGACATCAATAATTACAGACCGTTATATCTACTACCAAACGTCTATGAAATATTCACGGAAGTACTGACTAAAACTAAATGGCTAGAGAAGACACTCGGTAAAAACCAGCCGCGAGACGAAGCTGTATTCAGAAGCAGTTACTCAACAACAGACAACATCCACGTCGTAACCCAACTGAAGGAGAAATGCCGAAAACATAGTATCCCACCCTCATACGCATCCTTCGACTTAGTGTAATATCAAGTACTACTGACATCGCTTCAAGAACAGAAAATCGAAAATGTGTACATCGAACTCCTGAAGGATATATGCACCAACAACTCGATGACAGTCCACCTAGACAAAGAAAACTACAAGATAAACATCAGGAGAGGAGTACAACAGGGCGATATCACATCGCCCAAGTTATTTCCAGCA
>OZ024865.1:36434565-36444565 GCA_964017155.1 Oasisia sp. SBJ-2009
AGGGACTTTCCCTGTGGAACTTGAATCCTTTCCAGATGCGAGAGCGTAAATTGGACAGACTTCTCTTCATGCGGCTATGCTCAACTTGCGTTGTGTTATGAGACCTTTATGGAAATGTGCACAAAGTAGTTGCATTTATAATATGTATTATGCATATGTGCGTGTGCGTGTGCGTGTGCGTGTGCGTGTGCGTGTGCGTGTGCGTGTGCGTGTGCGTGTGCGTGTGCGTGTGCGTGTGCGTGTGCGTGTGCGTGTGCGTGTGCGTGTGCGTGTGCGTGTGCGTGTGCGTGTGCGTGTGCGTGTGCGTGTGCGTGTGCGTGTGCGTGTGCGTGTGCGTGTGCGTGTGCGTGTGCGTGTGCGTGTGCGTGTGCGTGTGCGTGTGCGTGTGCGTGTGCGTGTGCGTGTGCGTGTGCGTGTGCGTGTGCGTGTGCGTGTGCGTGTGCGTGTGCGTGTGCGTGTGCGTGTGCGTGTGCGTGTGCGTGTGCGTGTGCGTGTGCGTGTGCGTGTGCGTGTGCGTGTGCGTGTGCGTGTGCGTGTGCGTGTGCGTGTGCGTGTGCGTGTGCGTGTGCGTGTGCGTGTGCGTGTGCGTGTGCGTGTGCGTGTGCGTGTGCGTGTGCGTGTGCGTGTGCGTGTGCGTGTGCGTGTGCGTGTGCGTGTGCGTGTGCGTGGGCGTGGGCGTGGGCGTGGGCTTGGGCGTGGGCGTGCGCGTGCGCGTGCGCGTGCGCGTAGAGTAAATACATTGTGACTTTGTCTTTGATATCATAATATGCTGCGTACAATTGTTACTTATTAAGTCAATAACAGTGATATTTCCAAACAGGATATACTGTCATTGCATGGATTATACACAATCCAAACTAAAAAGTTATTTTGTTTCGAAAGAGTTTGTTTCCATTCATATGAATATGTAGCACAACTATAATAGCATAGACGGGGTCGAGTAAAGTGTGTATGTTACTGACCTGCCGTAGACGGGGTCGAGTAAAGTGTGGATGTTACTGACCTGGCGTAGACGGGGTCGAGTCAAGTGTGGATGTTACTGACCTGGCGTAGACAGGGTCGAGTAAAGTGTGGGTGTTACTGACCTGCCGTAGACGGGGTCGAGCAGTGCCCGGATGTCTCCCCCGTGGGGGTGTCTCTTGTAGCCGTTGACCGCCGCCAGACGGACATTCTCCTCCTGGTCCGTCAACGCCACCGACAGCAACACGTCCACGATCTGGTGGTTATAATAATGTAGATTATACAAGTGACTTGTCTATGTCTGCCCCTCGTGAGGACGGGTAATGAAGTAACTTTATCTTGTAACAAATAAAACAATTCGAATTCAGCCAGATGGCGGCACAGTAGACATAGTGCACTGCCCCTGGCCCAAACCAGTAATCTTTCGTGTCGAACTGTTTCCTTATTTTCTTGGTGAATAGTTTTATAGTAGGCTAGTTTGAATAAATATACAAGGACAACGTTCACGTGTTATTAGAATGTATGCATTAGATGCAAACAATAATAGCTTAAACTCGCTTGGTGCAATATCATAATATACGCATGTGATACAAACAATAGTAGCTTACAATAGCTATACGTTGCCGTTGATATCATCTGACATGAATGTTTGACCAGGCCTAAACAATATGTGTCTGTTGTTTTGTTTTTCTTACGTATTTGTGTTTGTATTTGGCGATGGCGTCGACGGCGCTGGAGCGGAGAGCGATGTGGATGGAGGAGTCGTTCAAGTAGGACTCGAGGTAGCCGAGGGACGAGTCTCGGGCCGCGTTGCCGAGGGCGTGGATGTGAAGTGTCTTCCAGTTCAAGTAGTTGCTTTCTTCCTTCTCTGTCATCGTCGACCGCAACTGGCGATGGTGGTGCGGATCTGGAATCGTGTATTAGACTATTTGTTGAGAACCCCTTAAAATAACCGTCATAACAAAATACTTAATTTCACCAGTGATATATCTCACATGGCAACACTTCTTAAATAACGCATAGTGTAACTATTATCTATAATATTACTGTTTATAGTGGCATCAAACATCCAGCTGCTTTACGGAGAAAAACGTGCCATTTCCATTCCTGAGGTTATAAAATGGCACTATTTAGCTACGACCTTACTAAATTATCTGCATATGTAATACCAACAGCGTCCAGTAGCCTTCGAGGTAATCTACAAATGTGATTGTCAGAGGCACGTACTAGAAGGTGCAAAACAGTGTGTGGACTTTATTATATTTACAGTAACACAAAATAACATCGTGGATGTAATTTTTGCTAGTCTTTTGAACTACTGCAACCAGTGCGGTTGTCATTCCACCTTGATGGTCGCGGTTACAGTCGACACAATGTCAACCCCGTACAATATATGGACAGACACAAGCCCATTTTGTTTCGGACACGCAACATCATCTTAGTTTTTACATGACGGTGAAAGGTCTTAATGTTACTGCTTTCATTTCAACAACAACAACAACAACAACGAAGACGACAACAATAACAACAGCAACAACAACAACAACAACGACGACGACAACAACAACTTCAGCAGCAGTAGCAGCAACGACAACAACAGCAGCAGCAGCAGCAACAACAACAACAACACCAACAACAACGTCAACGTTAACAGCAGTAACAACAACAGCAGTAGCAGCAACGACAATGGATTTTATGAACTTAGATGCTTACCATGGACTCCGATTCTCTGTTCGAGTCGCAGTACAACACTGCTGGCCCACTCTGACCGCGAATGTTGCACTTTCTTGGCGACAGTGGCCAACACCAGCGTCGCCCGATCGTTCACTTGTTGCTTCACTTCCTCGTCTGCCAAACGACAGCTCAGACATACACATTACGAGGCAACATGCAATTGAAAAGCGCCATGCCGCGCTTTGAATATTGATACATGGAGTGTTTTATCTCTAACATCGGTACGTGGTCAATTTTAAGGTCTGACCGTCTGACGCTTCCTAAAAATCTCCAATTGTATCCCGTTTGCGGCTCGCCAAACCTAACCTCATTTTGAGGCCGTCGTGTAACCTTCAGTTGCACATGAGGCTCGCTAAGTTAAATAACCTTCAGGATCTCTACACACATGCATCTTAGGATATACGATAACTAATTAATGATTTGTTTAACTTGACTAAATGAGCTGCTAAGACGACAACATATAATTGTTACATACCTTCAAATGTGTACGTGCGATTGAAGACAACATACTCCAATGTTGACAAAACGACCTGGAAACAAAACATCACACTCGGTAGTACGAGAGGTTAAAAACGTTCAGTATATAGGCCTACGTGTCAAACTGACATGTGCATTTGTTACATCTTATTAACACGAGCTCGAGTTTTATGTATCTAAACACCCCGAAGGCACATTGCGTGCGTGCGTGCGTGCGTGCGTGTGTGCATGCGTGCGGATAAGTGTACACCAATAACATTAATCTATTTACTAATGTTTTTTTTTTATGCATAATAAATGGGAAATATAATGATTATGGTGAAAAACACCATTGCATGGATGCTGCAAATATGTAATATTGTTTTACTACTAAAACATTTTACAGGTAGAACTAGGGGTAGGAATATTATGTGTTTCGTAAAGGTGTTATCATTTCGGGTTGATGCCAGGACGTATGATAGAGGCTAGATCAATGGATAAAATGCATCTTTTCCGTTGTAATATGCACAAATTGTAACACGTATGAACATAATTGACTTTTACATAATGTGTAGCATAGTGTGTACATGATATAAATCGGACTGTTATTTAAATAATGTTATAGATTGAACCTGGTCTTATTTTTTTAAGCAATTGGTGTTCATGTAGGGGATATGTGTCGTGTCAAACCGTGTCAAACTCGAGCAAGGCTCAAGAAGTCTACCATAGAATCTGCTGTTGTCATCTCGTCAACGCAAAGCTATTTTTAAATAGTAACCCATTTAAATAAAGCTTTGTTGTCCTAGACGAACGGTAGTCTGTGTGGTCGTGTTTATGATACTTAGTTCAAGGGCCAGGTTCAGCCCCAGACTCTAGACTGCACTTATCTCACTGGCATCGTCAGGGCACAAAGGCTTCTATTGTTCAACTGACATAGAAAGACTATTTATGACACAACAGTGCTGGCAACATACTGCCATGCTGGCGGCACACAGTGGCATGTTCCCGGTAGGTGTGTGTGTGTGCGTGTGTGCGTGTGTGCGCGTGCGTGCGTGCGTGCGTGCGTGCGTGTGTGTGTGTGTGTGTGTGTGTGTGTGTGTGTGTGTGTGTGTGTGTGTGTTGAATGTATTTGTGGAACGCCTCTATGTCTGTGTTCTAGTTCGGTTTGTACAAGACTCATACGTCTTGACATTCCATTAGTTGCATGACAGTCTACGCATTGTCTCCTGTTACGCCAGTCTGTTGAGGCTGACATAATGGATACCGACTCTGTTTACCTCAGGTGCTGGCTCCGACAGGCCGAACAATTGAAAGAGAGCTCTCATCAGCAACTCGGCCTCGGGGTGTTTAGTGTGGAAGACATGTTGCATCATGGCCGTGTAACAGTCCGACGTGTGAGCCGCGCCCAACGCATCTATCATCGTCTGGCGGGCAACTTCCGACTGACCCTTCCACAGGTACGTCATTGTTATCTTGTTGATGTCCTCACGGCTTAGAAGTCTCAACATCGTGACGATGTGACGGAAGCAAGGCAAGCCGGTGTGTATGTCTATTGGCAGGATACATTGAACGGTTACGTGGCGTGTATTGCGGTCTTTATACTCACAATAGCTGTTGACATTGGCTGTTTAACATATTATTCTTTGTAAGAGTCCTTCGTGGATATACAGTGGACATGAATAATTAATTACTGTCACAATACAGCACTCTGATCAGTTTAAATAGCAACTTTATGCAACGTTATTTCATCATCTGTAAGGAACAGATTTAATATAAAATAAGTTAAGTATCCTCGTAACAATTCAATTATGATGACAATAATAACATTACTACTTACTACTACTACTACTACTACTACTACTACTACTACTACTACTACTACTACTACTACTACTACTACTACTACTACCACTACCACTACCACTACCACTACCACTACCACTACCACTACCACTAATACTACTACTACTACTACTACTACTACTACTACTACTACTACTACTACTACTACTACTACTACTACTACTACTACTACTACTACTACTACTACTACTACTACTACTACTACTACTACTACTACTACTACTACTACTACTACTACTACTACTACTACTACTACTACTACTACTACTACTACTACTACTACTACTACTACTACTACTACTACTACTACTACTACTACTACTACTACTACTACTACTACTACTACTACGACTACTACTACTACTTGCGTCTTGTATTTTTATTCGGTCAAATGTTGATGAATTGGCCCAACATTTCTGAACTGTTAGTTGCAACTATGCTCATATCGCCAATTTGCTTGTTCATTCCGTGTTGCTATCATTTAAACACCCAAACAGCACACACACTTTGACAGTTTATCTTGATGACAGGCCACTACAGTGTATACGTTGTTTCGTTACATCGCTCGTAAACAAACACCGGTCGTCTCAAAGTTATCTCTGTTATGTTTGTACTGGCTTGGCCAATTATGCCTCCCCTTTGAATGCATGCACCAGATTCTTTTCGTTAAACTGCGATATATTTACAACTATAAACTGACGTATAGATATTTCGTAAACACTGCTCGAGATGCATGTGTGACCACACACGTCAATATCGAATTAACCGACTTGGAATATTTCACTGACAATTTGTGATACCATTCGCTAATGCACAAAAACAGCGATTCTAGCGCCTTGTCGCCTTGCCAAACGCTGTGATGTATTCGCTGGCCGGCTATGACCGATCTGAGGAGATTATTGGTGACCGTCAATGCCCGACTTGAGTGCTAATCGGTTAATATTATAGGTGAGACATATATCCCCACAGTTGGCTTATTGGTAGTATAATCACCGAAACCGAAGCCGCCAACATTTGTGGAGGGGTGGATTAGAGGTAGGATTAATATCCAATATTTAAGAAAGGAGAATGCTTTGTAGGTGCAATTATTTGGGCAAGGCTCGGGCTGTTGTGAATGTCGTGTTTTTGGAAATACTGAAGGTGGATGTTTTGGCGAATATATATATATATATATATATACATATATATATATATATATATATATATATATATATATATATATATATATATATATGTATATATATATATATATATATATATGATTGTGTATTTCTTCTTGGATACGTTTATTTGAATGACTTACCTCTCGCGCGGGCTTTCACAATACAACTCATGTTCCCGCTGAATTCCTTCTGGATATCGGACAAAGGGATCTTCGTAGAGGATATCTAAAACCCAGCAAAACAAGACAAAACCAGCTGGAAATCATTCACAAATAAACTCTTGCATTCGAGGTAGCAGAGAAGTGTGTAGTTAAACGTTCATCATAAATAAATATACCATAATATTTGTACGACTAAATTGTATGCATTATATTGTCAGTAATGTGCAATAATGTAATATATAATATTAAGTCAACATAAATTTAGGCAAATATTCATCCGAGCGCTAACACACGTTATTTAGGAATGCCTAATCTAATAAGTTATAATAATTATGCTAAATGTGTAATGTTAACAAAACATGATAATTGTTAAGATATATACTAGTAAGTTAAAGGATGATACATTACTTAAAACTTATGTTCTAGTTTTCACGTGCTATTTTGACGACACCGACTTGACAACAAATGTAAATACATGAAACAGTTTGTATTGGTTTTCACACGACCAACATTTAAGATGACCAACGGTTAAGATAAACGAAACACCCGCGTGCGCATCGTTATATGGTCGCCTATTACTTCGAGGCATGTTTAAAATGGGAACGTTCAACTACGATCCTTGCTTTGAAAGGTTAATGATTGAATTGTGATTGATACACACAAAGTCATGTGATTAGCATTGTGTAGTAAATCATATTGTGCAAGCTGACCGGTTCTACTTTTAGCGTTCCATTCTCCATGCTGCTCTGGGGATCGCCCGCATATTTCTTTAGAGTGTTGTTCACAACTGGTTCAGCTCTGACAAACAATAGCACAGATGTGGACGTTCCACCCATTTTAGGCAGATCTGAAACAATACACAAGTTTAACAACACATTCGTCAGTAAAATATTAGTAAATAAAACAAAACGTATTGCTTCAATGATCTACAACATGGTTCATTAAAGCGATGTGAAAATATATGGTTGATTTTGAAAATGTATTAGATGTGTCGAGGGCAATTTTTTTGGCCTAGGCAGGCAAACCCACTACCTGCGCAAAATTCAACACAATCGAATTCTAGACAGCGTTTAACCATATATATTGGATATACCAGGCTTGTGATCATTTACATTCCAAAATAGTCAGATCGAGAACCCGGCAGTGACAATGGCAAAGTGTCTCTTGTTTTCGCCCTACGTATCATATTTTGTCCGAGCAATTACTGAAAAGTATTCAAAACGTTCTGCTTCGGGTTATTCCTAATAACAGCGAAAACTAAACTTACTGAAATCGGCGTTTCCTTTCTCCAGTGCTTCTATCGAGTCACGATTTGTTGGCATGTAGCTGCAAAGCAATAATTAAAATATAAGCAATAATATAATGTTACTAAAAAAAAAATATTATATTATATTATATTATATTATATTATATTATATTATATTATATTATATTATATTATATTATATTATATTATATTATATTATATTATATTATATTATATTATATTATATTATATTATATTATATTATATTATATTATATTATACTATACTATACTATACTATACTATACTATACTATACTATACTATACTATACTATACTATACTATACTATACTATACTATACTATAGTATAGTATAGTATAGTATAGTATAGTATAGTATAGTATAGTATAGTATAGTATAGTATAGTATAGTATAGTATAGTATAGTATAGTATAGTATAGTATAGTATAGTATAGTATAGTATAGTATAGTATAGTATAGTATAGTATAGTATAGTATAGTATAGTATAGTATAGTATAGTATAGTATAGTATAGTATAGTATAGTATAGTATAGTATAGTATAGTATAGTATAGTATAGTATAGTATAGTATAGTATAGTATAGTATAGTATAGTATAGTATAGTATAGTATAGTACAGTATAGTATAGTACATTATAGTACATTACATTACATTACATTACATTACATTACATTACATTACATTACATTACATTACATTACATTACATTACATTACATTACATTACATTACATTACATTACATTACATTACATTGAGTATAATAGTGTAATTCCTCATACATCAAAAACTAAATACATTGTTATTTAAACCATAATTAAAATGAAAATATATTTTGTTTATATTCGTTTATGCAGAAAAGAACTCATCCCAGTATTGCTTTCATTATATATATATATATAATATATAAATATAAGAAATATATATATATATATATATATATATATATATATATATATATATATATATATATATATATATATATATATATATATATATATTTCTTTTCTTTTCAAAAATGAATATATATATATATATATATATATATATATATATACGTGTGTGTTATCAGTTAAGGTATTTATGAACTACCATATTCGTTGACATATTTAATGATACAGGTGTCTATATTGATACGTTTTTAAAGTGTATATATTGCACAGCATAATTAAACATACTTGATATGTCGGCCTTAAAATTAAAAGTAGCTAAACTGCAGCAAATGTATATTGTATGCATTGACGTTCATATAAGGTTGCCATTGTAAATAGTTCAAAATGCCTTCCAGTTAGCAGTTAATGACTCTGTATCCGTCAGAGATAATGTAACAACAAGTATGACTAATGGTTTGGTATGTAACGCAACAGTTGTTTGAATTTATATTACTCCCATACCTCTTAGTAGCCTCGTTCGGTGAATAAAACTGTTCTTTTGTGATAATCTTTATGGGAATGTGCTTCGTCGTGTCCAGGTGAATCATCTGTAAAATGTTAAACACGTCATTTGTAATATGGTCATTTTTAATGAAACGTTACATTAATAAGCTATGACAATTGAAACCTATGCACATCCGTCCATGGGTGTGGAATTCTCGTATGATTTTATTTGTCCCTGTTTTCACATGGGATACCATCAAATACCTTGTAAATATAACCTTGAGCCTTGATATGTCTGATTCCACATTCGTTTAAGTTACATATGTGTTTGTATTAAATACTATTATAAATCATATTGAAATCACGCACTATCAGCGAAATAATTGTTTGTTGAAGACATTTTACGGACATTATTTTTAGAGCTTTCCAGGCTCTTCATAATTAGCAATTTGCACCAAAACATTAATTCCTCCCATACATATTGGGACTAATCATATATCCAGACTACTATGTCAGTATCTGGGGTCCGATATCTGTCATGTAGATTCGTTGCTCTTGGCCAGTATTCAGTCCGATACCTTTGATGTAGACCACATACCTTCGTGTGATCTTGGTCAGCATTCTCCATAGCTTTCGTTAGTTTAACCTTCGTGAAAACGATCTCTTTATCCGACGGATTAGCGTGGTATACTGCAGAATGGCTTCCTGTAAACATTTGTTATGTAAGATGTCGCAGTTTTGCATGCAACAGGTTTGTGTTCAGTTATTACGCTCGTACAGAACCATTCAACAGAAACAGCATTGTTGTGTGTAACAAATGCCATGAAAACCCTACTTTTTTCTGATTGACTTCATTGCGGCCTTTGACACTGCCAACCACAACATAATGGGGCGGCTTCAGTTGCGTTACGGCTTTGTTGACAAGCCGCTAGCCTGGCTGCATTCCTATCTGGAGGGACGGACCCCGCGAGTTGTCATTCGTGATGCGTCATTAAATAC
>OZ024865.1:36447065-36449565 GCA_964017155.1 Oasisia sp. SBJ-2009
ACATATAATTCCATATACTATGTTGTCACACATATTTCTTTTGTTTAATTTTGTACGAATTTCATGCACCTTAAAACTATCTTCAAAGCGTAAATTTGGATTGACTACAGGCGCTGCCATGTTTTGCGAAATTTGCGAGGAATTCACGAGGAGTAACGCGATAGAATGCGTGATTTTGACGTAGACTGTTCACAACTCTCAGCAATGCAGGTGGTGCATACTGAGTAATAGTAACGCATCGACATGGTTTAAGCTGCTTATGTAAATCTACCTTTTGCAAAATACCTGAGTATCAGGCATACAGATGCAACAATAAAGCAGGAGAAGCTAGGTGTTGAGAAACGAAAGAGATTCTTCCAGATTCCAAATGCGAAAAACATTCCACCGTTTGTAAAAAAAACACGGTGGTCAACTTCAAAAGATAACAATTTTACTGTGGACTGCAAGGTTCGAGACTGATTTGGAGCACAAGTTATTTTGAATTCACTGTACGACGACGATTCTTGAAAGAAGATGTCCCGACTGAATGTGTGGACCGAAAGAAACCGGTATTTTACTAGTTCACCTTACCACGAAAACGACCTGTTATTACAGCCGCCATACATCCCCTTACATAGCTTATATACACATACTATGTTACAAAATAAAATAATTTATATTCACACAACTAATACGAGTCATAAAACACCCGCGCAAAATTCGACGGCGAGGCGGTGTCATATTCACATTCACTAGGTGGAAAAGTGACCCGGTGGTCACTATTCTATAAAGAATAATAACCCCCGGGTCACTTTTCTATAGGTGTTACTTATAGAAAATAGCACAACCTATAGAAAATGACTCACCCCCATATGTTATGGATATAAATTTGAAATAATGGTTTTGATTATAATGTTAAATTACAGCATATAACCAACTATTTCACTTCAAAACACAGCATCTAATCTTAAATTTGGGCCACAAAATAATGATGAAATGTTTCGTATAAATAATGTTTTTGTTGAACCTTGTATATATATCAAACAAGCAACACAGTGAAATGTGTATTTGGAAATAACAAATTATGCGATTTGGGTGGCAATAGGGGGTGGGGTTATATTTCTATGGTACAGTATACTGACCCATGGCTCAATGTACATGAGAAACTCTACCATTTAACATGGTTATATGCTTGTAGAATTATCGCTATACTATACTAACATCTCAGCTAAATGCTTATTTGATAATAACAACAAAACGTTTGTTTTGTGTGACTGTAGGGGTGGGGTTATATTTCTATAGTACAGCCTTATAGTATATTGACATGTGATTCAATATACATAGTATATAAACTATGCAAGTTTCTGTTAAATCTTTTGCCAATTTCGATCATCATAGGTTTGTAGATTTATTATACAAACACAGGGGTGGAGGGGCATATTTGTATGGCATAGTATATTGACCGGTGGCTCATTACACATACACAATTGTAAAATTGGCCAAATGGAATGGTTACGAGCTTGTAGATGTATCATGCAAACGCCACCGATAAATATATATTTATAACATACAAAAAGTGTGTTTTGTATGGCTGTAGGAATGAGTGGTCATATGTATATAGTATAATATATTGACCCGTGGTTCGTTATATGTAAACATGTAAAACTTTGACAATTTGTGTAGTTTTGGGTTTGTAAAATGATAATTCAAACATGACAGTAAAATGTATATTTGGTAATTATTTAAAAAAAAACACCTGTGTTTTGGTAGCGGTGTGGAGATCATATTTCTATAGAATATTATTTTGACACATTGCTCATTACTCATAGAAAATTGTACTATGTTGCCAACTGGGATGGTTAAGAGCTTGTAGATGTATCAAATAAACATCACAGAGAAACGTCTATTTGGTAATAACAAATATTATGTTTTGTATGGCTGTAGGGGTGGTGGGTGGCTCGCTATACATAGAAAACACCCCTACCCCTCTAAAACATTTATTTGGTTGTAATTATCAAACAGATATTTGATGTTTGATTGTTTTGTGTTCATACCCTGGCACATAACCACCCAAACTGTATTTGTTATAATTTATGATAAGCATGTGTCATATATTATATATATATATATATATATATATATACGTATATATACGTATATATACATATATATATATATATATATATATATATATATATATATATATATATATATATATATATATATACGTATACATACGTTGTTATATGCACATTGTTTTTACAAGACATCTGTTTGGATCACATAGCCATTGCCTAATCTGAGGTATGACTGCACTTTCCATCGAGTGAGTTGTAGAATATGTGACCAAATAACACAGGGACACTATCCTCACATACCTTCATGTCCTGTTTCGTTGACTCTGTACGCCCAGCGTGATAACTTTGCTTTATTGGAGTCCGACACGACCAGCTTCGATGAGAATGTTCCAAGCATGTTCTTCTTGAGCGACAAACCGGCTGGATTCTCGTCTTCGTGATGA